>JBBIGA010000132.1:14495820-14514086 GCA_037576975.1 Alestes dentex | reverse complement strand
CCCTTAATGCATCAGCACCATCTGATCAAAACTCTTTTGCCGGAGAAGAGTTGAAAGTGTTGACCGCTGTTATTTTCCAGAGGGTGCTGGCCTTTTTTGTTTCACCAATCAAGAAAATAGAGAGCCAGTGCATAAACAAACTAAAAGCAATTAAATAACCGTACTATGAAAAAGATTACTTGAAATGGAATTACAATCTATACCTAGTTCATGATCTGTTTTTGATGTTTTGATATTAAGAATTATTGCTTTTGGTGATGGAAGATTGGCAAAGGGAGAGGATTTTTTAATACTTATACTGAGTAACAATATTTCTGTTTTTAATTCTTGGAAAACAAACATTTTTGTAAATCATAATGTGGACTTAAATGGTGCCACAGTATCAAGGGCGCCGGAGCCATTATATTAGGGGATGGCGTGTCCCGCCTCCCCCAACTTTTAAAAATCATTTGTCTCAAAGACAACACTACTTTACAGCTATCACCCCACACACACACACACCCGCACTCCATTAAGCCCGTATTTCATGAAATATCCTTATGTTATATTGTAAAATATGCACATATTAAAGCATATATTTTTAAATGAAATATTAATATTACTTTTCCAAACAGGTTCTCCCTTGTAGGTCAGGTTAGTATTTATGCAAAATACCTGAAAACAGATATTGGTGGGATGAATGGGTACACTACATCCTTACTTGGAGGTTCCATGTCACTGGGTCGCAGTGGAAGCTTTGTTTTGTGATAATACATCAAGTAGAATGAGGGAATCTCAGGCATTTAAAAACATCATTTTTTTTTCATTTCTGATTGTAAGAAATGCGGCGTGTGTGGGTGGGCAGAAGGGGTGTATGTGAATTCGGGGGTGGGTGTGAGCGAAGTGTGACTGTTAACTGTTGAAGAATGGTGCAAAAGATAAATAAAGTAAATAAATGAATTTCACCTGGAACATACTTACTTGTAAAAAGTTGCACACAGTTGGACTTTTAAAACATTTTAGCATATAATAGTCATTTCCATGAGAATATATTAGATAAATAAATAAAGATTTCCAAAATGCTTAATATGCATGTTTGTGGATTATTACAGTCAGAAAATGTAGATTTTTGATGTAGATTTGGGTCAGTTGTGTCCAACTAGTTGGTTGAAGTATAAAACAATCTTTTCATCAGATTGAAAGATAGACTTGTGAAACATAGGATATTGTTGGTTAACAAATTACAGTCCTGGCATTTCATTTGATCATTTCTCATTCATAACTGAATGATTCTAAATTGTGAGGAAAAAGTGGTGTTTGTACAGTTATGTTTCATTTATTAAAAAATCCATCCTTTTTTATTTTTGCTGCATTTTTTTCCATTTCTTGACATTATAACAAACAAAAGAATGTCAGAAGTTGAGACTTGAACCTGATGATGCGGAATGGAAATTGAATGCACATGTAATTGGATGCAACTAACTGTAAATAACTACAGACAAATAGTAGCTGCAGACTTTCCAGTGATTAATAACATGCAAAAATGCAGGGTCCTTGTTTGCTGCTCTGCTCCATCTAATACCCCAAAGACTAGAGTGTTTACAGTGAGCTCAGGGAAGGCAGGGGTTAGATAACTGGAACGGAAATCCAGAGGAAATTCTATTTCCCATTAAGGTTATAGATAAGGCTCGGGGCGGACTTGTGTAAGTGCTGGCTGTGAATCATGAGGTTGGTTTTCAGGATAGCACCATTTTCCTTTCTCAGTTACTGAGATGCACAAGTACTAGAGATCCTAAACCAAGCATCTGTGTCAGGCCAATATCAGAAAAAGATTCTGGGCAGTATATTGAAGAATGAATCCAGTCCAAAATCTAGCCTATAATAGCACACACTCATACTGTAATGTGATGTTAACTGTGTTTCTTCGTATGGGGTTTAGGAGAATGGGTAGTTTGAGAGGCTCATCTTAACTGAAGTTCGTCAATTAAAAATAGCTGTCATGTTAAAAATGTCATGATATGTGTTTTGACATACACTATATGGACAAATATACTGGGACACACCTCTTATTTATTGAATATAGGTGGCACCTTTCTTCGAGGGAAGGGCAGTCTTAATGTTTCAGCATACTAAGACATTTTGGACAACGCCATGCTTCCAACTTTGTGGACCCAGTTTGGGGAAGAACCTTTTCTGTTGCAGCATGACTGTGTCCTAGTGCACAAAGTGAGGTCCATAATGGCTGGATGAGTTCGGTGTGGAAGAACTTGACTGGCCCACACAGAGTCCTGACCTCAACCCCATCCAACACCTTTGGGATGAACTGGAACAGAGATTGTGAGCCAGACCTTCTCGTCCAACATCAGCGTCTGACCTGATAAATACTCTACAGAATTAGTGGACACAAATTCTTACAGAAACTCCAAAATCGTCCAAGAACAGTGGAAGCTGTTATAGCTGCAAAATGTCTTTAAAGTCCCTGTTGACGTAATGGACAGGTGTCCCAATACTTTTGTCCATTCCGTATATATTTGCTATATTGCCTACCCATATTACTACTACCTAAGTTATCGTATTCCGTGCTTTTGAGATTACTTGGGGCATTAATTCATTGGTTCATTAAGGAGCTGTGGAGTAGTGGAGACTTGCTGCTTGCCTACTTGTCAGTTGAAATAGATTTGAAGTGTAACTTTATACACCACAATAGTCTCTAATATTATAAGGCCATGCCATTTGTATCTAGACATTCGTGATTATTTTCACAACACAAGTACGGTGTAGAGCTGTTTTGTCTGTACGTGTAAGGTCTTAGTGTTTTCACATTTATTTCATTATTTTTTTAATGACAAACAGAGCAAAACTAGAAGTAACACAGTTGAAGTGGTTTGAGAAAGGTGAGCCTGTGCAAGGTTGGCATTATTAGCTGATACTGTTTTGTATTGTTTACAGGTATTGGTGAAGATACTGCTGATAATTGATCATTTTTATAAACCTTAAAGACACTTTACCTCCTTCATTTCAATAAAATCTCCTCACAAAATGACAAATTATTGATGTACACGGTCCTCATTCTAGATCTGGTGCAAGGATGATTTAAATTGTTTTATTTCAGATATTTTATGGGTAATAATTCTGTTATTCTGGAACTATATTGAACTTGGTCATTCATTTTAGTTTACGTGGAAGAGTCATATGAGAGCCTCAAAAGCCAATTGACCTGAAACACTGAAAAGAACCGTAATTCAATTGCTAATACAGAGACCGTAGCCTCGGCGGTTTTATATGCGGTTGCTACCACTTGTCAAATGCTTCTGTGTCATGTTCTCCATTTAGACTAGTGTACTAATCAGTGCGTTGCATCCGCAGTGTATTTATTTGAAGCATGGTGGGGAACTCCTACTTTGATACAGTTTATATGCCTCAAATGTGATATTGCGACCGCAGGTGAAGCAAAGCTATTACGAAAAGGGTATGTACACATAGTATGACATTTGGAACAAGGATTTTGCAAGGCCTTTACAATGCTGAAACAGGAAATCAGGACATTCCCAGTCTGAGTATTTTGCGTAACATTAACCGTGTTTGAATCAAAAGTGACTATAATGGCTTATTGGTAGAGTAGAATATTCAGTACCAGTTTGAAGTTTCTTTAACATAGACATAAGCTCATGTCTAGGATGAAATATATTAGTAGGACATAATATGAAAGCAGTATTTTTCAACACAGCAACTCATGCATAAATGGTTGGATGAAAAATGGTCAGAAATGAAACACACTCCAGCACTTTTAATTAGTGCTTTACTTATTAATTTACTAACCACATTTAATTGAAATGTTTACCCTATATTGTCATAACAACAGCGAACACGTGATGACTGAAGAACATGAACAGGAACACTCCAGCAAAACATCATAAGTCAATAATCATACAAATTCATTCATTCATTTTCTGTAACCGCTTAGGGTCGCGGGTCCCAAGAGCCTATCCCGGGGTCTGTGGGCGCGAGGCAGGGACTCCCCCTGAGTGGGGCGCCAACCCACCGCAGGGCAGTCATCCAAATTGTCTCACTTAAAGACAGTGCCTCACTTTAAGACAGTATGGGTTACTGTGAGCTGTAAAAATAACAAACTTTACCACTAAAGCAGTTTTTAACAACACCAGGGCTGGTATTCTCAAAGCAGTCAAGAGTGACTGATCTTGAATCAGACTGCTCTGTTGTCTTTTAACTGATAGGCACTCTTACTTCTGAGGTGGGTCATGAAAACATCCTGTTGTCCGAAAAGGCTGCCACAGTGTTCCGCACACAGTGACATCAAAGTTCATGTTTATATCTCTCACCACAACCTAAACCATGCACAGGTCTGTGCCATCATAATGAAGAGCTGCACGCAGTTTGAGCGGGCTGAGAGACGTTTTGAAGATGGTTTTACAGAAAAGATTTGGGTCACTAGTGGGACCAACACACATATAAGTTTGTAAACACCTGTTCATTCAGGGTTTCTTCTAAAATCAGTAGTGTTTTGAAGTTTGCCCTACTTTTTGCTTCAGTAACACTACTTCTTTTGGAAGATTTCCTCAGTGTGAGCTTCTGAAAGCGTATAGTGTTTGGACATATCATGCATTTCACAATGCCGTGAAATATCCTATTATCCCAGGTGTCCACAACATGAATGCCGCCAGTTGCTATAGCTATGTGTAACAAAACCGCGTTTGTTTTATAGGCCTTGGATTGCGACCGGACGGTGTTGCAGAAAATGAAGAAAGCTGCCAAGGCCAAGCATACCTCAGGTCAAGGTAACATCACCCCTGCAGTACAATGACTTCTCAGTTTGTGCCTGGCTTCAAATACTGTATCTTCATGATGCTTTGAGAAAATTAAAGAACATCAGGGAAACTGTAGCTATTAGGACCAAGCAGCCACTTCTAGCACAGTCTGGTGCTCTACAAACAAAAGAAAATACATATTTATATATAGTGTTTTTCTTTATATTGCCACTGTCCAAACAAGATAATGTTTCTCTAGTATCAATGAAAAGTGAATTAGAATAAAATGTTTTGGTTTTTTTTTTTACATTGACTGTGATAGCCAAAGACTTCATAACAGCTTTACCAGCATAATTACAACACTTCAGTGTGTAAAGCTGTGCAGTACATAGTTACTTAATCACAGTATTTTCCTTTGCAACACTGATATCTCAGAAGATCTCAGAAGATTACAATATGCAAATCACAATGTTTTCCTATGTGCTGTAAGATTCCTGATCAGTCACAGTTATGATCATTGTTTCTGGTGAATCATGGCTTCTGTAAAGGTAAAGATGAATATTTAACAGTTACTGTAAAGATTTATAAATGCATATTTAATACAGATTCAACCAGAGGAGGATGGATTCCCCCGAGGTTTCTTCCTCCAGGTTTAGGGAGTTTTTCCTTGTCTCTTTTGCTCTCGTCTTGCTCACTAGGCGCTCGAACCTGGATTCTGTAAAGCTGCTTTGTGACAACACTGGTTGTAAAAAGCACTATATAAATAACATTGAATTGAATCGGATTGCAGTGCAAGGCATATTTCAATCACAAAATGCAGTAGTATAACCACAGTATGTCATTTTGTCCATATTGTGCAGTCCTAGTGGTCTTTCTGCATATAACTTTATGCATCTTCATGAGAGACTGTGATTTTCTATGTGGGACATGGCACACTTTTGAAAGCTCATTTTCAAACCAGCAGTAGTATTTTGTATGGAAATTACTGAAACTGTGTTGTAGCTTCAGTAACTGCCCAAAGGCTTCAACTATAAATGAGTTAAGTCAGCGGGTTTTCTGTTATTTCCCAGTTGCATAGAAAGGTGTTGAAATTATTGTCGGTGGTAATAAACCGTACTATACAGGAGCAGCAGACTGAGATCATGTTGAAAAATTATTCTTTTAATGTTTTGTCTCACTGTGTGTCATTGTGAGTGCGATTTGTCAAAGCTGCGTATTTTTTAAAGTAGATGTATTACATTACATTGTTAGGGCTATTTGATTTCTAAGTAAACATTATGCATTGTTCTACATATCTCTCCAGACCATATATCGCATCTGGAAGTGTACATCAACTCCATGGAGAAGCTGGCCGTGAATTTCCGGAACAACGGAGAGCAGGAAGTTGCTTCTGCCTTTAACAAGTTTGCTGAGTTCTCCAAAGAGCTGTTGACACCAATGAAGAACTTGGTGAGCCACTGTGGGGTTGTTTAAAGGAACGGTTCAGTTAAAAAACATAATCAGTGCAGAAGTTCTCAACTGCTCCAAAGCATCTTTTCCAGGCCAGTATTAATGGATCTTGTTTCAGCTATACTACCAGCATAACTGGCAGAAAGAAAGTAGCATCGCGCTGCTTGTGTGTTAGAAGAGTATGAAGTGTATTCATCATACTATAAATACTTATTTGACATAAACTATATGGACAAAAATATTGGGATGCCTGACCATTACACCTTAATACTTTAATACTTTAAGCTATAGCATTCAAATACGTTAAACTATAACAGCTTTTTGGAGTTTCTGTGGGAATTTGAGCCCATTCATTCTGTAGAGCATTTATGAGGTCAGGCATGTTGGATGAGAAGGCCTGGCTCGCAATCTCCATTCCAGTTCATCCCAAAGGTGTTGGATGGGGGTTTGAGTTCAGGGTGCTGTGCTCAACTCCCGCACTCATCCAACCATGTATGTATGGAGCTTGCTTTGTGCACTGGGGTACAGTCATGCTGGAATAGAAAAGGGTCTTCTCCAGACTGTGTCCACAAAGTTGGAAGCATGGTGTTGTCCAAAATGTCTTAGTATTCTGAAGCATTAAGATTGTCTTTCACTGGAAGTAAGGGGCCTAGCTCAAAACCTGAAAAAACAAGTGTGTCCCAATACTTTTGTCCATATAGTGTATGTATGAACATGAATATGATATTAACTAAAAGTTTATAATCTGCTCTTCCCACAAAATGTGTTTGTTTCAATGAGCTACTAGTCACAAACACGCCATGTAAACGTGCCCTGTTCATGTGTACGATGGTAATAGCTGGGATTTCTGAACGGTAAATAAACTCTTCTTTTAGTGAGATATTGCGTGTCGTAACAACGTCTTATATTTCACCATCTTCCTTCCTGCAGTTAAAGAGCGTGCTGCACAACATCAACTTCTTCCTCGACTCGCTGGTGAAAGGGGATTTGAAAGAGGTTAAAGGTGTAAGTTGATAAATAAAAGTCACATGTAGTGCATGTCTTTTGGTGTATTTCCAAAATGTCACATGTCTATTCTTCTGTGTGACTTTGCAGTTGTGTGTAAAGGTCAGTGAAAGAAAGAAAGACACGCTCTGCGGAAGCCTTCAAATGTTTGGAATCACCTGAATGAAATCGTATTTTTCTCATTTTAGGGTCCGCTTTTGATCTGAAGGCTTAAATGCCTTAAAAGACACATATAAAGCGTGAAGTTGATGAATGTGTATTAATTGCAAAAAAAAAAGAGGTTTTGTGTTTCTGCAAAACTAGGCTGTAAACAGAACATTAACTTTTTATTAAATACACATATAATATCTCCTCAGCTTTTAATGTACTCTAGTACTTCATTACTCATTATTCATTGAAACACTGAACAAATAACCTCTAGAGGTCTGCCTGCACAATACATTGTGTGTTAGTCAGAATATCATATTTTGCGGTATAAATGTCTGCAGTATGCAATATGCAAAAAAAAACCCTCAGTATTTTACTGTATATTGTAAGCATTCTGGCCAATCACAGCTCTAGATGAGTGTTTCTGTGGTTGTTTTGATGATTCAGGTGATGAATTCATTGACTATTTATGTAATTATAAATGGCGTGACTATATTCTGTTATATCATGATAAATTACTGAATTTTTTGTGGAGATCATCAGGGTTCAGAGAACACAGTGTTTCATTACAATGAAAGAAGATTAGGCCTGTTTGATGGGACTCGGTGCAGTGCTGTCTCTGAAATAGGAATAAGATTGATTATTCGTCGTTGATGTTACATATTGCCAAGTCCGACCAATACTGTACCAACATTTTTCTTCAAAAATAATATTATGAATGTTATTAAGCTACTTTTATCAAAGCTGGGCTTGGATCAGTGCCATCTACTTGTAATCCAAAAACAGTCAATTATTTTAGTCAGGATAATCTAGGCCAGGCTTTAATCATGTGACCCTGATCCACAAATGTGTTTTCAACATATTGCATGGCATATTACATGTAATTTTGTTTCTTTCTTTAGACGAGCAAACCTTACTTTCTTGCTCCTTTTTTTCCACAGGACCTCAAGAAGCCGTTTGATAAAGCGTGGAGAGATTATGAGAATAAATTGTGAGTGCCTGTAGTTCCGCTGCTTATTCCAAGATTATTGTCTTATTTGTGTAGAAAAGTGCTGACTGCGCCATAGTCTTGCGGAGCTGATCCCAGGATGTTAATAAACTGGAAGATGGCTGTTGGACCAGGGACAGTATTCGGATTCATTATACAAGAGCATCATTGCAAGTTTCCCAAACTAGACCTGAAAAAGAAAACAGTCTGTCCCTAAGGAACAGAAACGGAGGCTGTTAAAGACACGAGGATTTTTCTCAGTACAGCTGTAACACTGATAAACACTGAGGCTTTTAAAGACAAGAGGACCTTTTTCAGTACAGCTGTAACACTGATAAAGTAGTGTTTTGGTAGTGTGTTGTCACTTACAAGTGCGTCAGGCCCATTAGTGTCTTTATGGGTTAAGAGTGGTCCAGCATCCAAAAATATCCAGGAGTGGCTATAAACAGTAACGGCAGATGAAGGGCTGGAGCTTTATACCCCTTGTGGCCCATAGAGCAGGGGAGCTGCATTTTCTAGAGTGATTAGAGCTCCATCCTGCACCATTTGAATGAGTTGGAGTGACGTTTGAGTTACCTGTCCTCTCTAATGTTTTTGTGGGTTAATACAATCGAATCCTCACGGCTGTGTTCCGACGTCAACTGTAACGCCTTCCGAGAAGAGTAGAGGCTGTAACTGTAGCCAAAGGGGAACGATCTCTTTATAAATATCCTTGATTTCAGAAGAAACTTCGTGAGCATGTCTGCATAGACTTCCTTCTTTAGCTGCTTTAGCTTCAATATCTAATCTTATGATCAGTGCACTGACTTCCCATGTAACTGGAAAAGATCAAGAAATATTGGAAATTGAAACTGAAAAATGACCTTAAAGAACTTTCCGTAAACCGTCATTCAGTACATTCGGTACTTTATTTTGGTGGCGTAGACTTGTCAGTGTGGTTTGGGATACACTATGACTTACTATAAGCGATAAACATAAACAAATCTTTGCCACTAAGGGCATAAGGGCTGGGATTCAAAGCAAGAATCCGGTTATATATCAGTTAGTAATGTCATTAGTCTGAGGTGGATTAGAAAAAGAGTAATAATGAGGGGGCTCCGGCCTGAGCCACAACCATTCACTCCACTGTCAGACTTTAGAATGAACTAACACAGCAGATTTATACTGCATTCAAATCTCAGACTCAATCTCTAAACATTTCAATTATAGAAATAACCCAGTTTTCACCAATCCAGCTCCAGGATTATAGATGTCATTTGATACATATTGAAATGATGCACATGTGCTCTCTGTCTCTCTGAAGCACTAAGATAGAGAAAGAGAAGCGAGAGTTGGCGAAGCAGTACGGCATGGTGAGAACGGAGGTGAGCGGAGGAGAGATCGCCGAGGAGCTGGAGAAAGAAAGAAGGATGTTTCAGCTGCAGATGTGTGAAGTAAAATGTCTGCTCTCTCTCTCTCTCTCACACACACACACACACACACACACACACACACACACATTGTTTAGGTTATTCAATTGTGACCTAAACTATGTAAGTTCTATAACCAAGTACTATAACCTAGACACCAGAAGAGTGTCTATTTATTTACGTCTCTTTATTTAATGTTGTTCGAACAGCAGAAAGTTACTCAATGTTGCAATGCACTGAAAAAGAAGGGTTGTGTTCCAAAACACATCACAGACCACTTTCAAAAAGAATGTTGTTGGGAGTGGTATTTACACACAACAATATTTAATGCTGTATTGTAATGAACACCATCTTTAGTTTAGAAATAAAAATATTTTCTATTATGCACGAGCTGACGCTCATTTCAGAATAATGTTAAATATTGTTACAAATAGCTTTTTGGAATAAAAGTCGTCAGTTATAGTAGTTTCTTGATAAATTATTACCTAAAGATTTTTTCAGTCATTTTGAAGTAATCTTTAGCTCTGTTCACCATCCTAGTAACATCTAGAGATTTTTACAGCTTCATAAAAATCAGTCACAACAGAGTAGTTGCAAAATAGTAACATAGTCGATTCATTCTTTCTCAACAATTTAAAACAGTGATTCCAAACCTTGGAATGAAACTGTATGTTAAGTATTTATATGCACCATATGAGTGAAAGTGACCTGTCATACGTGAACACACCACAGCACCCAGTGTGAACAGTGTGAATATATATTATACACAAGGCAATACCAGTATGTGCAATGTCTCATAACTATTATATATAAGTACTTAAATGTAACAACAATAACTATATATACTGTATATTACACCAATATAAAGTAAGTATTCTGGCTGCAACAAAGTGTTTTGTTCTAGTTTTACTGCAATCAGGATATTATCGTCCTGTAAGCGCACGCACACACACACACACACACACACACACACATATGTAATTCAGTCTCATTATTCCTATCTCTGATGGAGGATTTAAATCTTTTGAAGTCTCTCATTGTATTCACAACCTCACAAACACTGCATGCTCACTAACTTATCCTTAGTTGTAGATGCTGTTAGTGTGTGAGATTTGCACTCTTTTGACTAATCTCTGTGTGATATGTATTTGTCGTTGAGTTGTAAAAATTGTATATTCATTCAGTTAAATAAAGTTATGTAGAGAATAGCTTTATATTTACTTATTATTTATATATTTACGTTACAAAGTAATGGTTTTAATAGAAGTGCTACAGAGTTAAGTTTGATATGGATCATTAACCCCATTTCCTCTCTTGAACAGTACCTCATAAAAGTGAATGAAATTAAAACCAAGAAAGGTGTGGACTTGCTACAGAATCTCATCAAGCACTACCACTCTCAGTGCAAGTAAGACATAATGAACATCTGTACCAGGGGTGTAATATGGACTTTCAGGGCTGGATTCCAATGATTTCATGCACATAACTGTCAATGCTTCTACTGATGCTCATACACATGCCTATAAAATGCATAGATTGTGATTATGTTATTAGCATTTCCTATAAATTATAACACTTATTTGAATAAGGTGCAGTTAAGCAAATAAAATTTGAACATTTCAGTACAGCATCTTAAGCGCTCTGCCCTTCCAGAATCCAGTAAATTATTAGTGATTGAACTGAAATAACGGCCAAATCTAAACATGTATTTTTTCAAAACATCAATCAAATACTTGCCTTTACCAATATGCTTGTTATTATTTTGCATCCCTAATTTATTCCGAATCCCAGTTGTCTGTATTCCTACCTTGTGTATCGACTGATTGTGAGAGAAAAAGAGAGAGACAGAGAGAGAGAGTGTGTATGTAAGGGAAAGAAAATGTATGAGAGTGCTCAAAGTCTACTACAAACTCCAACTTGACCCGACCCTGCACATTTTTGTCGACCTAAAACCAGATGTTTCGCTGGGCTTGGGTCAGGTAGCATACCTTTTTTTTTTCTGGCCACTTTTTAAAAAAACCCTTAACTTATGTTTCTACTCACTGGCCACTTTACCATACCTTTCGTTCACATTATAGATCCTCTGCATGAGAGTGCAGTTACAGACTGTAGCTCATCTTTTGCTGCTGTAGCTCTATCAGCAACTCAGTACACCACAAAAAATATCCTGCCAAGAGGGCCTGTGTGATCAGAAACTGCTAGAGGATGGCCAACACATTGTGCATCAACAGATGGGCTACAGTCTCTCACTGGACACCAGGAGTGTGGATCTAGAAGGTAGAGGTTTCTAATAAAGAGACTGGGGAGTGTCAACCTACAGAAGTTCTAAGATAGTAAGAGTGTTGTATAGGCACCATAAGGCATGGTCATTGCACACTGCTCTCCTAGTTTATTGACAAATTTAATGACACTTGTGTTTGGCGGCTGTATTGCTGGAGAGACATGGAGCTCCATGTGTGTGGGAGTGTGATTGATGCTCTTAGCACCATGCCTGCATGTGGTTTTCACTTTCTACTCGTTTAAGGCCATTATGCTGCATTGTATTTAATTTAGAATGAGGCAGCAGATGGAGGGAAAGCGAAAACTAGATGGGGGGGGCTGCAGCTTTAATAGAAAAACAGCTTCACTAGTTGTGCTCGATAAACTGACAGTTTATTAGAATCTTGCCTATGTGGTTTCTGACACGGTTTCTGTGTCATATATAGGATGGACAAAAGTACAATATTTGGTTTCTATTACAGTTTTTAGCTTTGACAGAGACTTTTCTCCTTTGTCTGAGGCCTGCAGTTGAGTTTAATCTTCTGTTGCTTGTTAGTTGCATTAGTTGAAGCTCCAGACCAAAACACCCGACACTAAACATGTCATGGCATGACTGCATTCGGGCTATTGGGGGTATTTTTTATAGTTATTGGTTTAATTGTTTTCTTTGTCAGTTTCTTTCAGGAGTGCCTGGCTGCCACAGAGAAGCTGAAGCAGTACATTGAGGGTCTAACCGGAGGACTCAGCTCTGTGAGTGGTTTTTAGCACTGATGAAAATCTTTCTGAATTCAAGAGCCTCTGCAGCCGGGGCTCAAATCACAATCATCCAGCAGGCAGAGTGTGAATAACCCCTCCATAATTGAGGGGGTACTCCCTTCATAACACTGTTACACACAAAACTGCTGTTTTTGTCTCTTTGGGGCGTCTGGGTCTTGATCTGTACCCCCCGTAATTCGAACCATGCCGGCAGGCCTTCAGTTTACTGGCAGTCAACAGCAAGAGAAACTTCTTCTTTTTTCTTATACCTGTGACATTTGTCCTGTTCCACGTGTCGTAAATCCATGCTGTATTGTTATACAAACGCAGGCCAGGCACCAATGCAAACACAGACCTTGTTTACACCTGATCGTTTCATATGGCTTGTGTCTGGATTGTATTCAAATGCATTTTCAGCTTGTTAGATTCTCATATACAGCAACAAATTTACAGCAACCAGTTGCCTGTGTTGTTTGTAATTTTTCTGTTTTATTGCAAAAAAGCACAAGATTAATCGTGCTTTTTTTATATTTTTATTGGGTTTTACAGAATCATAACTGCCAACAGAAAATACACTATATGGATGAAAGTATTTGGACACTTGACCATTACATCAACAGGGACTTTAATGACATTTCACTCAAATACAGACTTTAATAAGGAGTTGGTCCTCCCTTTGCAGCTAGAACGGCTTCCACTCTTCCTGGAAGGCTTTCCACAAGATTTTGGAGTTTCTGTGTGAATTTGTGTCCATTCATTCTGTAGAGCATTTATGAGGTCAGACACTGATGTTGGAAGAGAAGGCCTGGCTCTCAAACCTTGACACACAGGTGTGTCTGAATACTTTTGTCCGTATAGTGTAGATGCAGTGTTTTATAGTGAGTTAAAAATGACAACCAGTCTGGCGCTTTATTCACTTTACTAAAGTATTCTAGCAAATTAAACTTAGAGAATAACCTAACGTTAGGAGATGAACTGAGTAGCAGGAAAACCTCTGTTGCATCAAGGAGCACTGTAGCAACATCCAGGCCTGGTTTTGCTGTCATAGTAGACATAGCAGTGAGTAAAACAACATGTCTGTCATTTTTTTTGTTCTTTTTCATTCCGTAGAATTATGGAAATAATATGGTTAAATTCTTGAAATGCCCAACAGAAAACTATCTAATTATCCATTTTTTTCGAGCTCCTACTTAGATACTGCCAAGCGAGCTCTTCCGTTTAGTTTAGCCTTCAGGTGCAGGATTGAAAGCTACCGTGCCAGATTAATCTCCAGTATAATTAGTAAGCCGCAGAGGAATGAACAGATATTTTGATGTCCTTTTTTTGGGACACACTAAAATAAGGCAATCTGGGTCTTCTAAAAGTCCTAGATATGTCACTGACCATAAATATGAGTGGCAGACTAACCAGTGAGATTCTGTCTGATGGCAAACAGTTCTTGTATATAGAACATGCCCTTATGCAGCTTGACCCAAACATACTGCTGTATAATAGAAGTGCTAGCAGAAATAAGCATCATTGTGGAGTTGTTTCGTTCCATGTTTTATGAGGTGTTTTGATATTTATTGTCTGAACTGAAGACCTGGCTCTAACAGTCATGGTTCAAAACTGTTTAAAACACACTGCTTTGCAGAGCAGGGCTGTGCTTGGAAATAGAAAGACACAGTACATGCAGAATTCAGGCGTTTTTAGTGTCACACTCTGAGAAAGGCTTTGTGCTAAAGGCTAGTTATGTGAATTATTAATGCTGAGGTGTAACATAATCTGCTTTCTTATTCACTTAGTTCAAAGCTGATTTGACGGCTGAAGCAAGAGAACCAAAGGCTGAAAACTGAAAAACAGCTATTCGGTTCATATAGATGCCAGGACATGAATAAATCAGAGCAAAAACCTCATCTGTTGTGTGATTCAACGCATTTTACATGCTATCTTCATTCAGATAAACAGCATCAGGTGCCTGTGTGTGTGTGTGTGTGTGCGTGTGTGTGTGTGTGTGTGTGTGTTTGCGTGTGTGTGTGTATGACAGTAATCAGTACTCCAAGCACATCTCATCCTGCAGCTGCCACTAGCAATGAAGCTCAGATTGAGCCAGTGGATCCAGCCAGATAGCCCACCCTCACCGTTATATGTAATCAGGCTTTCATTCATACTGTTAGAATAAAATCTGTTAAAAAGCACAAACTCTACACGTGCACAAGCCTGAAAAACTTCTCTATGAGGTATATAAAATATGGACAAAAGTATTGGGACGCCTGACCATTACACCAACAGCAAGTACATAGACTTTAATATGCCGTTAGTCCCCCCTTTGCAGCTATAACAGCTTCCACTCTTCTTGGAAGGCTTTCCACAAGATTTTGGAGTTTTTGTGAAAATTTGTGCCCATTCATTTTGTAGAGCATTTATGAAGTCAGGCATCGATGTTGGACGAGAAGGCCTGACTCTCAATCTCCGTTCCAGTTCACCCCAAAGGTTTTGGATGGGGTTGAGGTCAGAGCTCTGTACGGGTCAGTCAAATTCTTCCACGCCGAACTCATCCAGCCATGTCTTTATGGAGCTTGCTTTGTGCACTGGGACACAGTCATGCTGGAATAGAAAAAGTTCTTCCCCAAACTGTGTCCACAGAGTTGGAAGCATGGTGGTGTGCTGAAGCATTAAGATCACCCTTTACTGGAAGTAAGGGGCCTAGTCCAACCCTGAAAAACAGGTGTGTCCCAGTGCTTTTGTCCATATAGTGTACCTTGTATTAGTGTCAGAATCAGAAAACTTTATTGATCCTGGAGGAAACAGCTTATGTCATGACTGCTCAGACACACAGAGACACAGAGACAAGAACAATATAAAATATAAAGTCAGGGAGCAGTGTGTGGGGGCGGTACCTTACTCAAGGGGTACCTCACTAGTCCCACTAGCTCTCCTGGGATTTGAACCCAGACTAAAAAGAGTCTTGATGCATGTCTTCCTCTTCTCTTGAGCAGTGGAGGTTCAAGACGAGCAATGCTAGACACTCTGAGAGGACAAGATGGGACTGACAATGACTACATCGTGTTAAAATTCAAATAAGAAATGATACAACAATGTGAAGTTGAACACTTCTAAAGATACAGCCCTAATATCCACATTGCTCATCTTTCTCACAGTTAGTCATCATTCATAGTTAATGTGCAATTTGTAGGCTCATTAATTAATTAAACATAGTAGACTGATTTTTTTTAGCTGCTAAACAACAGTTTGATTGGTTAAAAAGCATTCTGACCACGTTGTTATATGCGAACACATTTTTTCACCTGTACCATTTTGCTGAAATACAGTGACAAATAACAACGATGATGCTGCTACTAAGTAATGCGTGAGAATGCAGCACGATTGGTGCTCATTTCTGTAATTTCTTGTCAAGCGTGATATTTTCAAGTCTCTTGTGTGTTGGGCTGTTTTGATGGAAATGTCCATATTCATTCATGCACATTAGTGGAGGGATGGCTCCAGGCCAGTCACTTGTTCATGGCTAAATGGTGCCCAGCAATTATATAGGCCTGAACACTGTGTGTTCCAGCTTTTAGATCGCTGAACATTCCACTTCGTATTACAGAATGGACTTTATAACATATCAGTAAATCCTCCAGGCTTTACTTGATGGACCATTCATGCAATATTTATAATTGTTCATGGTACACATTTAAATTTTTGTACTCTATTTGTAAATGTGAGGTGCCCTTTTTACTGTGTGAACAAAATATATTAAATACAGCGTGTGAATGGACCAGTGTTGTTAACGCTAGTATAACACCGTAGGGAACTGGTTTAATTGCATGTTGTATTTACTTTGAATCATGTGTTTAGCAAAAAAAAAAACCCTCATTTCTGGACTCTCCTCCTTGTACACTTGTGTATTTTACCATTACTGTACTTCAGCCCGTACAGAGTTGTTATAGTTTTCAGATTTTCAGTTTTTATTGTATAATTTCTTATCTAGTTTGTATTTTTAAGAGTGCATAATAGTTTTAGTTTTTTGTTTCAGTTTTAGTTTTGATTATTTACTGTACAAAGCTGTGGTGGTAGGAGGTAACTGACAAATACAGGATAAAAAATCAAAATGCGTGATGTTCTCTTTCCTATTTCAGTGAATGTGATAGTTTGTGATAGAGAGCTAATGACCCTGTATAGGATATTCTGTCCACTCTGTACCGTCTTGGTAAGGCACCCAGGCAGTTACATCCACTCATAGACGACCAGGTTTCTGTCTCTTTGACTGGGGAAATAACTGAATCAAAAAGTCAAAATGTAATACGGCTCATCAATGAGTACAAGTTTTTCAGCTTGCGCCTTTACTAGCAAGTCAAAGGGTGGTCTGGTTAGGGAGTTGCCCCTGCAATTGGAAGGTCTTGGGTTTGAATCCCAGGACTCCCAGTGGCACCACTGAGGTACCCTTGACCAAGGTGCGGTCCCCACACACTTCTCCCCGGACGCCGTGTTCCTGGGTGCCCACTGCTTCACTTGGTGAAAGGGTTAAATGCAGAGAACAATTCCACACTGTGTGCTGTGCTGTGGTGTGTTCACATACGACAAATGGACACTTTACTCTTACACTTACTTGCCCGTTCATTTCTTCTACATGGTGTCTCTTCTGGCACTGACGCCGACTGTCTTCAGCACTGACTAGTGGAGTTACTAGTCGACTAGTCAGCTGGTCTGTGCAGCCCAAACTGGAGGACACTATAGAATGTTGGTTGGTGAACAATCGAGACGCCAAAAATCAGAGCAAAGTCATGTTGTACTTTACTGAATCTGTGGATGGAAAACATGACTAAGCCGAGACTCTTTTGTCGTCCTGATCACGACACATCAAGGTTAGCAGGTTTCACTCCCACGCTCTCTCTCAGCAGTGTCTAGAAATGCTTTGCTTTTCCAATAGATCCCAAATCAGACTGTAAAAATCTGCAGGAGTTGAGCTGATCTGAATGGAAGAGGTTGGTTGAGGCCGCACTAAACATGACTGGTTTACTTAATGTGCTTTCCTAGGGGTCAGTTGACAAATATTGTCCTGAAGGTCTTTGGGGACACCCTGCTTTTCAGATGATTTTAACACAGAATAGTATGCTTTTCGTAATTATTTGCAATAGCTCACTATATTAATCTAAAGCTGTTTAGATCTCGGAATTCTTTTTTAATCTGCAACACTGAAGGAACAACTGGGAAAAGCACTAATTTTTAAAATGATGCCAAAGTCGACACATTTTATCTCCTTGTTATAATGTCTGTAGTCATCAGCACTCACCTTTCAAAGGGTTTAAACTGCTTTGGGCCCATCAAATTTCAATGTGTGCTTTTAGTTTGGAAAAGAAAAAAACACACTCTTCGTACCAAGGAAGACACTTTGATGAACAGGCTGAATGGTTACAACAATGTTTGTGTGCACTTCATGTTTATATGGGTGTGTGTGTGTGTGTGTGTGTGTGTGTGTGTGTGTGTGTGTGTGTGTGTGTGTGTGTGTGTATGCGTGTGTGTGTG
>JBBIGA010000132.1:14476943-14495720 GCA_037576975.1 Alestes dentex | reverse complement strand
GGTGTGGCTTCTTTTTGGTTGGAACGAAAACCTGCAGCCACAGCGGCCCTTTCTGGACAGGTTTGGGCACCCCTGGTCTAATATATCACCATTGAAACATAAAGAGATAAAGATCAGTCACATCTTGTGAGGAGTTCCAGAGGGTTGAATCTGGAAAAGGCATGATCACCACAGGTCACTAAAGTTACCAGAGTTGCAATAAGATATTTGCCATCCTAATAGGAATCCTTACCACATGCCTTCAGTGCATTGTCTGGCTATCAAAAAACTGAATATTTCTGCTGAATTACAATATTATATTCTCTCACATTCCTCATATCTATGTCAACCTTTTTCCAACCATATCTGTGTTACATTATGATTTCAATTTTATAGCATTTAAATCATTAGATACCTTCTTATTGCTGGGCAGTCTTGCCATTAGTAATTGGTATTTTACTTCTATGGAACTTAAAGATTTGGACCCCTGAATGGAAAAATATAGATTACTGTCAGAGCACTGTGTCAGTTGTTTGATATGTAATTCTCAGACAATGAAGGGTCACATTTGATATATGTTCCTTTTTTTTTTCCTCTTCACAGATAAGGACTATTTCCTGATCGTCATTCAGAACCCCACAGAGTAAAATTGCCATTGGTATTTTCAAGCTTTCATTTTTTATTTAAAGGCCAATTTTTTATTTCTCTGCAATATTTGTTCATGTAGTCCTTAGATATATAACTAATGTCATACAATTGGACACTAATGATCAATATGGTCTCCATCCATGATTTGAGATGAGCGAGATGTGCGTGACGGAGCTGTCTGTGTCATTCCAGTGTTTTCTCAAAGTGTTCACTCAATGTAACTTATTATTCCTTCATTTATCTCTGATGCCAACACTTAGACAGTTGTTCTCTCAGTAACACATATAGCAGCCCTCTGTAGGAAGTTCTGTATGTGGTTTCTTGAAAATAAAGCAGCAATTCGTCTCTGTAGGCAGTTTGTGTTTGCGTGGAGATGAAAGTGTTTGACTGGTTATCATTATATTGTATCTTCCTTCATTTAGTTCTGATCCTAATTCAGATTTGTTGCAGGGAAGGATGAGTTGGCAGTCCAGATGAACAACAATGTGATCATGTTAATATGAGACTGAACCAGTTCATCCCATCCAACATTTTCCACCAAATCAATGAGTCTATGACTCATTGCACACAAAGGGACTATTTGTCAAACATTTTTTAAACTGAATGGGCACCCATCTATCTACAGCTCTGGGAAAAAATAAGAAACCACTGCAAAAATGTTCAGTTTCTCAGGTTTCGTCTTTAATAGGTGCAAGGATCTGAACAGCTCTGCCTTCGTTTTGAAGAACTGCTGACAATATTTCTCCTAATAAAAATATTATTCTTTACAGCATAATTTTAAATGAAATGACAAAACATCAAAAATAAGAGAAATGATTCAGTGTTTAAAGAACTCGAATTATACAAAGAAAATAAATCTCTTGTTCACTCTTAAACAAAAAGGCAATAATTACCTTCGACGTACTTCTAGTAATATTTTGCCATTGAACAGTTCACATTGCAAGAGGAGAGAGTGTATTTTTTATACTTTTCCTCATTAAATAAGATGTGATTCAGGTGATCACTAATCAGTACCTCATAAAGCAGAATGAGGTGCTTGTATGAATTTAACAGACACTGGCATGGAATGGTTGTCATTCTCATAGAGATGCTGATTTAAAAATAAATTGCAGTGGTCTCTTATTTTTTTCCAAAGACGTATTGCTAAAAATTTGACTTCCAGTCCCAGCCTTGCATGCATGGTCGAGGCCTACATTTCGAGAAGTCTTCTTTAATTTGTGAAAGACATGAAAGCATAATAAAGACTATAAAACACATGCAAACATACACAATATGGACAAAAGTATTCAGACACACCTGTTTTTCAGGGCTAGGCCCCTTACTTCCAGTGAAGGGCATTCTCAGTGCTTCAGCATACCAAGACATTTTGGACAACGTCACGCTTCAAACTCTGTGGACACAGTTTGAGGAAGAATCTTTTCTATTCCAGCATCACTGTGTCCCAGTGCACAAAGCAAGCTCCATAAAGACGTGGCTGGATGAGTTCGGTGTGGAAGAACTTGGCTGGCCCAGGCGGAGCCCTGACCTCAACCCCATCCAACACCTTTAAGATGAATTGGAATGCCGATTGCGAGCCAGGACTTCTCATCCAACATCAGTGCCTTGAACTCATAAATGCTCTACAGAATAAATGGGCACAAATTCCACCAGAAACTCTCCAAAATCTTGTGGAAAGCCTTCCAAGAAGAGTGGAAGCTGTTATAGGGGGTCCACCTCCATAATAAAGCGTATTTGAATGCAATGTCACTGAAGTCCCTTTTGACATAATGGGCAGGCGTCCCAATACTTTTGTCCATACAGTGGATACAAATACATTATATGGACATAAGTATTGGGACGCATGACCATTACACCAACAGAGACTTTAATGACATTGCATTCAAATACATAGACTTTAACATGGAGATGCCCCCCCCTTTGCAGCTATAACAGCGTCTGCTCTTCTTATTTATTTATTTATAAATAGACTTATTTTACCATCCACAGTCGAGCTTTTATTTTGTTGTGTTGATCTGAAACAGCAGCAGTGTGGTGTTTCTCTTTAAAAGTCCGGGACGTCCTGCTCATGTTTATATCACTGCTGGCTCGGAGTCGCAGCTGAGGGTCAGAACCGTGAAAACAAAGAGGAATAAAACTACAAAATCTCATTTTGTTTAACTCACACTACAGTTATGCCATCCGACAGACCTTTTAAACAACGACGGACCTTTGGTAAGTTGAGTAGAAGAGCAGCTCAGAGATGTTTACCAGGCTACTGCTGTTTATGAATTTTACTGACAATATTTTTCATATGATTCTCTTAAACTCAACATTTACAGTGGCAGCCACTTGTAAACAAAATTGTGAGGCTTGTGTTAAACCTGCTACTGCAGGGTATTAATCGTAAAAACGGCTTAATCTTGAAGACTGCCCTTAGCTTCGTAAAATTGTTTTTGTCTAAAATGGAGTCCCTATAATTTAGCCATGGTCCCATCAGAACAGGGTGTAGATTTGGTCCCTCCAAAGAGAAAGGAAGTCAAATGTTAACAGAGAAGGATAATTTCTCACATTAATAGACTCATTAATAATTATTATAATTTTAAAAATACCTAAAGGATACACATATTTATTGTCCAAAAATGTTTCTTCTCCTCTGCAGTTTTATGACTCCACTTCTAGTCTAAAAGCACAGACATGTCGACAGTTTAGCTCTACTGAAGCACAAAACTAAGCACAACGATGTCTTTATTGTATAAAAAAGCACCTAACAAAGTTATTGAAGTTGGTTAGCTAACATAGCCATTAGCTTGCATTCAAAACAAGCTAACTTAAATTTGCCATTCTAGTTAATTAGCAGCTACATAGAGTGGATAAATATGACATCTGCCTTTTTTTTTCATTTAAATCTCTTTATGTTCAGTATTTTTAGTTAAAATGTCAGTAATCAGTCCACTGAGGCCTCATTCCCTAATGGTGGAAAGGTGTTAGCTTAGCACAGCCGTGGCAGTGTTTACACTTCTATTTTATTTCATTTTATTGAGTCCAGTAAATCTGTATTAATGTGCTTCTTGGGTAAGTGTGTTAGAATGTATTTATTAAAAGAGCTTAAATCTACTGGTTGCTCTGAGAAGAGCAGTAAATATTAAAAATACCAAGTATGGACCAGTGTATTTGAAATACTGGGCTTTATATAGTGAGAGTATTCAATATACTGGACTCTATATAGTCGGCGTATTTAAAATACTGGGCTCTGTATAGTGAGTGTATTTAAAATACTGGACGCTATATAGGGAGTGTATTTAAAATACTGGGCTCTGTACAGAGAGTGCATTTGAAAAACTGGGATTTATATAGGGAATGTATTTGAAATACAGTGCTCTATATACTGAGTGTATTTAAAACACTGGGCTTTATATAGGTAGTGTATTTGAAATACAGGGCTCTATATAGGGAATGTATTTGAAATACAGTGCTCTATATAGGAAGTGTGTTTGAGAAACTGGTTTCTATACAGGGAGAGTATTTGAAATACAGTGCTCTATTTAGGAAGTTTATTTGAAATGCTGGGGTCTATACAGGGAGTGTATTTGAAATACTGTGCTCTATGAAGGGAGAGTATTTGAAATACAGTGCTCTATTTAGGAAGTGTATTTGAAATACAGTGCTCTATAAAGAGTGTGTATTTGAAATACAGTGCTCTATATAGAGTGTGTATTTGAAATTCTGTGCTCTATATAGTGTAGTTGAAATAGTGTGCTCTATATAGTGTGTATTTGAAAAACTGGGCTCTATAGAGGTAGTGTATTTGAAATACTGGGCTCTATATTGGGAGTGTATTTGTAAACATAGGGAATAGAAATCTTTTTTTAAGGCCGAATTATGTGGTTTTATATGCAGTAAAGAGCCATTTGACATAAGGCCCTTAGTCTAATGTCTCTGTCAATTAATAACAAGATAAGTATCAGGAGTACTGATATAGCTCATTGTTAATCAGATCAGTGACAGTATGGATTTAACACATTATGAAGGTGTATGTAGCAGCTGATGGTTATGGTTGGGTACAAGTGTTGGGAAATGAAGCTGTAACTTGATCTCTCACATATTCCACACAAGGGACCGGCCATGTGGAAGGAGGAGTGCAAAACCCCCCCATTGCATAATCTGTAACTTGCAGTCTGCAAGATTTAAGCCTTGTGCTGAATTTTCTGGTATCAGGAGCATGTTAATTCTGGGCTGTTCAGCTTTGACAGTAGTGCAGAGCAGCTTAAATAACATTTAATGACCTTAAATGGACGCCGGCTGGTGAAATACTGATATGTTGCAGAGCGGGAAGATGCAGATGACACTGTTCACTCAGAGCTTAGGCCCATATTCACACTCCAATTTCCAAATTCAGCAGGTTCCCGAGGGGTAGTGGTCTCCAGACCATGCCTCAGGGGCCCACTCAGGTGGTCCATCCATATGCTTTATGAATTAGGTTGCAACTGGTTTGAGGACTGCTGCCTTGGGGTGTACAAATGATGATAAGCACTTTTTTTTTTTTCACTTTTATTAATTGCAGTCTTGCGTGGTATTTTATAGTTACATATAATCAGAAACTAGGTATAGGCCTAATAAATGTTATATAATAGTAATGTTATACCTTATACATTCTTTTCACATTTTTAAAATCCCAGTGATTGTGTGTAACTGCTATCTGCAAAGTGCACATGGTGACAACACATTTACAATTATAATCAAAACCACAAACCCTTGTGGTGCTGGTATCTATTTAAATATCTATTTAAATTCTATTAGATTTTTTTGGGTGTCATTTTCATTTTATTTGAAGCATGGCATGAATGATACTGTAATTTTAACCCTGGCTGTTTTGTGGCTGGGGTCCGTGAGCTACTGCACTGCACTAAGCTGCTATTGTAAATAGTATTATCAATGACATTTAATTTTTCCCTCTTGATTCCAGCTGACCGTTGCAAGGAGGTGCAGCAGATACGGGAGCAGCATCCTAATAAAATTCCGGTAAGAAACTCTCCCTCTCTGAGTTAATAGGTTTCTAATATTGCTTTGAAGATGCTGCTTTCTCATGCACACAGTCAGCAGTGTTATTTCAAGTGGGATGTGTTTGGTTGAGTTTAAAAACAGTAATAGATGATGGCGTGAAATGTGAGGGTGTACTTTAACGCATCTGCATGTGTTTTCTTCGTTTGGTCTCTCTGGTCGTAGGTCATCATTGAGAGATATAAGGGAGAGAAACAGCTTCCCGTTTTGGACAAGACCAAGTTTCTCGTACCTGATCACGTCAACATGAGCGAACTGGTGAAGATTATCAGGTGAGAGTATCGCTGAGTTAATAAAGCAGAAATTACGTAGGCAAATTAAATTTAATTCTTGGGTCATTTACGAGATGTAAATTGCATAATAATAATATATTTGGACACGTAATGAATTACAGGCTAAGAAAGGTAAGGCCACTTGTAAAGTGTGTTTTGTTCCTGCCTGCAGTTTTACTTGGGTTGGTTTGTTTACTTCTCTAGTGGCTGTTTGGGGGGGGGTGTCTGTGTAGCATGTGCCAGAGATTTAGAGCTGCTGCTGACCCTGCCGTCCTCAGGGGACCACTGCTAACACTTTTAAACTTTCCATCTCTAAAATTAGCTCTGCTATCATTGGAAGCTGGTTTCCTATCATGGAACGGTTTGTTTTTTTTGATGGCTCCCATGAAGGAGCAAAAAAAGAAAGGGGGGGAAAAGCAATGAGCAACTTTTTCTGAGGAACAGATTAGTGTGCTTTAGCCAGGCTCTCAGAATATTTCACCATCCGCTGGATCAGATGACCTAACAGCAAGTGACATTTGTGTGCGGCTGGTCAGGCTGTTTACTAATCGCAGTTCAACAGTGCTGGACATATTTATCAGGGTAATTAAGAAGTCAGTATAACCTTTTATATCTCTGTCTGCTAATATTAGTTTTCCTTATGTGTAAATATTCTGCTAATGGCATTAAGTGGATTGGTTATGGCTGTTGTTGCATGATGTGTCTAGCATTCAGTGCTTTTTCACTGCTACAACATTGAGTATTCTGCTTGTCAGACATAATTTGTCTCGCATGGAGAAAGGCATGCCTGTGAAACTCTTAAAATGGGGGGAAAAAAACAAAACCTTTTAAAAGGGAATTTCTGTGATATTTTCGTGAACCCTGGTTCCCATCACCATTATTGTAAAGAAATCCGCTAAGTTTCTCTACCATTAACCGTTTCACATCAGACCACCATCTGACTGAACTTGTTCTCAATGTCTTGAGTTATGCAGAAGTTTTGAAAAATTGTTGAATTCCTCTAAAAGCTGTAGCAGTTTGAATATTTCTGTGTTTGATCCAACTTTTGCTGGATGTTCTGTCATGTTTCTAATGTTTTGCTGTCGTATCTTAGTTACAGCCACTTTATCCCTTGAATATTGTATCTGTTAATTGACTAAGTAGTAGTCAGCTGATCCCGTTATACCCTCAGATGTTTGTACACTGTAGATAATACAGGCTTTATTTGATTGGTTTTATTTGACAAACGTGTGACAATGTGTTCCTGTATCTTGAGTTTCTAAAACACCAGTTTCCCAGAATGATTGTGCAACACATTTGAACCTAGTTATAAGTCAACATGTCTATCTGCCTGCTGTGTTATTGTGACACCTGGCCATGTGCTTTGAATGCCATAACTAGCTGAAATACCTAAATACAGAATGTACACAGTGCAAACAGCTGAAGTTACTATATTTTTTTGTTTTGTCCCTTTTAATTTGAATTGTGTATTATGTGTAGATTCAGAACTTAGCAACTCATTAGTAATACAGAGCAAAGGTCTAAGTAAAGTACTGTTTCAAAATTTGTCTGTCATACAGTTCTATGCAAAAGTCTGAGCACCCCTAGTCAGATTACGTGTTTTGCTGAGATTTTCTAAATGGAGAGGTTAAATATGTCCTATGGAGAACTAAATGAAATGTGGCATTTTCAACAATAATTCCTTTTGATTTCAAGATCGATGTGGCTGAAATGCCACTTGCAGACTGATGCATCATTGAATTGAACAAATGTATTATTTACACATCTGTCAGTGTAGCTGAACTATTGCATCTGTTTTCTGTCTGGCCTGCAGGCGTCGTCTGCAGCTGAACCCAACACAGGCCTTCTTCCTGCTGGTCAATCAGCACAGCATGGTCAGCGTTTCCACCCCCATCTCTGAGATCTACGAGCAGGAGCGGGATGAAGATGGCTTCCTCTACATGGTCTATGCCTCGCAGGAGACTTTCGGCTGCTAAGCTTTATTCTGGCCCAGTATGAGAGAAAAGGCTGAGAGACGGCTGAGGAAACGGGCTCCAGCTAAACGTACACGTCTCTCTGTTGTTGTTTTTTTCTCTCTAGCTTCTCCTGCCATCTCCAAACTAACACTACTATCATTGTCTCTCGTTACGACACGAGCGTGTGTACGACAGCACTACTGTATCCGCTCGCCCGGCCCCCTTAACCTTTGACCGTTCTAATCGACCCGACTCATCCGTTCTACATAGTAACATAAGCCTGGGTGTTCGTAAGTGGCTGTTTTTACCTTACGCTCTGGCCCTATTCATTCTTTTTGTTTTTACATTCTCTAATTTTATCGCTTTTATTAGGACTGGTTTGTAAAATAATTAGAAACACATTGCCAGTCATTTGTAAATAGGTGAGTGTCTGATATTCCTCTTTTTTTTCCCCTAAGGCTATCTTGTAGTCTAGGCATTTTCATTTTCCTGCTTGCTTGTAGTACTCGGCAAAAAAAGAAAAAAAAAATCATTTCAGATGCTGGAGTGACATCTTTCATCGAAGGGAGATGTGAACAAAAACGTAGGCATTGTCACATTTGTTCATAGGAGCTGCTTTAGTAGTGTCCATGCAGTTTCTTGGTCATATAAGAAGGAGACCCTCTATACCCACTCCAGAATGAAAAACCTGAATAATGAGTTTCAGTTGCAACAAAAATATGCTACACACACCGTGCTTAGACAGCTTGTAATACCTGTGGCACATGTAGATGTAATACATGTGCTACAATGTTCCTTTTTATCCCTTTGTTAGCAAAGTAAGCCTCTATAACATGATACTTTGGCAAATTTACACTATACAGTTGAACATCTAATATCTTTGATGTTTTAAGTTTTTAGCTTCACTCAAGAGCTATAAGGCGAATGTGGCTAACAAATGTCAAGTGTCAGAAACAAAAAAAATCTACTTAATGCAATTTGAGACAAGTGTGTACTTAATTAGCATGCATATAAATTACTAATGGCATTGCTAATGGTAATTGCTGGGTTATAAACTTCCATCACTTAGGTTCATCAGTCTTGCAGCTCCAGTGTAAAATTAAAGAAGCACAAACATCCGTTGGCCGATTTAACTACATTTGGGGTAAGAGGGATATGAGTAAATTGAAATTTTTTATGGTGTACTATGCCTTTGGTTTAGGCATAAGGTTTATCTGTACATGCATCTAACACCGTTTCCGTTCAGTGTTCTCATTTGGGCTAAATACAGGTTTGCTGCCACCAGGTTTTGCAGGATTGGGCACATTTGCACAGTCGTGTGCAAAATGACAAGTGGAAATACATACACATCCACAGAGAACCTCTGTTCGTTTTGATGCAGTTACTGTTTGTTCATTGAATTTAACACATTCAAAAAATAATGCATAAGCGTGGCCTCTGCAGAGAATGTGTACTTATTAGAATTCAGCAAAACATTGTTTGACTGGGGGTGTTCAAAGTTTTGAATATGACTAAATACAGCTGTAGCGGTCAAACCTAAATTGAGAATGAATGTAGCCTGTGTGTGTATGTGTTTACTGTTAACTCCAGTGAAACGGCGGTCTGTACTGTATATGGGCCGGAGGAACACTACAACTTTAAATAGATGGCAGGTGAGGTTTTTTTTTGGCATACTGTAACTCTAATATAGAAATGAATATGCTTCTTTTGCACAAATGAAACAAAAGTTTCAATTTAGAACTCGAATAATTCTAGCACATAATTGTATTCTATTTTCTATCTGGCTTCTTTCCTTTCTATTGCTCTCCGACGCATTTGCCTTCTGTCCAAAAGTTCAGTGTAGGGTTTGATAATACCTTGCATGTTTTTCCCCCTCAACCTTTTTTTATATTATATTGATTTAAGCTCTAGAATTGTTCATTATTTTGAGTTTATTTAACGCTGAAAAAGGTCTTTTTAGATGTTTTCAACCAAAAAAAGAGAAAGGAAAAAAATAAAATATGTATGTATGTGTATGTTTGAAACACAAGTGTGTATAAACCATCATATGATTAGCTCCAGGTGTGTTTGTGTTCTTTATTTCACGGTTATGTGGGAATTCATCAAAAGTATTCACGACCTTTATGTGTTCTGCCTGGGCAGCTGGGGGCCTAGTGGTTAGGGAGTCACCCCTGCGATCAGAAGGCTGTGGGTTTGAATCCCAGGACTGCTAGTGGCACCACTGAGGTACCCTTGAGCAAGACACCGTCCCCACACACTGCTCCCCGGGCGCTGTGTTCCAGGCTGCCCACTGCTTCACTTGGTGAATGGGTTAAGTACAGAAAAAGAATTTCACGCTGTGCTGTGTTCACGCATGACTATAAGGAGCCACTTTACTTTAAAAAGTGTCTGTTTACATGTATACAGGTGATTAACTGAGTTATCAACTGAACAGACATGACAATTAAATGATTGCAAAGTTTTACTTGTTCTTGGAAAAGTAACATGAATATTTGCAGCTTTGGCAACACCAGGCTGACCAGAATCCCTTAATCTGCACAACGTGCAACAAAAAATGCCCAAAACCCAAAAATTATATACATGTAATGGCCAGTACTGTCAATCTGCTGTTTCATTGCTATGATGTGCCCATAAGTTTTTTGGTCGTAACATTACCAGCGTTTGTGCCACTAGAGCATCCCATTAGGAAGGACCCTCTTGTTTAACTATATGTTTAGTACATGGTGAACTGGAAAATCTGCACACACTATAATTACAAAACATGTAAAATGTATTTGGACATAACATTTAGCATCAGAACAAATTTTTACTACAAAGAGTACTGACGGAAAATTGCTACATTATTTACATTAAGACTGTTTCTGCTGTCAGTTTGAGACATGTGACCATTAAGAATGGACCGTCATATAGCATCTATTTCAATCTAAACAATCATTTTTTTATGTACAACTGTTAGAGTATACAATAGTATATTGGTTACAAGACCTTTTAGCATCAACAACGCAATGTTCTTATAGGCAAGGCTCTACTTTCAGGTTTTCCACAAGAGTTATGCATCATTTTCAGCTTTTCTTTCTTTCTTTTTTTTAATTAACCAATAACCCAAAAATGGCCGAATTCATAACGGCAACACTAAAACAGAGCTGTAAACTTATACTGAAGTGCTGAAAGTAATTTCAAATTACAAAATGTGTACAGAAAAAAACAAGCTTATTTTGAAGCAGCGGACAATGGTGGCCATTTTCTGTTAAATTCTCTTTTCCTTCAGAGGGAACGTAATGTAAATTGAGACCCGTGACCTCAAAATGATCAATTTAGAGCTGCACATAGACTACCTGAGGTATTTCTGACAAAAACGCTCCAATTTACATCACTTTAATCCCAGAGCAGTACCGAAATAGTCATGAGTTCAATGGATTCAGCCTAACGCAAATGAAACTAGCTTCATTTAGCATACAAATAAAATGTTTTAACAGATACTTCAGAATGTAGCTGGATCATTTAAAGGGCCCATATCTATCTATACGTATATTTAGATTTATAATTTATAATCATAATACAATAATACAATATGTTGTGTGTATATCTATATCTATATATATATATCCCCTCAAATAAAATGTGAATGTCAGTAAATCTCAATTTCTTTTACCTCCGTTCCCTCATTCAAAAACCAATGTGGTGAAATTTACAGATTGAATTATTCTGCTACCGACTGTCTGCAAAAGCACTTTTGATTTACTTTTTTTTTTTTTTTTTGAAAGGTTAACAAGTTACTTTCTATTATATGGGCCCTTTAAGAAGGTGGATACTGGTCCAATCGCCACTTTTCCTCCTGGTCAATCTTTACAAGAAATCTCAGGAAATTAAAACCCTCTTAATTATTTCACAGACAACAAGAAGACAAACACAAATACAACAAACTGACTGCAGGCTGAGCACTAGATACTATATTAAGTGAGCTTCAAGTGGAAAGGGGTTTTAGTCTTTTGACACTACATCAAATCGTTCCATCCATTATCTGAAGCGCTTATCCTTAGTCAGGGTGGCGGTGGTGCTGGAGCCTGTCCTAGGAGTCGCCTGGACATCACAGGGCTGACCTACAGACAAAATCATCCATGCCCAGTCACACCTGTCAGATGAAAAAGGAGCACCCAACAGAACCCACGCAGACACGGGAAGAACAGCTGGGGGGGCAGCTGCTGTCTTGGTGGTTAGGGAGTTGCCCCTGCAATTGGAAGGTTGTGGGTTCAAATCCCTGGACTGCTAGTAGCATCACTGAGATATCCCCACACACTGCTCCCTGGTTGCTGTGTTCCTGGCTGCCCACTGCTTCACTTGGTGAATGGGTTAAATGCAGAGAACAATTTCGTGGTGTGTTCACAAATGGACAAGGACCCTCGGTCACCCGGCCAGGAATCGAACCCAGGACCTGCTGTGAGATGACGGCTTTCCCCACTGTGCCACCTTGCAGGGACACATGCTGTAGTTAATGTTTATGGTAATTTCTGGTCTGATAGATACAAAATATAGACATATATTAGGGTAAAAATCCCTGGGGTATTCCACTGAGCCAGGTCTGCACTGTCCAGCCTCTCCTCACAGGTGGCTTGTCCTGTCCAGCTCACTGAAATCCCACTTCATGACTCGAGTCTCCTCACAGACAGCCAAAAAGACAAACATGACACAAACATATAAACAAATGATTATGAACTTGACTGAGTGCACACTGAGATGGCATTAGAACGAAGAGCTTGACTGTAAAATGGTCCTTCAATGGAAGTCTGGGTTGCTGCAAAAGAGTCGGTGGCACCATTTCACCAGCAGGGGGCAGGCTCGCTCAACAGGAGATGAGGAGGGAGTTGGTGAGGGATTGGCGACTCGGGGCTTTCTCTAATGGGGCGCTGCTGGAGAGGATCTCACACGCAGCCAGTTCATGACAAAGGGCGTTCAGCACCTCCAGAATATGAGCCTTCCCTGTGAGTGGGGAAAAAAAAAGACATGGATCACGCTCAGTGCTGTTCAGAGACACATCCGGTCAAAAGCGTAGGGATTCCTTTTCATAATTCTAATACAAATTAGTGCTTTTGTTGTTGCTTTTCTGTAACAACACATTAAATAGGAAGCTGTTTAGATCTTCCCATTTTCTTTAAACAACTGAAGGTTCTTCAGGTGTTTAAACCAGCCAAGAGTTCCAGTGTGTGCTTTTATAGCTAGGAAGCGAAAATCTGCTCTTTATAACAAGGAAACACCTTTATGATGCCTCATACATAATGTGGACAAAAGTATTGGGATGTCTGACCATCACACCAACAGGAACTTTAATGACATTACATTCAAATACAGAGACTTTAATAAGGAGTTGGTCCTCCTTTGCAGCTAAAACAGCTTCCACTCTTCCTGGAAGGCTTTTCACAAGACTTTGGAGTTTCTGTGAGAATCTGTGTCCATTCATTCTGTAGAGCATTTATGCAATCTCTGTTCCAGTTCATCTCAAAGGTGTTGGATGGGGGTTGAGGTCAGGGCTCTGTGTGGGCCAGTCAAGTTCTTTCACACTGAACTCATCCAGACATGTCTTTATGGAGCTCGCTTTGTGCACTGGGGCACAGTCATGCTGGAATAGAAAAGGTGGTAAGGGGCGTAGCTCAAACGGTGACAAACAGGTGTCCCAATACTTTTGACCATATAGTGTATAGTCATTAGAGTATTATGACCATTATGAAATAGCTCTTTAATGTAAAATAAGTGGAGGTCAAGCCTTTCAGAAAAAACAAGGGCTCCTCAAACTGTTAGGCAGTGCAGAACAGGGGTGCAGTCCTACCATGTTGCGGATCGCTACAGGATTCCAGCGTGCTCAGTAAAATCTTCCCCAAGGACCTTCTCGAGACATTCTGAAAGCATATTAGGCAGTCAGTATATCATATTCATCCATTATTGTGTATTCCTATTTTTAAAAAGGCATGTGAATCTACAGACTTAATGCTGCATCCCGCCCCCACTCAAAACACCACATCCACTCAGACAGTGGTTCAAGGAAAGGTGATGAACTATTGACTGGTTTGTGAGTGCCCAAGGTTCACCGTTTTCCTCCACAACATCTCAATCAGTGGTTTTCAAACCAGTCTTCAGGGACCCCCATCCATGTTTTTACTCTATCCCGTGTGTTATGTGGTATTGTGCAAAAATGTACGGTATAGGGATTTATAAGGATTTTGAGAACCACTGCAGTAGATCTGTTTATATACACTATATGGACAAAAGTATTGGGACGTCCCACCATTACACCAACAGGGACTATAATTACATTGCAGTCAAATACATACGCTTTAATATGGAGTTGAAGGCTTTCCAAAAGATTTTGGAGTTTGTGCCCATTCATTCTGTAGAGCATTTATGAGGTCAGACACTGATGTCGGACGAGAAGGCCTGGCTCACAATCTCCGTTCTAGTTCATCCCAAAGGTGTTGGATGGGGTTGAGGTCAGGACTCTGTGTGGCCAGTCAAGTTCTTCCACACTGAACTCATCCAGCCATGTCATTATGGAGCTCGCTTTGTGCACTGGGACACAGTCATGCTGGAATAGAAAAGGTTCTTCCACAAACTGGGTCCACAAAGCATGGCGCTGTCCAGAATGTCTTGGTCTGCTGAAGTATTAAGATTGTCCTTCACGGGAAGTACGGGTTCTAGCCCAAAACCTGAAAAAGAGATGTGTCCCAATACTTTTGTCCATGTAGTCTAAAAAAGGAACTGGTCCAGTTTCCTTTTATGACGTTTAACTTTAACAGCTTGATTTACTTTTTAAATTGAAGTTATTCGATCAGCCTACACCCCCAAACAGTCTGTCAGATTTGTTAGACGCAAGTGTTATTTTGAACTAGTTTACCTCATCAATTTATTTTTCCTCAACAGAAATGTACAGAACAGTGTACATTTTCATTTTCAACTCGTAAATAACATTCAGATTGTAATTCAGAGATAAAAGATTGAGTTTATGTATTTTTATTCAGGGCCGAGCTCGCTAGCCATGTTGCTAACTGCGGAAAACGGCAGGCTTGTTTGTTTTTGTCAGGATGCAACATCTTCAGGACTACGGTATATTGACTTAAAAACAACAACTATTAATGTAGACCATGTTTAAATATTATTAAAAAAGAGAGTTATCCCTGTAAAGACGTGCTGTTCTGATAGCTATAGCCACCCAGCTCCCCTCCCTGACTTTCCACCTTAACCAGAGGAAAAACTCACGTTTACGGGCTTCTGCGACCTTCTCCGCGGCCCTTTTCTCAGCCTGCAGCAGCTGCTGGATGCCCTGAGACTGGCTCGCCATGGTTCTACAGGATTTGTTGAGAGAAACCGAGGAGAAACAGCAGAGAAGGTCACCAGAGAGAACCAGAACCGGAGACCAGCTGACCCCGCGGCACGTGACTGCGGGCTCATGAGAACCACGTGACAGCCTCATCATAAAGAAGATTTCTTCATTCAGAATCAGAATCAGAAAACTTTACAGATCCACGATATTTCTTCTGTTATAACTGCACAGAGACAAGCACAATATCAAATATAAAGTCTCAATAAATCTGAATAAAACTGTAGAAAAACCTCAATATGAAATACTCTATATACACAAATACGGGATATAAATACTACAGATAACATACAGTTAAGTGAAATCTACGGACACAGATGGTAGTTTGGAGGTTAGAGATCAGTCGTAGATCAGTAGTGCTGACATAAGTAATGATACTGCACATGTAAAACTATTGCACATATGGTCTTGCACGTAATTATAATATTTAGAACCCAATAAGAATATTGCACATTAAAGATTGTTGCACATCAAATTGTGAGAGACTGAGTTATTAATATGAACAAATTCAACACAGTCTGAGAGTGTTTCTTTAAATACGTTGGCAACCACATGTCTAAAATTTTTGTCTGTTAAAAATGGTTGGGTATATACTATGTATGAACAAAAGTATTGGGACACACAAAAATGTGCATTTTTTGCAAGAGGCTCACTTTGTAGAGGAGAATTTTAAATTCTGGAAATAATTATGGGGTGTCTCACCGTTGTGTTCGGCTGGTATAATGATCCTGTTTGATCCTGATTTCCATGCAATGTAACTAATCACAAAAGTGAAATTCCCGAATCCTTGGTTAGACTGTCCTCCTTCAAGGGGACAGTAACTAATGATGCTAAAACCAAATCAACCAAATTGATTACTTGGACGGTTGATTCTACCGCAACACAGCATACCTGGTTTAATACTTAAGGTACTGGTCAGTGGTAAAGGATAAACTATTGACTAATCACTAATAACCTAATCAATGAAGTGTCTGAGGTTTCAGCATCACCTTCAACTGATGATTGTGTAACAGCATTGTCTCTGTCACTGTGTGGATCTATACTCAACAGTACTTGGAAATTAAATAGTTTGGTCATTTTTGTAAAGAAGATAAGCACTGGTTAAAGAGAATGCTGTCCTTTCTGAGAACTTGGGAATGGTTTAAGTCTAAAGTTAAATAGATTTCTTTCCTCTATTTCACAGCTGAAAAAGTGAGACATTATCAGGAACATTAACGAATTATACATTATCAGTGGAAGAACACATTAAATGGACCATTTTCAAGCAAAAGGAGCATTAATACATTCAAGAGCTGCTTGGATTGAGGAGGGGAAAAAGAACTTGTCTTACTTCTTTAGTTTGGAAAAACTAAGATAAACAAAAAAGAAAATTCTGAAATTTTCTTTAAAATAAAGTGGAAAATGTGGAAATAAGAGCCGTTACAGTAGCTAGTATAATTCTCATCTTTCTAACGATGACTGTTTTTTGAAAAAGAAAAAAAAACCCCAAAAAACAGAGGCTATGAATGATTGTTCCACAAATAAATGGAGGATAAACTTGATTGAGCAATTAGATGCACTAAGGGGAAGTCACCTGGTCTTGATGGGTTAACTGTAGAATTTTATACGTTTTTGGAATGATATGAGAGTTGTTTGTAGAAGTGATTTCAGAAAGTAATCTGTCTCCCACTAGGCCTCATAACTTTAATCCCAATACCCAACAAAAATAAACTCGTACTTGATAAATGTACCTATAACTTTATTATCGAGTGATTGTAAACAATTGGTACATTCATGCAAATCGTTTATGAGGGTTTAACAAAAATAGTTGATGAATTAAAATCAGGTTTAATAAAAGGTTGGAAATACATAATCACAGGCTTGTTAGACTGTCAAGATTTTACTAAAACAGTTTTTTGTTGTTCTTTGATGCTCCTTTGACACAGAGGAACATTCAGTCTTACTGGAAGAATTAAAATCCTTGAGTTTTGGAGAAAATTTTCATAATGTAATAGAGATGTTGAGGACTGAAATGTCTAGTTGTGTATCTCTGAACCCAGGATTGACTCCTATTTTTAAAGTTCTTTTATTCAACAAGGATGCCCAGTTTCTCCAAAAAACCACTCAGCTATTAGCAATGATCATTTATAGTAATCCTGAACTACAATGTATTACAATCTTTAATTAAGAATGAGTCCATTTGCAGATGATAAAGACATTTCTTGAAGAGACAAATCCATGGTAGATGAAGCCCTTGGCATAATTGTGATATTTTCCAAAACTTCTGGATTATTCCTCAATAGTAATAAATGTGAATTACTTTCCATTCACACTCGTGCCGAGTGTTGAATATGAAGTGAAATATTTTGGAATAACAATATCAAATAGATACCAATAGAAGAGATGTCTATATTTCTAATAATATCACAGATATGAAAAAATCCCAGAAATGAAAGAAGTCATAAGTCCCCTTCACCTCTGTAGTCCAGCCAGGCAGCCCGAACATCAGAAACAGACCCATCACTCGTCCATTCAATACACCCAGGAGCCATGAAGCATTTAAAATAAAGATCATTCTGCACTAGAATTCAGTACCGTCAGAATACTGTGTTCATCCAGACTGGAGCTACTGCTGATTCTACCAAATGTCTTTTGTCCAGCTGTTTTGTTGCTCTTGCATTTTTCTTGCACTCTCTTCTGTCCTGTTTCCATTTGTGGTCCTGTGGTGTTCTGTTTGCTTTGTCATGGCAGAAAGTGTCCTGTTCTGTCCTGTCCTGTCCTGTCCTGGTCTGTTCTGTCCTGTCCTGGTCTGTTCTGTCCTGTCCTGTCCTGTCCTGTCCTGTCCTGTCCTGTCTTGTCCTATCCTGTCCCATTCTGTCCTGTCTCATTCTGTCCTGTCCTGTTCTGTTCTGTCCTGTCCCGTCCCATTTTGTTCTGTCCTGTTCTGTGTTCTGTCCTGTCCTGTACCGTCCCATTTTGTCCTGTTTTGTCCTGTCCTGTTCTCTGTTCTGTCCTGTCCCGTCCCATTTTGTCCTGTTCTGTTCTGTCCTGTCCTGTTCTCTGTTCTGTCCTGTCCTGTTCTCTGTTCTGTCCTGTCCTGTTCTGTCCTGTCCCATCCCATTTTGTCCTGTTCTGTTCTCTGTTCTGTCCTGTCCTGTTCTTGTGTTGCTCCATGGTTCGGGGGGCATGTTGTTCGTTTCACTCTCACTCTGTGTGTAAATGGTTAAAATGATAATAATGTATGTCCTGTCCAGTTCTTGTGTTGCTCCATGGTTCTGGGGGCATGTTGTTCATTTCACTCTCACTCTATGTGTAAATGGTTAAAATGATAATAATGTGTGAAATTATCAGCAGAAAAAAGTTTGCAGTTTACACGGCTGGATTAAAAACATTCACAGCCACACAAGATGGAAAAAAACTTTTTATTATGGAAATGGTCAAAAAGGAACAGGATTCTTGATGATAGATAATGCAACCATAAGAGGTCACAAGCCAGTGATTCCTTGTGCCGGTCCCAAGTCCGGATAAATGCAGAGGGTTG
>JBBIGA010000132.1:14458703-14470721 GCA_037576975.1 Alestes dentex | reverse complement strand
TGTGTGTGTGTGTGTGTGTGTGTGTGTGTGTGTGTGTGTGTGTGTGTGTGTGTGTGTGTGTGTGTGTGTGTATGCGTCTGCAGGGGGCAGTAGTGTACCTGCTCGGGGTCGTGGTGGTCTCTCCTGGCCTGGCTCTCTCTGAGGTCCAGCTGTTTGTGGAGGCGGGTCACTCTGTCCAGCAGCTCCAGAACAGCAGTGTAACTCTCCTCCGCTCGCGACTCTCCACAGTGGGACAGCAGCCTTTTCAGGGCCCGCTCATCACACCTGAGCACAGGAAACAATGCTGCAGTGTGTGTGTGTGTATATATAGATAGTTTTCTGTAGGAGTAAAAGCACCCACTTATCCACTTCAGTGGTCTGATGTACCTGTCTCCGCAGCAAGAAAGTCTGGTCAGTATCGTCTTTATCTCGTCCACCTGCCTCTGCTGGTCGCTTGTCCAGCGCTCCTCCTCTTCATCCGACGCTGCCTGACCCTCCACCGAACGGAACAGCTGCTCCTCCACTGAAATATACACTCACTTCATTACCATATAATGCCTTCTTTGAAAACATAAGCTGGAGTCTATCCCGGCGGTCACAGGGTGAAAGTTCGCTGAAAGTTCGCGAGGCCAACTAGAAGATGCATTTCAATGAGAAAATGATGCGAAGTGTGATTGCATGGTTGCTATAAAGCCAGTGTGGTTGCTATAAAGACACCCTAACATTGGTTTTATGGTCAAAAAAAAGTTTGTGTTACACAAAAAAAATTGCTGCCCTCAAGGTCTCAAACTTGCGATGTTCTGGTTCAGAAATGGATGCTATACCCACCGTGCAATTGGGGTGGGGTTTGCCAGCTCTTACCAAGCCATTTATTGGTACAGGGGGTCCTCGACATACGCCGTTTCGAGTTTACGACGGGTCACTCCCACTCAATTTACACCGTTAGCCTCGTACTCACTTACCGAGAGACGTCACTGAGATTCTCTCTCTCTCCCAATACATCACAGAGGTCTCTCAACCATTTTAAAAATGATCGATACTCGGCCCCTGCACCAGATATTAACGGACGTTCGTCCAAAACTCAGCACGAGCTCCAAGGAGAAGGGGCGCCTATTTTGACTACAAGAAGAATAATAAAAAGAAAACTGGTGCAATCGCACTAATTATGCTTTTTAGGACTCTCAGCCATGGATAGAAGTGGATCAAGTTTCTCAATGATGACCACTTCTTTAAATGAATATTCATTGCACGGTATGATTGACATGGACACTATTACACTGAAAATGATGAATGAGTGCATGTGACTGACCATTATCATGAGTGTTTTCTGCTCGTCCAGTTGGAGAATCGCGATCTCGCTGCAAATCCAAACAGCAGCGCCGACTCTGCCGGCCATACCGCAGCTCCTCCACGTTGCCGAACACGACAGACACTTTGGACACCTCCGACCTGCATTAAAAAACACGGTTAAATAATTATACAAAAAAAGCCAAATGAATACTACTACACTTCCCTATGTCTGTGATGTGTGTACCCTCACTGGAAGAATGTGTTTACACTTGCCAGGTTTGGTTCGATTAAAACGAATCCTGGTGTTCCTCACAAACTCCAGTAGTAACCTACAGATCTTCACACTGCTCCTCTGGCACAATCAAGCTCACCTGCTATAGCTCACACTGCTATAATCACAAACTATGAATGGATCCACACCAGGGTCGCGATCTGAAAGTAGGGTTTTATTTTGAGAGTGTATATCACAAACACGGCCAGGGAGCAAACTTTGGCCAATTTCATCCTCATTTCCACATCTCATCCATGCCCAGCAGTCAAGGTTGACCAGGCACACCTATTCGATTTACATTCAAATTTGGTTTACAGCCTGCATTACCATCTGCATTTTTGACTTTTAGTTTCAATGCCAAAAATGATGAAATCTTTAATGTAAAGGATGATTATCTTTCTACGGAACAAAACAACATGAAAGTACACTAAAATTTCTCCTCACTGATGCACAATGTTTAGAATCTGCACCCCTCTACAAGCCTTTTTCATTAGAAGCAAAAAGTGTTATTATTAGGTTAAAAAAAAAAAAAAAAAAAAAAAAAAAAAAAAAGCGAGTAAATGAAAACACTTTTCCATTTTTCCTCTGCCTAAAGGGGTTAAGCAGAAAAACTGATGGTGGTCATGCTCATCCACACACATGTACATAAACACACAAACACACCCACACTGGAGAATATGAGTCGTGTCCGATTGTACAGTATCACCCCACTCTCTTACATAACATCAAAGAGAGGCCCGGTAACTTGACCCAATCTGCAATAATTCACATCCATAAGCACTGTAATCATTTCATTGGCACTTATGATATAGCAGTGCGTGCTGGCCGGGATGTGGGTAATTGAAGCCAGGCCTGGAGTCAGACACAATCCGCCAAGAGCTTATAGCGGGAGCCATATTCACAGATCCACTGAAAAACATCACAAACTTTACAGGCATATAGGACTATACATATCCTGTAAACTGTAACACAGTAATATACACCAGATTTGAGCCATCGTTCTAAATATGTGACCCGCCTAAACACCGCTGCTAGTGAACGTACAGTGCAAATTTACGTAAAGAATAAATAAGGGAAAAGTCCTCTGCCATTCAGCTATGAGACTTTTTAAACCCGAGTCATGCTCAGGTTGAAGGCAGCTGTAATAAAGTGCTATCGTTTTATTCTAGCCATGGTCTGAATACAGCAGTCACTCTGCTCTTTTGTGTAAGGGGAAATCCGATAGGGGGCCTTCATGAATCGCAGTCTAAGTGTTTCCAGATGACAGCGTCTTGCCAGAGGAGGAAAAAAAAAAAAAAAAAAAAAAAGAAGAAGAAGAAAAAAAAGAAAAGAAAAGAAATACATTTTCAGAGGCTTGAATCCTGGAGAGGCTTGAATCCTGGAGAGCGTAGTGTGGAACAACTGGAAACAAGTCAGTTTAATTCTGATTCTGGAGGAATTTACTTCAGCGCATCCAAAACTTGCAGTTTGATTTGATTCGGTTTTGTTAATTTGGTGTGATTTGGAATTGTTTTGACAACACACTGTCTCCACACAACTGACTGGTAAAGTACCCAGCAGTGAAATATAAATATAGGCAATGCACAAATATAATTATTGCCCAAATGCCATAAAAGTACAACTATTCAACCTTGTTTTAAAAACAAAAAAAACATATTGATTGTTACATTCCAAACACTCATGTTTACGGCCGTAGCACAGAGGTGAAGGTCAGCAGGCAGGTGCTAGTGGTGAATGCTATGGCCATGCAGGGGGACCAGATGGAGGATGATGTTGCTTTAGGGCAGGAGGGTCAAAGGACTGCAGGGCGTGGTGTTTATTCTGCTTGAATAGACACACTTTAGCTCACAAGGGGCTCGACAATCTGCTGATGAGGCAAAACCTACAAGGCTATGAGTAGATACCAAAAAACTGTAGGTCTTAACGAGGCTAGGCATGTCGATATTATGTTAGCTTTGCTGATCAACTGCATGAGCTAATATTAATTTAGTAATTTTTATGACAGGCCTGCTCTCTATCACATGATGCCATGTGTTAGTAAAGACTAACCCATTCCGCTGAGTTCATGAGAAATCAGCTAACAGACACATGTGTTGGCTACTATTGTGTTTAGGGGAGGGGGAGGACCATCCTATCCAACCAGAAACAGCAGGACCAACTATGCTCTCTTGGATTTCCAGCCAAGGATGTTGTTGACCATCTTTTAGGTTGTACCACTCATGCGCCCCCATGTAGGAATGTTTAATCGTATTAAACAAGCCTTTATTGAGATTCGGACACAATAACTGTCGAAATATCGGAGTGAAAGGCTCCTAGAATGAATGTGAGAGACTGATGTGGGGAAAAAAAAAAAACTACCACAAGATTCACTGTAAAGGATTTTTTTTGCATAGTGGAGAATGTTTCTTTAAAAGAATGACACTGTCCAACAGCTAGCTCAGTTGTGCTTGGTAGGTGTACTTGAGCTCTCTCAACTGTTAAGTTTAGCTTGTTTGCGGTCTTCTAATTGTCTCCCTTGCTGTGGAGCTAGCTACCTTGTTGCTAGTTAGTTTAGGCTATTTTTTTCAACTGCTTTTACCTGGTCCGAATTGATTAGCTGTGAATTGCTGGGCGGGTGCAGCAGGTAGGCCTACTATGTATAACCACGCACTCCACTACATGTCTAATATTTGTCCTGTAGCTACTCCTGCACTTGTATTCCTTTGTGTCTGTACTCTAACAATTCTAGAAACCAACTTTGATCTTTGTGTTTCTGTCTGTTTTTATGTGCATTTTTCCAATAGCTGTACACACATCCCAATAACCTTTTGCATCCATCTTTGTCTGTCTATTCTGTTTCATTTGTGATGGAATATGGAACTGTCAATTTCATCTCTAGCTTAGGATCTTTTCACTCATTCTACTTCTTGGCTCTCACTGAAACTTGGATTACACCAGAGAATTTGACAACACCTGCAGCCCTCGCCATAATCCAGGTAATGTCCTTGGCCTTGTCGTCACCGGAGCCACCACCGCGCCCAACATTTCGGCTACCCCTCTCCATTTCTCTGATCATCATCTTTTGTTGTTCACATTCTCTCTTCAGACCTACACTAACCACTCAACAGCCATCTCCTCAACTACTCGGCCCAATCTTCACCTCCTGTCTGCTCTCTCTTCCACCATCCTGTCATCTTTGACACCTCCTGGAACATCTCCCTCCTGTCCTTCAATGGTGGAAATGGCTACCAAGTCCCTTGTCTCCTCACTCCACTCCACTTCATTCAACCAACTTTGTCCATTGTCTTCAGTGGTGACATCCTTCACTGTGGCTATCTGACGTACCCCGCAACAACCGAAGAGAATTCAGAAGAGCATCCTCTAATTTCATTCTCTTCCCCAGTGAGATATCTGCCGCAACGTCTTCCTTCTCCAAAGCCAAGCTGCAACCCTACCACAACAATCCCATCACCCACGCTTCCGATCATGTCTTTGGATCTTCTTTCTTATATCACTCACATGATTGGCTCGACAGACACAGGCCACGTTCAAGCCGCTTTCAAATCAGCTGTAGTCACACCAAGTGACATCACTCAACATCACAGATTGGTATCTTTTCTCTCCGTCCTATCCGAAGTTCTGGAGTGTGCAGTGTATAACTAATTCAACCCATTTCTATCCCAAAATAGACTTCATGACCCAAACTAGTCTGAACACAAAGCACATGAGACAGAAATGGCACTTTTATGTGTCACTGAGGAGCTTCATGCAGCCAAAACAGCTAAAATGTCTTCAGTTCTAATTCTTCTAGATATTTTAGCAGCTTTGATATTATCAACAACCAGATCCTCCTGGCTTCGCTCACCAAACTTGTAATCACCGATTCTGCTTGGCAACGGGTTGTGTCAAGGTAAAGATCTATATTTTTCCCCACTGGTGTTCCTCAAGGCTTAGTGCTTGGCCCCTTCTATTTTCTTTAAATACTCCCTGTGATCTTATATCTTCACATAGTTTCTCCTACCACTGTTATGCTGATGACACTCCATCTATCCTTTCCTTCCCCGTCTCTCTCAAATCTCAGCCTGGATCTCTTCATGTCTGAATGACATTACCTCCTGGATGACAGCGCATCACCTGAAGCTAAATTCCAGCGAAACAGAGCTCCTGTACCTCCCAGGGGATGCATCCCAAGACCTGACCGGGTCTTAAATTCTCACAGACCTCTCCACTACACCGAACCCTTCACTGGTTTCCTGCGGCTGCTCACATTAGATTTAAAACTCACCTACAAGCCAAAAATGTTCCAGCTCCATCAGCACTGATCAGACCACGGGACACAGCTCACCTTCTTAGAGCATCTTAAACCACCTGACTTGACCCCCCTTCTTCTCAAAGGTCAAAGAAATGCATCGAGACGTTTCTCAGCTTTGGCACCATAGTGGTGGAACAAACTTTCTCTGGTCCTCAGAACTGCTGAGACCCTCGCTGTCTTCAAACAGTGACTGAAGACCCTACAGACCGAAGACCCTTCCGTCTCCTCATTAAGCACTTAAGATAAACCACATGTTCATGTCTTAATACTAACTCAACAAACAAAATTCACACAAAAAAATCCTCTTCTGTGTGTGCAATCTGATGGGATTCTGGTGGAGAATCTTAGTCTTCTAGCTGCTCTGTATTTTAAGTCTAGGCTTACTAGTTTGAGGGACAAAGCACCCATGTATGTTGCTCTGGATAAAAGCGTCAAATGTTTCTTCCAAATTCAAAAGGTATTAATAGAGAGTGCCCTAATATGTTACAGTCTCTACTCCTCTTGTGAGGCTTTCATTGTGTTCCGCCACAAGAGTATTAGTGAGGTCAGGATATAATGTTGGATGATTACTTTCAACTCATCCCAAAAGGTACTGGATGTAACTTCAGAGAACAAATGTTACACAGTCCAATGCAAGGGCTTTATAACCACTCTACCAAACACTTGGAATTGGGAACAGTGTTGACCTTGGGCTCACATGTGATCGTTCTTTTCTAGTTGCTGAACTTACAAATTAGAAGCGGTGTCTGAATACTTTTGGACATATACTCACCAGATTTTGCCATCGGCACTAGGAATGTGAACGAATGCCCAAATTATAAACTGTATAACCAAATTATGTAAATAATGACTGGTATTTTTTAATGAGAAGCTTTTTTTTTTTAAAATTATTATTATTATTTTTTAAGAAACATGAATTATAATAAAAGTCCTATTTTTGTTACTGAAAATTTTTAATGGTTGGGATTGCTACATTTCAAAGAATTTGTGCCACAATCAGTCCGGTTGGACTAGTGGAGGTGTCCTCTAAGGATGCCAGATGTTCCGAATGGCGTGAATGGATAGGAGAAGCAGAAAAAAAAAGTCTGATAACAGCTGCAGAATCAGACAAACCAGGAAAAGTTAAGCCAGCTTCCCAGACACCTGAATAAAGTCCAACAGTCTGAGAGAAGTTCCACTGTCAGATCCAGCCAACACAGACTTGGCCTCACACAGTCAAGCCTGGTGCAGAATGGAAAAGTTGCATCAGGGGAGCCAGAGGTTATGAAATAACTATGAAATAAGGCCAAGGTGGATAGTCTTATCCTGCCCATCACAAACTTAACCTGAGGCTAGGAAAAAAGGTCATTTTTTGAGATAACTGCACTTATGACGCTGATTTATAATCTTACTTATTCGGTATAATGTTTTAATTTAATATAATCAGCACACGTTGGTAAAATCCCAAAGTAATTTTCCTAATACTAGTCTTGCTTCAGAATAGAGGATGAAATGTTAATGGACTTGTTCCCTGAATCGAGGTTTTTCGTTGGGTTCCCGCCCCTCGAGAAAGAGAACAGAAGACTCCTCTGGATAACGACAAGCACAGTATACGAAGCCCATGAACAGAAGAGCCATCTGGCATCCGTTAGCCATAACCTGTCATTGTTAATTCCATTCAGTTTGACTCCATTTCGAGGGACCTTCTACCTTGTAACACGAGGCCTTGAAACAAATTTGCAGAGACTGCTATGCCAAGCATAAATGAGATCTCCAAGATCTGTATGTGTAAAAAACATGTCTTATACTCCCATTTAGACATACAAAGCATTCTTCTGGGATTTGTCCCTCATTGTTTAACTTATATGCCAACCCCTTTAGACTAGTGCCGGCCAGTTCAGAAAATATCACTGTATCAGAGTCACCAGATGTCACGGAATGGACATTTTAATTCAATTCTGGATTTGTTTCTCAAAAAACAAAAACAAAAAAACAACAACAAAAAAAATAAACCAAAACAAAAGTTAAATGTACATGAAGTCTTGTGCATAAATACTTGTCAAATACAACTAACTCATGGTTACGTGAAATATTCTTTGAGCTGTAAGTCAAGCATAGCTCCATACCACTGAAGGCCATTGTGGAGAAAAACCACGACGGCACTACTCTAAAATTTCAAAGTTGTAGTGTAAGTTTACACTGCAACAAGTTGCTGTTGTCAATGTAGTGTACACACACATATATACATATGTATAAACATATAAACACACACACACACACACACACACACACACATTATTTATATATATATAAAAACAAATGTTTCACAATTTTATTAAAAGAAAACATGAGAAATCCTTAAAATAAATGTAACTTGACTGTTTTACAGTATTTTATAATCTGCAGTATCCCATTATTTAGCCACAAAGGTTCAGAGTAGAACTGGTTTTGAAAGAGACACATCAAGCTTGTCTTAAGTGCACTGACATCCAATTTGTGTTGGATCTTGAAAAAAAAAAAGTATCACTCAATTCTTCAACATCACAGTTCCTACTTATTTACGTAACAATGGACAAAAATCTAATTCTTCAACAGAATAATGATCCCAAGCATTCTTCAAAATTGTGCCAATATTATATCCAGTGCAAAGAGAAGCAAAAAAAATTGTTTTGGGAATTATGTTTCGGCCCTCCCCAGATCTTTCTCCCATTGGGCTGGACCGACAAGTTCGAAATAAGCATCCAGCAAATGAAAGAGAACTGTTTGCAGGCTTGAAAAGGTGTTGGGAGGGTCTGGACACAAGTTATTTCCCAAAAATGCCAAAAAGGATGATGCAAATGCTGCTGTGATAAAGGCAAAGGGAGGTTCTTTTGATAAAACTCATAATTAAGCTTTCGCATTCATTAAAGTCATTCATTTGATTCATATATTTCTAAAGTTCTTTTGTAATAAACTTCTGATAGAGCTTCATAACATTACCTGGGGGGGGGGGGGGTGGAGAGAGGGAGAGAGGGAGAGAGGGAGAGAGGGAGAGAGAGAGAGAGAAAGAGAGAGAGAGAGAAAGAGAGTTTCTTGCAAGTTTCCTTAGAACCTTTTAAGACTGCTATGAATAAAATTTAAGACCAACACGATGCATTACTAGAAACATTCAAATGATACCAAAAAATTCTCAAAACATTCTTTTTTTTTACTGATTCAATATTAAAACAGATAAATAATCAAAATACTTAAAATGACAGAACTTGACATGCGTATTCCCAACACAACACTAGCCTAGCACATACAACCTAGCCCTGCACGCCGGAGTTCAGCCCCTTTAGCACCGATTTCAGTTTCAAGGACTTTCAGTTCAGTGAGTTTTTCTGTTTACGCCCTTCTCAAGGCATTGGACCCGGGGAGAAGCTGAGCCAGCTTGAAGCCATCTTGGAGCCAGCCAACGCTTCTTGGGAATGAACGGAGGTAAGAATTTAAGACTTGGGTAAATTACATTTAAGACCTCGGATGAAAATCTGGGCATTTTTAAGACATTTTTAGGCCTTAAATTTAACTTTCTAAATTTTCGACTTTTTGAGACCCTACAAGAACCCTGTGTGTGTGTGTGTGTGTGTGTGTGTGTGTGTGTATGTATGTATGTATGTGTGTGTGTGTGTGCGTGTAGAAAAAACAAAAAATGCTACTTGCATAAGTATTCAACCCCTTTAGACTAGTATTTGGTTGAGCCCCATCTTGCTACAATAACAGCTTTAAGTCTGCTGGAGTAAATTTCAACCCGATTTACCCACTGCTGGGTGGTCATTTTCGTCCATTCTTCCAGGCAGATTTTCTCTAGGTTATTCTGTTTGTATGATGAAACCTGTGGGTCGCAGTTTCCAAACTTTGACTTGGCCACTGAAGAACATTAACCTTTTTGTTCCTCAACCACTTGTGTGCCACTTCGATTGTGTTTTTGGAACCGTTATGCTGCTGAAAAAAACTCTTGAAGTTTTTCAACACACCTCCTTGTAATTTGCACCATCCACCTGTCCAAGTTTAAGAAGCCCCCCCATACACAAGATGCTGCCACCCCATAAAGTCACTGTTGAGATGAGGTCTGCCAAGGAATGGGCAGTGTCAGGTTTTTGAATTTTGTCCACAAAATGTTATCCATCATGCTAACTGGTTGGTTCTGATGTTCTTGGCGAATTCCCAAACGAGTCATGTGTTTTTTCTTCAGTAATGGCTTCTTCCAAGCCTCCCTCTTGTACAAGCTAATTGTACACAGAGCTCTCGAGGTCACTGACTGGTGCACCTTCATTCCAGCGTCAGTCACCGAACTCTTTCAAAGTGATTGTTGGCTTCTCTGTGGTTTCCCTGCCAGGTTCCTTTCTTAATGAACTTTGGGGGTCAGTCTTTTAAAGACATTTAAGGGGGATGAAAACGTTTGCAATGATGTATTTCTGTAGAGTGGACTGGTATTGAGTAGGATGTGTGTGATGCTGCTTTATTTGAATGATGAGAGTCAATGCAGAAGGTTTTATAATCAGCAGTTACTGGAAACAGAGAAGAGTTTCAAAGCTTTGGCTGTGGGACCAAAAGGAGTATTTATTATCCTTGCTGCCTTTGAGGGGAAAAGTGGAAGACGGTAATCATGCGGACATTTCCTGCAGCGTCTGTACTGCCTGTACTAATATGTGTCCTTCTGGCACACGGCAGGAAGCACCACACTGAAGGTGAAGTGCAGTTAGATAACAGTCGAAACTGAGGTACTGTTTCGGCCAAAAATCTAATTTAGGCAGTTTTTCCCCCCAAATATTGATCTGCCAAAACAAGATTCAGTCCCAAGTCCACTGATGGTTTGCTCTGGAGTTATGAAGTTCATGGAGCCAACATGTAATGAAAGCTTATACACTAGATGGACAAAAGTATTGGGACAAACTTATTGGGCAAGGGCAATCTTAATGCTTCAATATACCAAGACATTTTGGACATCGCCATGCTTCCAACTTTGTGGACACAGTTTGGTGAAGGCCCTTTTCTATTCCAGCATGACTGTGTCCCAGTGCACAAAGCGAGCTCCATAAAGCCATGGGGTGGATGAGTTCGGTGTGGAAGGACTTGACAGTCCCACACAGAGCCCTGACCTCAACTCCATCCAACACCATTGGGCTGACCTGGAATGGAGATTGCGAGCCAGGCCTTCTCATCCAACATCAGTACCTGCTCTACAGAATGAATGGGCACAAATTCCTACAGAAACTCCAAAATCTTGTGGAAAGCCTTCCAACAAGAGTGGAAGCTGTTCTAGCTCCAAAGGGAGGACCAACACCATATTAAAGTCTATGTATTTGAATGCAGTGTCATCAAAGTCTCTGTTGGTGTAATGGTCAGGCATCCCAATACTTTTGTTCATATAGTGTTTCTCAATGCAAACTCCTTATATCTCGGCTGCCACATTTGGGGTGAATGGAAAACTGTGTAAAATGTCAAAAATAGTAAATGAATGCTACAAAATTACATAGTGGATGCATAAAGAAATGAACACACATGTTCAGAACAAAGTCTAACATTTCTGAAGATCTTTACAACAGCAGGATGTTTTTCATTCATCACTTTTCTAAGAAAAAAGCTGAGCAGGGGACGGAACAAAACAGAACTGAAACAGATGCAGGAGAAAATGAGGAGAATTCTAATAATGCTCCAATACAAGAAAGGGAATCTTAAATCGATTCCACATTCTTTAGCTGGGCTTGGGCCTCATCTTCATTGGTTCACCACCTGTTTTTTTTTTTTCCCCCTCACCACCTGTCTGTTTCACCTGTAAGCTATGGACATCTTCAATGTAAAAAAAATAAAATAAAATAAAATAAATTATCATACTGTTAAAAAACTAAAAGGGAATTCTGACATGTTATTTTCTGCTATGCAATACAAATCAGCAAAGGAACTGAGAGAGTTCTTTGTGATTTTGTAATTGGACAGAACTTTAAGTAGTTTAATAGTTTCAGTATACTGCTAAAGGTGAGAAGAACCGTTTGGATATTGTTTAAAAGTGGAAGGCGATGTGTCATGCCAGAGATCGGAAACGCTGCGGTTTTTATAGAACAAAAGAATTGAGAAAGACTTTTTGGAGAATTTATGTGACACGACCAAATGAGAATACAAAACTAGCCAGCCTGCAATATTACATATATATATACATGTATGTATATATACATGTATGTATATGTAT
>JBBIGA010000132.1:14350426-14364864 GCA_037576975.1 Alestes dentex | reverse complement strand
AGAGAGAGGGGGAGAGGGAGAGAGAGAGAGAGAGAGAGAGAGAGAGAGAGAGAGAGAGAGAGAGAGAACCTTGTCAGAACAAAACCTTGGATCTCTTCAATGTAGGGTAACATGTGCAGGTGTGTACATAATGTGCAATTAGATAAAGCAGAAGGAGTGTTTTGAAAATGGATCATCAGATGACAAGCAGCTAGCCCAACAGCTAACTTCACTACATTTTAGTGGCCTGTCTGCGGTATAAAGCTCCTCACATGGAGTAGTAGCTTCTCTGATCTGAAGTCTTCTGAACCTTAGATTATCTCATATGAAAACACATTTCTCTGTTACCAATCAGGTAACAGACAGCTGTGAAAGAGCTGCCAGAAATTTGCAATTATCAGTTATGCAAATTGCCATCTAATCCCTGCTGACTCATCAAGCCAAATTTAATCAATATTGTTTAAAATCAAGCAATCAATCATGACAGGCCTAGTAGAGATCATATTGTCACAAACTGTTCCATTCCAGGCCACTCTCTACAATATTTTCCTGTACATCTTGCATATCTTCTACATTTTATTCCACATTTCCAAAGATTATATGAAGAATAAACATTCCATTGAGCGATTATGGAAGAGGGAACAGCTGTACAAACATGAAACCCAGCCTACAGCCTAAGGACTGTACATGTAATACATGAAGTAATTATATGGAAGATATTTACTTTTGTTACAACGTTCACCCACCGTAAGATGAGACCATAAAATATGACTTCTCCATGAAATCAACAACCCAATTATTAAAAACATATCAGACTCTAGAAAAAAAAAACGCTATGATATTATTTGGTTAAAGCCAAGATAGGAAAATATGGCCCGTTAAGATTTTTATTTCATTTTCATATGTTCTCAGAATAAAGACGCTGGTCTAGTGTAAAAAAAAAAAAACAAAACAGAAAAACACATTCTTAGTCATTAAACCTTAGAAACTGCAGTGATGAAGAAAGCTTGTTGAAGGTAAACTGTTAATGTTTTATCTGTACCAGTTTTTCATTTTAGCCCGTTTTGCCCATTTAAATTCAACCCCATTCAAATCGTCTTGCTTGTGGGAGCCTTCTAGCAGTCCTGGTTTTGGTCCAGGCTCCCCAACAGTGGCTTTGGTTGCATGTTACATTGCTAAAAACAGTAGCAGCACTTTGCCTGGACCCTAACTTTATTACCAGCCATTTCTCTAGCCCCCCTGTAGTGTTGACTGTCAGAAATGGCAGTGTTAACATCCTTTCGGGCGTTTTTATCCCCCTCCTAAGTCATCTCTGCCGAAGAGGCGGCTGGGCTGTGCAGATGCGGCCTGATGATAAAACGATCCTGAGTGTTATCAGCACCTCTAGGACCACGCTTAGGGGTGGGGGATGGGGGGGGTGATAAGCGTTAAATGGAGCCGGGCATCACTCCGAGCAAGAAGGGTGATTTAAACCCCCCTGTGAGACCTTTGCCACCTCGTCCAGGCCAGATGGGCGTGTAATTGGAGTTATTGGCGGGGCACGAGAGGCCAGATGGGGTCACAGCTGGAATGATGAACCGAAGCCATGCGGCCTGTGGCCTCAGCATCAGCGCTGACTGATGGCAATAAGTATCAAAAGCCCTATCTAGCTCAATAGAGTTCAATAAATCCTCAGGCTCTTCTCAGCCATCCACTGTCCAGCAGCCTTGGGCAGGCCAGAAAAGAAGCCATGAAGTCTAATGGCTTCAAAAACGCTGATAAGTTCAGTGCTGACATTACTGATATCACCATCACTCACCTTAAGTGCAGGCCATGAGAGCATCTTAAAAATGAACGACAGCCATATCAACAGTGAGAAGTTAATAATGAAATACTATAGGACAGAGTATTCCATACCATTTCTTATTCCTGATCCTGGCAGCCCACAGCATACCTGATTCAACTGATTACTGAACACTTCATGAGCTGGATCGGGGTGGCTAGAGCAGGGAACAGCGAATCTGCATCGACATGGCGTGATTATGCCTGTCTACGGTATAAAGCATCCAAACATCCTCATAATCAACATGAAATGACTACTGACAGCCCTAACACAGCCCATATTGTCACCAATGCTACTCCACTGCAGGCCGCACTCTTAAAAAAATACTCTATAGCTCTATCTGTAGATCTGTGTATCTTGGACCATTACATCTTCAGCATTTTGGGGTCACAGATAGAGTTCAGTGAATCCTCTAGTGCTTCCCAGCTGTTGGCGGTCCAGCAGCCTTGGGCGGGCCAGAAAGGAAGCTATGAAGTCTAATAGCTTCAAATACATTGATAAGTTCAGTTCCTGATATCACAACTACTCACTTTAAATGCAGGCCATGAGTGCAGCAGTGCTGCAGGTCTCAAGAAGCAGGATTAGCAAACACTATTCTACAAAATGAAGACCATGAAAACAGTCGTTTTTATAATGATAAAAGGCAGAAAAGAGAATATTTACCCTGCTTTGACTTGGTTTCTAACAACCAAGAGATGTTTACTGTCCAGAGTTTACTTCTTTCCTTTTGACAAAATTGTGTTGCATAGCTAAAAACAGCATCCACCACCTCTTAGGTGAGAGGAAAAGAAATGGAAAGGGGAAAAAAATAAAATCTCTGTCCAGCTATTGAATGTGATCACTTTCTTTCTCCGAGCTGGACAGACACCCCATTTTTTCAGCTCACTTTTGAACAAAAGCTGTCTGAAGCCATCTCCTCTGAGGCTCGTCTGAGTACAAAGCAATTGTGAAGGATGAGCATCACACCCTTCGCTGGATCACATCAAACCACAGCTATTAATAGCATCAGATAGCCTACAGTGGATCAGCAATGACCATCCATTTCTCCTTTTGTGTTTTAAGAACAGTGCATTATTCATGCCACAGTGTTAACTAAGGCATATCTAACAGACTTGCTTCTGTCACTTTTTAGACACTGTGTGAGATACTGTTATCTACAATAATGGAAAAATTCACATGAATCAGGTTTGCATGTTGTGTACTTTAGTCCACCTTTATACAGTGCCGGGAAAAAAAGAGACCACTGCAATTTATTTTAAAATCAGCATCTCTATGAGAATGACGACCATTCCATGCCCTGTCTGTTAAATTCCTACACAAGCACCTCATTCTGCTCTATGAGGTACTGATTAGTGATCACCTGCATCACATCTTATTTAATGAGGAAATGTATATTAAAAAAACAATGCTGTAATCAACACTCTCCTCTCACAATGAGACCAGTTGGATGGTAAAACACTACTAGAAGTTCGTCAAAGGTAATTATTGCCATTTTGTTTAGGAGTGAACAAGAGATTTGCTTTCTTTTAATTATTCGAATTCTGCAAACCTTGCATTTCTCCTATTTTGATGTTTTGTCATTTCCTTTTAAATGACACTTTAAAGAACAATATTTTTATTCGGAAATAAGGAGAAATATTGTCAGCAGTTCTTAAACACTAAGGGAAAGCTGTTCAGTTCAATACTTGCACCTATAAAAGATAAAACCTGAGAAACTGAACATGTTCGCAGCGGTCTCTTCTTTTTTTCCGGAGCTGCAGATAACAGTATGTATGTAGTTTAGGGGTCGATACTCCAACAGTAATCCAGGTGCCCCCTGTTGGTAGCAGCCCCCTGCTTCACATGGTGAATGGGTTAAATGCAGAGAAATATTTTCACACTGTTCGCACTGTGTGCTGTGCTCACACGTGACTGTAAGGGGCCACTTTACTTTACTCCTTCAGTATGGGGGTGTCGCACAGCTTCATTTCAGCAGAACTGATTAGCTAATTGACTAATTAGTACATGTGACAGATTGCTTGTCAGGTTTACACTGGTGGAAAGGGTTTCTCCAGTGCTGCCCAATGAAAAGTCCCACAGTACGGTGACACAAGTAGGAGTAATAAAAATGAAGCTTCCTCCAAGGATAGGTTCCATGCATCTTCAGTACATAAAATCATGTACAACCCCTAGAGAAACCCACCAGATCTTTTTGAGAACACTTCCCCAGGCTTCTCCCTGGTGTTCCTCATCAGTGCAGCACTGTTCATCTGTTCAAAGCGGGTGAAAAAGGCAAAGTGCCTTAGAGCTCGGCTCCCCCTAGTGGATAAGAATTAATACCCAACTCCCCCTTCAAACTCCTTTCACTCATTTGCATCCTTCGACTCCCCCACAGCCTGAGGCCAAAACACTGACGTCTTATATGATAGTGAGATTATGCGACAAAATCAGAACACTGGCAGCACCAAAGCAGGCACATGTCTGCCTAGTGCAGATAACAGCAGGGTGCAATATCTAGATCAAAAAACCATCTTAGAATGTATTACCTAATAATTAACGGTGCTACTCAGCTATATATTCTTGCTAATCACTTTCTGCTTGTGCTCAAACTGAATACAAATAAATGATCCACAGATATGGAAGGTATGCTGTATAGCGGTACTACAGGAATGGCCTCTTGTTTTAATCACTTCATAGATATAGTGAACTCTAAAAAGTCGAACACAGTCAAATTTCCTTTAACATGATTTGAAAGCCATTTAAATATACTATTAAAGATTGTTTTGGGCTTCTCGATAGCTGAAAGCTTTTTAGTGTTTCACACACATGAAAGCTAACATTCATTAGGAGCATGCTAACAGCATGTCTAAAGCATCATACACCTCTTTCAAACGGCATTAAGTTGTTCTGTAATCCCAAATAGACCTTCGTCGGCAGTTCCCGACACTGTATAACAACCGAAAGTCGATTCCCTCTGGGGTGGGACACTAGTCTTTGAAAGACAGTTTTGCTTTAGCCTTGTTACTGGCTTCAGACTTTACACTGTAAACCCCTACTAAAACCGGTCAGGTTTGTCACAGCTTCATATACCAAACATTTTTATTACGGAATTATTATATTATCAGTCTGTGAGAGTCAGTGGCAGGCAGCGGCTTAGCGATTAGGGAGTTGCTCCTGTGATCAGAAGCACTGCGGTACCCTTGAGTAGAGCACCGTCCCCACACATAGCATGCAATAAATGCAGTCTTTTTCCAAGGGGCATGGTAAATACGAGCTGAAATGGCTTCAAAAGGCTGGGCAATCTCTACTCTGATATACGTTAAGCTTAAAAGGAAAGTCATTTACTAAACCCTCAGCTAGATTTTCTTAAAATATTACCAAAATCAGCTGTTGCGCTAGCTAGCACACTTGTTATGCAAACCACAGACGAGCCAGAGTTTCAAGTTGTTACCCCTTTCCTTTGAACACAGCATTTACTGCATGTAGTGCTTTGTTGTGTCCATCAGACTGAAGGGTTTCTATAATGAAAGGTTTGTTCATGACTGCAAGCAAGTCAGTCAGCATGCAACTCAAGTCCCCCTATCTGCTGTCATACTTCTATAGCGGACAAAAATACAGACAAGAATCTTTTTTTAAAGCTATGTGACATTAGCCTCATAGCTAATTGGAGAACTCTGACACCAGAGTTGTGTCTTAGCTGATCGACTACATCTGGGGTAATGGGAGAAATCGAGTAAATGTTTTGTTTTGTTTTTTTTTTTCTTCCCCAAAGTATTCCTTTAAAGGGCATACAGTGTGGTTATTAAACTTATTACTGAAGAGAATCCTTTAATGCTCCAAGTTTGATAGGAACTCAAAGGATAAGGCTAAGGTTTTGTTCTGAAACTACAGTGAGGGCCATTAGTGATGTACAGAATATGAGAACGTGGCTGTCTTCTTCTTCTCCAGCATCGTAATGAAGCGGAGCGGAGAGTGGTGCGGCTGCACTCGAACGCCCTGACAAGATAAAGCGACAGTTAATGGTGAGACTAGGCACTGAAGGTGTATAACTTTTAGATGAGCCTTCACAGCGGAGATGAAACAGAAGCTCAACCTTTGCTTTGAAAGGTTCCCGTGTTGCCAGTGAATGAAACGATTCCAGAAAAAGATGAAAAGGTGAATGAAATGTCAACAGTCTCCAGCTGCTTTCCCTGTTGATCTGTTTACTGCGGAGCCGAGTCGTGCGCAGGCAATCAGCGCGGTTCAGAAACAAAGCTGGAAATCAGCCATCCGCGGACTCATTTAGACTTTTGTGAAGATTCTTGCGAGCACTTTTTGTGAAGTGTGTCTTGTGATTTTCGTTATATGCACGCCTGATTAGAATGCCTAAGCAGTGACCATGCCTCCCAGGGCTGCACAGTATGCATGAAATACTAGTACTGCAATACATCTTGCATTATAATAGACTAGGCTGCTTCAGTTTGACCAAAATAATTTACTTCTATTGGATTATATGAAAACTGTTGGTTAGAGGGGTCTTCTGCATATTGCACTTTACTGCGATACACTAAATGGACACAAGTACTAGGACACACCTTTTAATTACTCAACTCAGGTGGCCCCTTGCTTCCAGTGAAGGACAATCTTAATGTTTCAGCAGACCAAGACATTATGGACAAACGCCATGCTTCCAACTTTGCAGACACAGTTTGGGGAAGAACCGTTTCTGTTCCAGCATGACTACGCTCTACAGCATGAATTGGCATAAATTTCCACAAAAACACTCCAAAATCTTGTGGAAAACCTTCCAAGAAGAATAGAAGCTCTTCTAGCTGCAAAGGGGGACCAACTCCAGAGTAAAGTCTATCAGTAGAGCAAAGGCCAGTAATCACAGTCACTATTAAGACACGTTATTTTGCCCCAAGTCCTTCCAACTGCGTCATCAGCCTCACATCCAAGTCATTGTGTGTCTAGACAGCCGCATTCAGAGGCAGACAGGCCAGGTGTTCAGGCTAATGCAGAATGACCAGTAAGTGATGTGGCCGAGGCCGATGGGACAGCAGGGCCCACCCGGTGCCAGCCTGGCTGTCATTGTGAGCAAGCAGAGGTCAGTAGTGAGAGAAGGAATGAAAAACTTAAAGGTGACAACATCTCAAAAAATTACATTTTTTAAGAACTCTTTAAGGGCCTTGATTTGATTATTAATAACAGGCAAGGAGAAAACATTTTTCAAATGAGAAGTGGAATAAAATGTATTAAAGCAGCTGAAGGTAGCGATTCAACTACATTATTTCCAAAAGCTTATTCTAAAATTGGGGATACCAGTAGAGAGTTTGAAGCATCTTTGCTGGAGTAACTCCCTCTACACTAGATGTTTGAACACTGCTGTGAGGATTTTTTTTTTTTTACTGTACAAGAGCATAAATAAGGTTTCGATGCTGGATGATTCGTTCTCACAAACTCTTCAACTCGTTCCAAATAATGGGATGGAGTTCCATCGCTTTAGAGGAAGCAGTTATTCTGCCCCACAGTCCAATGCTTGGGGACTTTACACCCCCAGATCAAATACTTGGCCATTGGCCACTATAGGTCCATGCAGGGCCGCACTGTATTCTATTGGCAATGTTCTTCTACAGTAAAGTAGAAGAACATTCTCAAGGGTACCTCAGTGTTTCTCAAGGGTACCTCAGTGTTTCTTTCTCAAGGGTACCTCGGTGTTGACACTAGCAGTCCTGGGATTCGAACCCACAACCTTCTGATTGCAGGGGCAACTCCCTAAGCACCTTCTATGGAGTTGTACAGCTGAAAATAGAGCTACTTTGCGAAATATTCAAAATAACGTCAACCTAATCAGAATACCAGCTAGCAATTGAATCTCAACAATTAAAGCTTTGCAGTGTGTATTCCAGTATGCAACAGTTGTATTCATACTTTATTAATATTGGGTCACATGATGCACAGAGTATATGTTATTACAGTTTGCTATTACAGTAAAGTTAAAATGTCGTTTCTTATTTTATATCAGTGTACTTTCATTTCATTTTCAAAGTGGATAAATAGTTTCATCTTTCTTAATTTTCTGTAGCAGCTGATTATTTATTTAGTAGTTTATTCAGTTTCAGATTTAGTTTTTAATTATGCAAAGTTGTGATGGTGGGAGGCATCAGACAAATAGAAAATAAATAATCCACAATGAATAATATATAAACCGCAAACCGACTTATTTCTCCGAGACACTGCTCAGTGCTACAGTACTTCCCACTGCCAAAATGATTCAATTTGACAAATGTGTGAATATATTAAGTAGTCTGCGTCAGAGTCACTGCATTTGAAATGAATTCGTACTTATTGACGTGGCCTACTCCTTAGGTTTTTACATTTGAAGTACATTTGAATCCACTTCTATGAAATACATCAAAAATGCCTTATAATGCAAAAATGAATGCTTTTGTTCTTATTGCACTGAACATTAAGGTTTTCATTGATATCTTGTACTTTATAAATGGTCACACTTGTTTTTATTTCAGCTAACAGCCATATTTTTTGTGTGCTAGGTTTTTGTTTTGAGACAGTTTTCATTTATGACAAAAACCCTGGTCTTCACACTGAGTTATTATAGATTCGCTCAGATTGAAATATTATTTCTTTAACTACCACTTATCTTTAGCTATGGTAATGGGGGTCCTGGAGCCTATCCCAGCGCTCATAGGGTGAAAGGCAGAGAAACACCCTGGGTGGGTTGCAGGGCATATTTATTTCATTTCCATGTTATATTTAGGGGCATATTTGTCCCAGTACTTGTGAATTAGGAGCCAAAAATGTTACACTTTGCAACTGGCAAACGAGAAGTGATTCTGTACCTGTATTGCTTGATTTTTTTAAAATGTTTTTTTTAGTATCATGCTCTGAAAGCACTGAACACTGGTTGTAAAAGTGCTATATAAATAGATTTGAAGCAAATTGAAATAATGGCATAAGAAGTCAAAATTCTCGTGTTTTAACAATAATTGCCAGTACGTCTTCCAACTAAATCAGCTACCTCACACTGTGGTGTTATTAATAGTGCATTTTCAACACACAACTACAAATTATCAAACCAGATAGCTAAGGCTACCCTCTGAATCTGATTTTAAGAGGTCAACAGACGACCTTAATTATGGTGGTGGTCACACTTGAGACATTTGTTTTGAGATAAACATTAAAACAGAAAGAACCTCACCCAGCTGGGATTATGTGACCAAAGGCGCCATTAGGAAATTATAACTGGCCAATTTGGAATGTATGACGCTCATTAAAAATTCATTAGGCGGTTAGGAATATTTAAATGTGTTTTGCCAAGCGTTTCTTGAGGACGGTACAGATGTTCTGTGGAAAAGCGCAGGCAGGGCTGTCCAGTCAAGTGCTTGATGCATCAAATATTAAAAACAGGTGTTTAAATATTTCATCGCCATCCATTTATAATTATTTGATAGGATCAAGGGCACCTCTTGACAGGCGGGCTTCAAAACGATTCACCATGGTGGATTTGGAAACACTCTGAACGCATGACCTCAGGATATTACTTATCCTAGTATTCCACTGGTTTTTCATTTAAGCGAAACTATTGAATTATTGGATTTCAGTCCAAGTTCCTATTTTCTAGAAAGACCATAATGTTATAAATACCAGAATTTTATATTTTAGCTGCATTACATGCAAATTCAGTCAACACAATATTGACAGAACACGTCAGTCTTAAAGACATTTTTGGTCTAAAGGTGTCTTCTTAAGTCTGAACGCTTGAAATTATGACAAATAAAAAGATTAAAGATGTCTAAATATCAGAGATGCACTGATATGGGAGCAAGCAGATATGCATATGCAAAAAAAATGAAATGAAAATACACATACACTACCTGGAAAACTATTTCAACACATTAAACACAAATATAAATTGTGCACTAAATGCACAATGCAAAAAATGCCACATTTAAGTTAGTTCTCTGTAGTGTGTGTACATTTCTTCATGTAGAAAAGAAATACTTTATTTGACTAAGGGTGTTTAAACCTAATGCTGATACATATATATTTATAAACTGGTATTATTCACCTAGTTATATTTCAACTTACAGAGCAATATAACATTTGGTCTTTGGCCAAAGAATGCAGTAAAATGAATAAAATGCAAATATACAGTAACACCGCAGTCCAGTGCTTCCCGAGCTCCACTCTTACAGAGTACAATAATTCATCAAACGTCAAATATCGCTTTGAAATATCCATTAAGTCCAATTACCTGTCCAATGCAACTACAATTAGAAATTTTCTGCCAATAACAATATTTTGATTGTAGCGTGAAACCCAGCTACGTATGGATAAAAGATAACAACTTAGTTCTTTAGAATCACTGGAAACTTCTTTTTAAATTTCAGTGATTCATCCATACGTCAGTATCACTGCTGGGCTTAGACAATACCTGTCCAAATAATACCTGCTGACTAGTGGTCCTCTATAGGCTAAGAGGAATAATGAGTGGGCTAAAGGGGGTTATAAATTATGCAGACAAACAGATTGGAAACTATAAAGTGTACCAATATGGAAAGTACAGCTGAAGACATAAATGAGTGTAAATACAATGTAGGTGCACTTAATACAGCAGCTCTATAGTGTTTGATTTTGCAATGAGAGCTTTTGTGAGAAATAATGATGGTGGCCTAGTGGGTAGGATACTTGCCTCTGCACCACGAGGTCATGGGTTCGAATCCTACCTTCATCATACCACCACTGGGTTCCAGAACAAGACCCTTAACCCCAAGATGCTCCAGGGAGACTGTCCCCTGTAGTTAGGGAATGGAAGTCTGCTAAAATGCCGTAAATGTAATCCAACACCAACAAGATGCTGCTTCTTCAGTTACAGTCCGTCTCCTGGTATGCGTGTCAGTGTCAGTACCATGCGTGCATGTCTGAAAGTGTTTCACGGTATTCTCTACAGATGTGTCCAACATGTTGGTGCTGTGTGTCAGGGCACATACATTCCTTCATCACACATCTACAAATCTGCCATGTAACTGATGAGGAATGGCTTACATACTGGTGTGTGTGTGTGTGTGTGTGGTTGGTGGCTGGTGTGTAGCCCTCTCTCCAGCACTGCGCTGCACAGTGCCACTTTATAGTAACATCTTTACAGTCTGAAAGCAACATGCTGGGAAAAATAACTATATCATGATTAAAGTGATACATTTCAATATGTCTAGTAATACAATATATATAATATATAATATAGATAATAATGCTTTGGATGGTCAGTCAACGGTCAGAATACCCACTGCAAGCAGAAAAACATTCACTCATTGGTTTAAAAACATTCACTCATTGTCTTTTTAATACTGTAGTCTTTGGGAATATTACCAGACTAATAAAATAACACAAATGTATTTTTTTATAATTAGAATTGGGATCACTTAATTCATCAAGTATTGATAACAGCTATGAAGCTGATAAGCATTGGTGTACTTTTTTTCTTTCCTTTTTGTTGACATGAGTGTTCTGCAGTCTGTGAGCTGAGATTCCTGTGAATGGCTGGGACAGGCTAAACAAGGGAAACACTATTCTAAACAATATTTTGTTGTTGCGATGTTAGCAACTGAAAGTTCAATGTGAATAAGACTAACAAAACAGTCGCAGTCTCACCTAATCTTTCAGATCAAATCAGGTCACTTTGCAATGTATTTATACACTTAAACCAGTGACATGTTAAAGATAAGCTTGCGATATTTTAGCATTTTTTTTTTAATGTTATTCTTTTTATGTTGTTTATGTTACCTCCAAAAGCTTAGCCAGGGTGCTCAAGGTGCACAGCAATACTTTAAGTGACTGATTGTATGTCGTAGATTTTTATAATAGATTTCTTGGTCTATTGAAATCAAGCATATACTGATGATTTTTTATGTTTTATTTTAATACACTACAATAAAGGACATGACGTCAAGTACATATATATCTATCCTAAAGAATGTCCTGTTTAATTCTAAAGGCATGAAGAGAGGTTGGAAAACGTGTATTAATGAATTATGACGGCTTTCAGATAACAAAAGAAAAAAAAAGAAAGAAGTTAGATGTTTAATATTCATTAGAAAAAGCTATGAGCGGCAGAAATGGCAAAATTCCAGCGAAATTGGATCAGGATCCCTAACTGATGCATTACAATACCGGTTCAAAGACTAAATATCTCGCAGCTTTATCAGACAGACTAAGAAGGGAAAGAGAGAGTGATTAGTCAAAGGCTTCTCCTGAGGAATAAATAACGTATGACCAGAGTGACCTTGAGAGGTGGTCACATGACTCGGCTGGCAGTCTCAATCCCCCCCGCCTCCCTTCCCCCAGCCGTAATGCAGCGGGATTCACAGCCGCTCCAGGCTGAAGAACAGATGGAGTCGTGGCCCATCTTATGCAACCACACAGCTGCGGCTTAGGACGCGACTGACTGTCTTTTTTTTTACTCGTTTAAAGTGACACAGTGTTGAGACAGTGCAACCGCAAACAATATACGGTTTCTGGCCTGAAATCTGGACTACGTCCATATGTGTGCTCTAACATCCACATACAAAACCACTTTAATATTCACATCGCCGAGCCGCGGGTTAACTTCTGCCCTAAGTGATCACATGACCCTCTCAGAACTCAAGTATTTACTGTCATTTCGCAATACATTGAATTTCCATACAGTTATTAATTTCACAAAGAATATACAGTAGCTCCTTATGTGATTCATTCCATTTACTATGGGCAGCTGGTAGTGGTTAGGGTGTTCGCCCTGCAATCAGGAAGTCATGGGTTCGATTCCCAAGGCTGTTAAGGACCTCTGAGGTACCTGAGTAAGGTACCGTCCCCACACGCTGCTCCCCGGGCGCCGTGTTCCTGGCTGCCCCCTGCTTCACTTGGTGAATGGGTTAAACGCAGAGGTAGAATTTTGTTGCTGTTCACACTGTGCTGCGGTGTGTTCACGTTTGACGGAATGGGCACTTTCACTTCACTGTAGAATGTAGAACCACAAAACAAGACTGTACACAGAGTACTACCTCAAAATACCAATTTCAAACCACAACATCGCCTCCTCTACAGAATGTGGACACACATTTCGGATTTGGAGCGAACGAAAGCAACAAGCATTCCCCTCAAAAACACAAGCTTTTTACGTTCACTTTGTGAAGTCACACAAACCATCACATTTACGTCTATTAATGCATTCAGCCCTCAACAGCTTAGCCCTGCCCACTCAAGCTGAAGTTATAGCGTTTTTGGACAAGACTACTTTTGAATGGGGGGGACAATAAAAGGTGGCCACACATATCAGTCTTCAAAGCACAGTAACAAACAGACTGTTTAATTGTAAACAATACAGGAAGGCTGGAAAAACAGCATGTAAAAATGAATTATTGCTTATTTTGGTAGATAAAACCACACAAATGTCGAAAACCCTCTATACTGGAGTGCCTGTAAAAGTCATGTAAAGGGTTTTACCTTTTGTAAATACTGGATTTACTGGGCTTTCAACATTCATTCAACACTGCTCAGTCACGGAGTTCACAGTTGTTCGTCCAACAGTGAGTTCAGTGAGTGCTGAATCAATGTTTCTTCAATATTCAACACTGCTTTGATTCCTCAGCCTAGCAAAGCTTCCGGAAATCAAAGTCTGTCTTGATGATCCTGGAGCAGTATGCGAACTCTTTTGTCGACGAGGGGAGGGGTAACAGGTTTCTTTTGCTGACGGGGCGTGGCTGTTTCGTTTTGTCAACAGGAGTCTTTTTTTTGTCCTAAAGGGCCGATCAGATCTGCTTGAAATAGAGAGGTAAATTCATTTCTCATTTACAAGTTAATATCAAACTCCAGTCACCTCTTCTGTCATCCCCTGAAAGTACTTTTGTTAAGTATCATATGGTATCAGGGTAGTGTCAAAATTAAATATTTCATACTGCTTGCTCTTAAACTAAGTATTTTTAGGGTTTTAATGACATTCAAATGTTGCAATGGGATAAGTCACATAACGTTATCGCAGTACGATTCAGTTTTGATACACAACAGGGTTGTAACGATGCACGTGCAGTCAGGAATAGGTTTGAAAAATCACAATCTCTGAAACTTACAGTTCTTCAGAATAAGTTCAGTCATTTGCTGATGGGAGCATGAACAGGAGAGTTATTTTATAATGTGATATTTTACAGCTGTAGTGATCAATTCAGTTGTGCAAACATGTTTTCTTGAGCATAATGTGGATACCCTCAGTGTTTGAAGAACACTGAAGAAATTCCTGTTTCGCCACAAAGAGCATTACTGCCTTTTAAGTGGATTCAGTGAAGTGGATGTATGAGATGCTGAACACACTTATACTTGTATCACAAAATGGTCTTAAGTATTGTAACAATATTTTTTGCCATAGTGCCTACCTCCAGTCCACAGTAAAAACACTCCTCTCAGTCCACTTTACTCTACTAGGAACCTAGCTTTGATTTCTGAAAGTGGTTTTCATGAAGAACCCTTGGAAGAGAGTGAGGGGAGTCTCAGCAACACTTGGTATTGAAATGGTTACACCAGTTTTTGTTGTGCATGGGTGTAAGTGAACAGACCATTTCTGGTGTGTGTGTGTGTGTGTGTGTGTGTGTGTGTGTGTGTGTGTGTGTGTGTGTGTGTGTGTGTGTGTGTG
>JBBIGA010000132.1:14326374-14342302 GCA_037576975.1 Alestes dentex | reverse complement strand
ACACACACACACACACACACACACACACACACACACACACACACACACACACACACACACACACACACACACCAGTGAGCTTTGAGTGTCCATGTCTCCAGTTCACCAGCTGTCCTTCATTGGTCCAAACCATGCCAGCAAAGAGACTCTCCATGGCATAACAGCCACCTGATCCCCACATTGTTCGCTTTGCCACTCATGCACTCGCCCACTTATGGAGAATCCGACGAAAGATGACTCATCCTACCAGATCTCTGCAGATCACTGCTTAAACTCCCAAATGTTCATTTGTTTTCGTAATCTGGGGTTTATTCACTGCAACCATGCTATAATATCCCTATCTATGTAGATTTGGACAGACTGTTCTTACTGACACGTTCTGATCACGTCCTGCATCAACATTCCCAGTCACCTAAGGAACAGCCGCTTTTCTGTTTTCTTACATATCACATTAATGCAGTAGCATCATGGAAACTGAGTCAGTCATTTCAGCCAAAATTTCTGAAATTCAACTCTATTTACTGATGTCCTTTGCACAGATATTGCAAATGGGATTTTCATCATTGTTCTGTATTGAAACGCTCGTCAGTTCCGCAGTGTTTGACAAACACTGTGATAAACAAGTCAAAGATATGACAGTTTCATATCTGGATATTCTGGCTCTGGGAAACAGGCCTCAAACAAATTATTTTAATTCATGCCATAATTTTTCCAGACAAAGTACAGCAAAAAAATTCAACTCAAAGCGTGGGGAAACTATTACAGAATCAGAAATACTGCCACAAGTTTAAAAATGCAAATTAGCCTGCAGTTAAAAGAGCGTGCTTTCAGACCTCAATGAGCTGTTGGACTTGGCTAATTGAAAGAAAAATGGCCCAACAAGAGAGCTGTCAGTTGACACAATGGAAAGGATTATCAATGTCCTTCAAGTAGGATGTCCAGCACAGAGTGTGGCAAAGGATGCCGGTGGTTCCCAATCAGCTGTGTCTAAACAAAATGGTAAGGTTATAAGAGGAAAACATATGGCTAGACCAGGGAATGTCAGAGTCAAGACAGAAAAGTCAAAGCCCTTTGCCTCAAACACAAATAAATGCTCAAGAAAACAAATGAAAAACAAATGAACAGAAATCTGTGACAAATGTAGGAGCTGGTCTAAATGAAACAGGCTTTACACATAGAAAAGCCGAAGGAAAAAAACAACAACTAAACCCAAGAAAACAAGGTTACATTGGGGTACAGAGTAAAGTGCAGAGTCAACGCACAGAAGTACTTTGAAATTTGGGGTACTTTTGTCATTCAGTGAACAGAAAATCAATCTGGTGATAATGACGTTGTTTTTCCAGATGATAAGGCAAAGAGTTAAAGATTTCTTCAGAAAAGGCATATCAGTCCAGTGACTTGTCCAGTAAACATTCTGCATCTCAATCCCAATGAAAACGTATTTTGGAATTTTAAAAAATGGTCCATGACAAGGATCCATCCTGCAAAGTTGTCAATTGGCCATACATTTATACAACCATCCATCACCAGGTGTTCCACTCCCTATTTCATCTTCGGCAGGCTTCTCTGCAGTTCTTCTTGGGAGTTAACCAAATGTCAGTGCATTATCCTACAATTTTATTGTTTCCATTTTCTCTCCTCCCTATTTGTGTGGGATTACATATCTCTCTTTCTTCCTTACGATAAAACCGCCTGTTTTGTTACTGTGTATAACCCACTTGTGACAACAGCAGGCAGGCTCCAACCAGCAGAGTCAAGTAAGCAGTGTCTAGGATACGCCTCCTTGTATGCCTGATGTGAAACTAGAGTACAGATTTATCACAGTGCTAATAAACAGCATCCTGAGTTCCCAGATGTTGATGCTGAGCTGACTGGATTTCTATCTGCTACTAAAAGTGTGTAATAAATGGACAAATGTATGGTGCTGTGCCTCCACTGTGAAAATACTATACTTAGTGAGTACTTCCCAAGAAAATTGATGTATATTGTCACCCAATCCAAATGAAGTGTAGAGAACAGCTATGTTAGGAGACAGATTACATTTATTCATAAACTAAACAATTCCCAATCCCTACATATAACCCAACTGGACGGCAGTTTGTGCACTAGTTACCACTTCCTTAAGGTTATACAGTCAGATTACTAATAAGCTATTAACTCAAATCAGACCCACAAACCTCTGTATTGCAAATAGTAAAATGACAGTGATCCGTTACCAAACACTGATGACTTTAAGATGACACTTTAAGCAACAACAGTTAGTAGCAACTGGATAAAATGAGGACGCAGTCAATATTAGATCACATTTGTGTCAACACAACCATTTGCCAAAGAGTAGTTGAACTTGGTATATAATGTCCCAAAAAACGTCTGATAAATAGCTCACAAAGATGTTTACCCTTTCAATCAGAAACGTCAAGCGCTTATATAATGAATCTCATTGGGGGCCATACACAGGTGCACATAAATTTCCAACATTAAAACACCTGTGTTTATGCAAGGGGGAAACAAAAAAACGTTCAATCATGGCTCCTGATCCCAGAACTGCATGCTCATAGACAACAGTGCTGCTGAAGCTACGCCACAGCAGACGTTCTGATGGGGCAACTGTAAGCCTTGTAGCTCTTCAGGCCTCGGGAACCAAATCCTCATGATCTCCATCAAATCTTCCCTCTACCTTAGTTCAGGAGCAAAAAAAATCTGTAAAAAACGCAATGGAATGTCCATGTAACAAATCCTTCACGACATCCACATTTACTACCTTTTTCCCCCCCCGATGTCAGCACTCAGAAACAAACAAGAATAAATGTGGTAGCCACATAGACTTACCGAACACTTCTAGATGATGAAATATTGGCCATTTAAACTTTGTTTTTCCGCTCTGCAGCTCAATATTTGAGCCCATACTGAAGTTTTGCGTCTCCAGACATTTTCTAGCTTTGAACTGTAATAAAATCCAATTCACACAAACACCAATAGAACTTCTTTTTGTCTCTCTCTTTTCCTTTCACCTTTTCGCATTCTCCCGACTCCCTCACACACCAAACCTTATTAAATCCCTGACTGGCTGAAAATCTGTCTGTGGTCTTGAGACTGGTCGAAACATACTTGAATGTTTTGGTGTTACCAAACAGCAAAGGATCATGGTAAACTGAGTCTTATTATTAATTAACAAACTACTTGACAAGACCATTAATATGAGTTACGTCAACAAAAAAGTAAATACATAATAATAATAATAGTACATGTAAATGAGGCCCTACATGTAAATGAGCTCTATTCTGACTATTTCAAATAGAAAAACTGCCCTCACTTAAACACTGCCAAAGAACAATTAGCAAAGAATTCAAAATAAGTTGTTCCGGGGAGCAGTGTGTGGGGATGGTATCTTGCTCAAGGGTACCTCAGTGGTGCCACTAGCAGTCCTGGGATTCTTAGTGATGAGTGAAGGGGATGTTTGAAAGGTGTAGTCAATGCAAGGTTCTTTCCTGGTCTTAAAACTGAATGCAATGAATGAATGAAACTCCACTAGATTCTACAAAATAAATTCAAGACAACTGCCCGAAGACAATGACCTTGTTGTGACAGTGCTAATGAGTGCTGTAAAACGGAGTTTACCAATGAACGGCAAAACAGGAAAAAACACGTTCGGCGACGGACTGCATTAAGCAACAATAGAGGCAATTACAGCTCCCACCACCAAAAGCATGGCTTTCACCTTGTGTACAGATGAATTAGGAGGATTAAACTAATTACTGTTTCCTCAACTGCCCGTGCTTTTCAGCTCATATAAATGGCTGTTTATTCTCCACTGCTTTTCCACGCTGTGCACACAACTGCTGCTTTTATTGTCTTTGGGTTTGGTTGGGGTTTTTTTTTTTCAGCATCATAAGTAGAATAATATGTATGACACTGTTTTTCATAAACGATTCAATATTCACTTTTGGTTTCCTTCCATTTCTGGAACGCGGCGAGTCAACCGGTCCCTCTCGAGAAAGACGTTAGCGACTTGTGTGACAGCCAATCTCTCAACATGTTTAAATTTTCAGGCCACTCGCACCTTTGGGAGATCCAGTTTAGGCCTCAAGGACGAAAATAAAAAAACACCTCTGAAGAAAAGAAAAAAAATCATCTGGATTCCAACTGGCAGTGAAGATATGAGCCAAAGCGCTCTATGAATTATTACGCAGCAAACACACTCGCTACTCTATTGTTGGTGGAAGCTGGTGGCTATAAATAAAACCCAGCTGTGACTCATCACTGTCATTTCATGCCTGACTCTACATTTCTGACTCATCAACTGTCTCTTAGCATTTGCTGTTGTAAAGAGAAGCTTTAATTGAGCTTCATAAGCACGAGATGAGTCAACAGTTTTGACGTGCGATTAATCATGCGGCGGGTGCGATTTCACCCCACATCCTTTTCCAAAGCTACTGTGATCTGTAGACCCGAGGCTGAGAACGTGGCACAGCATGAAACGCAACTGTTCCACCAAAATGCTGTAACCAAACAAACAATATCATTCATAGGCACTGGGACAGCGAGGTCAGTGAGTTATTTCCATGGGACAAATTACAAGATATGAGTGAACCAAGAACATCTCAAAAGAGTTCTTAAATTAGACTGAGTAACGTCTTTTATAAAGTTGTCCACTAAAAGATGCTCCCTCAGTTGTAATTTCAAACACAACTACAGTAGGCCATACCATTTAACTGCTGATTTTGTCTTAGGCTTGTGTTGCTCATTAAAAGATGTGAATAAAAGAGAAATACATTCCAAAAAATATTTCAAGAAACACTGGAGCAGAAATTTCTATTGGTTGGACCACTGCAAAAGCTTCACGCAATGAAAAAACAGTCGTTTTCAATTATCATTGAATAAATACATTTTATTTAATAAATAAATAAACGAACGAACAAACAAATAATTGTGATGCATGGTTTTCTTTGAGCAGTGATCCGACAATATTTATTGCCTATGAAAACAAAAACATAAGTAGCTAGAAAAGACTGACTGGTTTAGTTTAAGTAACTTATGAAAATACATCACCAGCACTTCTCTCATCTTGCTCAAACTTCATCCAGCATTTCATTAACGTTGCACAGACTAGTTGATGTGCTTTAGGACTATACTGGTGCCTGTACTGGTGAAGTTTGTCATTTTTACAGTTAACAGCATGTCAAACTGTCTCCTAACCTTCACTGACAAGTCTGTACGACCTTAACAAAGATCCGGAAGCGGTTTGAGCAGATTCAGAGTTTTGGTGATGTATTTTAATGACATATTTTGACAGAAACTAGTAATTGGAGTACAGTAAAACCCCGCTACTTCATGGTTCAGCATCTCACAGATTCAGTTATTCGCTGATTTTTCTTAGAACCTAACTAATGATTGTTCGGGGGAAACTCCCGCCAATTCCGGGCAACATATAAAATGCTGGTAAAATTGCACAATCGTATTTATTGCTGTATTTGCAGATGTTCATCTCTGCTGCTAAAATACGGAACTGGTCAAATACTGTATTTATCCTCACTGTATCTGCTGTTAATCATACTGAACGTTGTCTTGTCTGGTTGTTATTGTTGCTCTTTTGTTCTCTTTTGAGCTCTTTGTCCTGTTTGCACTTGTGGTCTTGTGTTCTGAAATACCGCTGTACTCAGAGGCGGGAAGTTTGAAAGTAGCCAAACTGAGAACGTTATTCATTTCTCCTTGCTGCTGATTGGCTGCTGCCCTGTGACGCATCTCTGGCAGGTGCAGTCCAGAATTCCCACATCAGAACAGTTTCCTGCGTGGAGCGTCTCGAGTGTTCTCGTGTTTTTCTGTTTGTTCTTCTGTATTTTTACTATTGTAAATTAAATTAATTTATTACTGTATTTACCTTGCATATACCAAAGAAAACGACAGCGCATACCAAAGAAAACATGTACAGTACAGTCTATACAGGGGTAATATCGGTATTTTACCTTCTAACACTGAGGGAGACAGCAGTTCAGTGTAAACTGTACAGTACGGATATGGGTTTACCTTTCCATTTTCCTAACGGGTAATGTATTAAGCTGAGTTTAAAATTAAATTAATGAATGTTTTGGGAGCATATTTGGGGGCATATTTAGGGTTTACACTACAAAAATAGGCATTTTTAGGCTTTTTTTTACCACCTTTAATTGTCTCCTTACACTTTGACTAGCACACAAAACAGGTCTATCTTCATCAGAATGCACAAACATGCAAAGAACGTAACAGTGACAAGTTTGGATGCATTAAGAAATAAACGTGAACTGTGGCAGTCTGAAGCATCCAAATTACTTCTGCTTGCACCTTCTCTTAGCTTAGCTTATCTTACAAACGAGTTCTGACCATTGACTTAGATAATGACACACTGTGCTTAAAGTAATACAGCAGTAGCACACATGGCGACATCTCTGTGCTCCTCTGCCCTCCCTGTGCTGCTGTCACGTCCTGTTCCATCATCAGTGAGACACAAACCCACGGCACTGCACTGCTACACGACACTGTTCGGGCAAAAATGAAGATATACACAACGTCTTATTTTCAGAGTTTTTTTTTTTTTTTTTAATCATCATATATCTTTAATCCAAACTCGAGTGCGCGGCAGAAATGGCAGCTTAGTATCTGGTGCGTTTCCAGATACAGTGTGGGAACGCTTACAAAGACCTGATGCCTCTTGCATCCAAAGTAAACAGAAAACATGTGTGAACTAGGTGGCAAATCTCAGGGCTTATCCAAACAAGGTAAACCTTCCAGACAGCAAGGGGGGAAGCAGAGGCCAGAGGATTGACCGAAAGCATGTGAAAGCCTAAAGAGATGAAATACAAACAAGTGGCAAGCAAGAGGCTTTCGCGTTTCTTTCGTAAAGCCTGAAGGAACGAATGGGCAAAACAGACGTCAGTGTAGTTAAGGACACAGTATAACTTGCTGTGAGCTAAAAAAGATGAAAACAAGGTGAACTTTTTAAGACAACAGGGTCTTTTGTGCAAACCTGCATCATACATATGAAGGAATCTGAGCCCTACTATATGTGATGTTTGCAACCAGCGATATAGGGGTGCTGCTCTCTCTAATCTCAGGATTAAAACATAAGATCCTTCACAGGTCATAAAACAAGATCATTAAAAGACTTCACTCCAGTGAGAGCAACAGCAAACCAGTGAGTTAGAACAGAGGCTCTCAAGAGGAACTGAACGCATGGATTATTTGCCACTGCAATGGTCTTTCCTTTAAAGACGACAAACACACCCGTACACACATTCTGTGTGTGTATTTATATGTAAAGCTCTCTACAGGCTGAACTGTAGGTCAGAACTGTTAAAGGTTAAACAGCTGATTTCAGTTGGGTGTGTCCTACAATTACAATTTCGGAAACGGTTTTGATCCCTTTTAATTTGTGCATTTAAACTGTATTTATTTTGACTTTATTAATACAAACACTGTACTACGAAGTATACTCAAGTATTCATCCATTACATGTTGCATTTGGAAGCTTTATCCTTTTTTACAAGGCAACAACAAGCATCAGCAAAGGCCTTGAAAAAAAAAAAAGGACAGTGATTGTCACTTCACAGTAAAAGTTAAAATGTAAATAAATTAGAGGTTCAGGCATCAACATCAGCTCGCCTCGGAGAACACAAAACTGCACCACTTTTCAGGTAGCCATTAAAGCTGAAAGAGCTGAGATGCCTGAAACCATATGCGCGGGAACACTTTAAAGAAAAATGATCATTGAAAAAATTACAATAAGGCACAGCAAATTTGAGGAGTCATCTCAAATACGTACATTTATCTAACGTTAGTCTTTCATGACGGCAATGCTCGAACGGGGGAACTCAAAAACAGTTTTGTTGGGGGAGTACAGGCAGTAGATAATGAAGTATTTTACTGATCAGCAGTGATTGGCATGGCACAATTAAATGGGTTTTAGCGTAAAATGCCCTACAATTACGTTTAAACTCATGTCTGACCAAATGCCCCATATAGTGAGTTTGAACCCAGTGAACAGTCTCCCACAGGACCCTTAAGGTGAAGATGGCACAATGCCTTACTAGGTAAGATGGGCTTGAAGGCCAGACTGGACATGCAGGTGTCTTTGAAGGCCAGACTGGAGGTGCCAAGAGGTGGAGTTAAGCAAATCCGGAGATAAAATTGTATTGGTTAAAGGGCAGACTGAAGGTGTCGACTGAGTAGTAATTAGAGAGAACTAATCCTGTAATTATTGGTTGAAACAAAGAGGTAGATTAAGCAAATCAGGTGAGAACATTTTACAGGTAGAAACAAAGAAAGATGGAGCTAAGCAAACAGGTATTAAACTTCATGGGTAGAAACAAAGAAAGGTGGAATTAAACAAATCAGGTGATAAAACTTTATTGGTAGAAAATCGATCAGTGGGTTGTATTCGAAAAATGGGTGTTGAAGTTTGAGGCCTATAAGAACTCTGTACAGAGAGCGGTTGGTGAGTGAGTGGGCAAGAGAGCGAGGAGGCAGCTCCCACGGGCCACGGCTGTAATCTTTGAATAAAACAGCAACGCCGCATCTTTCTGACTCGTTTGATTTTTTTTGACTTAGAAAAAGTTTCAGACTTAGGTTTTCGTTCCAATTCTCCACGACAATAGCACTGCGAAACCAAACACCTTTATTTTAGCCCTTAAAATTACCTTAATTTTGAAAATTGATTGAAGAAGTGCAAAGATTAAGGCTGAAGGGGTGAAACTACAGAATTTTCCCCTTACTTGTTCAAATTTGCCCCTTAACCTCCTGGGGCCTAGCGCTCCACATGCAGGGACAGCAGGTTTTAGCTCTTATGTCCACAATCGTGTTCACTGCTGAATTGGGGGTGTTACGGACACATATGTCGGTACTTGGACTTCTATCTGGTGGTGTCAGAAGAGTCTAACACACTATGGTCGTGTGTAATTCACTCTATTACACAAAGGTGACTTTATTGTGTTTTATGGAAATTCGGAACAAGAATCCACATATGTGGACATCATTTTTCTCTAAAAGTACATCATATCAAAAGATGATGCTTAGTTTTTTTATTCTAATTAGGTTCCAATAAGCCCAAATAGCAAAATAGAAATAAAAATGCATGTAAAAAAAAAAAAACAGCTTGGGCCTTAGGAGGTTAAATAATTGAATCTCCAGAATTAACGCCTTAAATTTGAGATTTAACACAAAAGAACAGCCACCTCATTCAAATGAAGGATTTTGGTGTATTTTCAGGGGTAAATTAAGGTAGGGTTAAGCACATTTTAAGTACATTGTGTTTCGTAGTGGAAGGGGAGAGGGATCACTGACTGCTGCCATTATTTTCCTGATAAAGATGAACAAGCTCCATAGGACTTCATAACATTAAAAAAAAGCATGGTCGCAATCAATTCAGTCAATTCAGGCAATAAATTCAGCTATGCTGAAGGGAACTAATTTAAAAATCTGCTCAATTGCCTGAACTTTAATTAAATGGAATTAATTAAGAACCTGCTGCCCAAACCCGATGTGTTTAAACTTTAAACTAGATGCTAATATTACCTCGGCATTTGCAGGGGTTTCAACTCTGGCCTCAGTCTAGAAGAGTGGTCTGCTTGTTTGTTTGAATGGGCATTTCCGGGTCAGGTATTATTTTGTATCAGGATATAATATAATAAAAGTCATTCAAAATAAAAATGCTCACCTTTTTGATACATACTGATTGTAGAACTTAAATTAATATGCCTCCTTCATGTACAACCTAAGGCCACCATGCCCAAAGCGAAGCATCGTCTGGAGCCCCCCCGGCACTGGACCGTGGATCCGTGGAACTTTGGAGTGATGGATCTCCATCCAGTACCCTAGCGGTGGACGCGAGTCATGTTTGGGATCCAAAACTAATCACCCAACATCAATACTTGAACTCACTAATGTACTTGCGGCTGAATGCAATCAAATCCCAACAGTAATGTCCCAACATCTATCGTAAAGCCAAAATAGTAGTGCAGCAAAATGTCTTAAAAAAAAAAAAAAAAATTTCTATACCCATATTTTCTCTTGACTTCAGAAGAAATTCTGAGTGAACTGCAAATTGAGATGTAAATATATTTTACTTTATTTTATATATTTATAATACATGTGCAGTATACTTAGCTATGACATACAAAGTTACTGTAATTAATGTAGCTATAGCTCAGTGATGGCTCAGAAGTATTCCTAGCAGTAAAAGTCATTCTTTATTCGGTTTTCCAGACGCTTGATGAGTTTTATTTCCATGGCTACTTAGAACTTAGAGTTTCAGTGTCAACTTCTTGCAGAAGGATTTTACACATAACGCCACAATTTGGATCTAGATAAATCCCAGTGGCCCAATGGCTATAAATGGTATAGCTATAAAGACTGATGGGTAGGACCACTTAGCTGTTTGGCTGATTTACTCTTCTGTTACTGCAGTAAAAGGAGGCCAAACTCTTCCCTTTTCCTGTTTATGATCTAAAAATCCATAAGGACAGCTGGAAAAAAAAAAAAAAACCTGACCTAGAGCATCTTTCACCAATTTCAACTCCACAGTACATTAGCATACACATTTTACAAGGGTGGACTTTAAAAGGCATGAACTTTAGAGCAGTCTTTTTGCTTAAAGTCTCCTGAGTGCCAGGTCCATCGAAGGTCACCAAGAGTCAAAGCTTCATTTGCTCGCTTTCTCCCCTTTCTCCCTATTAAATTTGCAATTGTTTAATCCTGCAGGGCGATGAAATTAACCTTTTCACCCACCAGCCCGTGCCACAGCGGCAGCAAGGCAAATCACATTTTCAGGAGTAGATGAAAGGCCCTGACTGCAGGCTGCATCCTTATGCAACCTCACACTTCCAGGGAAGGAAAAACGTCCTGCTAGGGGATGCACTATATATCGATAGTTCATCTTTATCGTGATACTGGTTGTTGCAATACTGATATTTGCAATAATGATTAAATCGCTGAATGTGAATTTATTGTGGACTTTGAACATCCTGACCAAACACAGAGGTCCTTTGGGTAGATGAATCAAGGCATTAACATGATAAAACAAAAGTACATATACTTCAATTATAATATGTAGCAAAAGAATCACAATATGGTATACTGTCAATAAAATGCAGTCCTAACCAGAACCGCCTTAATTCCACATCCATTCTATTGCTAGATCGGTCATTAGTGCCATTTAGGAATAGTTGATGCAGATAGACTTTTAACATTTAATAGCTGAGGCAGGTAGACTTAACATTTTAACATTCCAAATATCACCAAGTTGGTCATAAAAACCGGAAATGTTTGAAGCTGGTCTTTAAATTGTAGGAACACTTCGGGACAAATAGACTAGTCTTAGTCTGGACACTATTTTTTAATCTTAATCAATGATAAACAACAAATATAAATGAAAACAACAATAAACAATTAAACTTCTAACAAGTAGTTATGGGACATATGACTATCTGAAGCTTGGGCCCATGAACCACGTTATAAGATCTACAGGGTTTGAAGGGTTTTGAGACCTTTTTTTCCTCCATGAAGATACGGAAGGGATAAAAAAAAAAAAAAGTTTTCTGACAGCAGCAACAAAATAACTCCCTGTTCTTACGCAACCCATGAGAGCACCGCCTGGAGTACTGCTTGCATCCAGTTCCAGCCAAGACAACTCTGAAAGTGTTTTCCCCCAGAAGAGTGCCACGACAGGTTTAAAATCAAAGGCCTGAAAGTTAAGGGACTGGTTCAGTAACAGAGCGTGGGTGAAGGGGGGGAGGCTCGGTAAGCTGTTGAATAAAAATGAACTCTCCATCTTCCAGGAAGACACCATCAGCTGCCCAGTGATTGCATTAGCTAGGCCCGGCCAGCACAGCCCAAAACGAGCCTCGGCTTCACTTAAGGACCACCCCGAACACAAGTGTCTGAAAGGATCAATAGAAGGATTTGATGCTTTTGTTGTTCTCTTTAAATCTGTGCTGGGAATTGATTTGGAAAATTAGGCAACTGAAGACTGCAATGCTTTAAATGAGCTCCAAAAAAAAAAAAAAAAAAATCTGTTAACTTTTCTAAACTGCTTACAACTTTCATGCAACTTTTAAAGTTAGCAGACATTTGTTTTTTTTTGTTTATTTTATGTATGTATTACTATTATTTATTATCTGTTCTTATTCATTATGTAATGGAGGGGAATGTAAAACTATTTGCTTCCAGCTAACAATTTCTGATCATTCTGTTCATTATGAAATTTGGAGAAGGTTTGTATCTGTAAGCAACAGCATACAGATGCCACATGAAGACTGTCAGTATGTGGGCTTGGGATATGTTCCCCTGCTCTGCATTACTGGAGACGAACGTTCGTGCGACAACCAATTATAACCCGCATAGTCAAACCAGTAGTAGTAGTAGTAGTAGTAGTAGTAGTAGTAGTAGTAGTAGTAGTAGTAGGAGAAGGAGAATATTAATAGTAATAATAATAATAATAATAATAATAATAATAATAATAATAGTCATGTACAGCAGTGTGCAAAGGTTTCAGAAGCCCTGGTCAAATGACATGTTTCGTTACTATTGTAAATGAAAATATCATGTGCAAAATTAAACCTTTTTACAATATTTTAAACTAAGATAAAATGCCATGTGTTCATTGCAGAGGATGTAAAACAAATAAACATAAGAAAGACACAAACAACAAAACATGTAACTTGACGGGGCAAGGCTTGCATAAAGACATCATGGCCTGTTTAAAGACATTATGTGGATTTAGTTGCCTGAATATCAACATCATGATTCAGACCATCAACCTCTTTTTCTTGCTCTTTCATAGAGCTAAATATGCCCTGGAGCAATACAGACATACAAGTCGCATAATTCCAATTGGATTTCTATTGATTCTTCTGCGTGCCCCCAGAAACTCGTAGAAGACCTTGGCTGAGTGCACTCACTTGAGCCGAAACCATCGTTTTTACCACAGTGTCCAATTCCAGCTGGAATGACACTTGGGTAGCGAGACACATTGTTCTAAAGGTTACACATGTCTGACAGAACAAAGCAAGCTCGAATCGGGAGATCTTTGGTTTTGGCCATAAAAGAAACGGCACTCAAGTGAGTGGGGCATTAGAGCAGAGGTATAGTCTGTGTGATATGCAGGTATATGACTAGGATTGATGAATATACACAAGGGAAAACATTTCTCTTCCGTGTTGTGACTCATTTCGAGTAAAGAACAGTTTTAGGCACTGTCTGTGAGCTAGCTTGGGTGTTTTCCATCAATGACACCCAGTGGGCGCAGGTCAGAGGAAAAGACACTGAAAATAAATCTTTATCCAAGAGCCTCTGTTGGTCAAAATGAACTGAATGTTCTATTAGACATCATCTTCATGACACCTGCATGATGTCTTCATGATGGCTATGCTGGCAACTGGATTTCTGCAAGCTGTGATGCACTGTGTGTTCTGACACCTTTCTATCACAGCCAGCATTAATATGGAGTTGGTCCCCCCCTTTGTGCACTGGGGCACAGTCATGCCCAGTCATAGCTATAACAGCCTCCACTCTTCTTCCCACAAGTTTTTGGAGTGTTTCTGTGGGAGTTTGTGCCCATTTATTCTGTAGAGCAGGGGTGTCAAACTCGGGTCCTGGAGGGCCGGCGTCCAGCACGGTTTGATGGTTTACTAACACATTCACTAAACCTGGAAATTAACTGGCGAGGTGAACCCTGTGTTTCTGAGCAGGGAACTCACAAACCGTGCTGGACCACGGCCCTCCAGGACTGGAGTTCGACACCCCTGCTGTAGAGCATTTATGAGGTCAGACACTGACGTTGGACGAGAAGGTCTGACTCACAATCTCGTCTCCAGTTCATCCCAAAGGTGTTGGATGGGGTTGAGGTCAGGGCTGACCCCTGAAAGACAGGCGTGTCCTAATACTCTTGTCCATATCACCCCTTGGCAGGTGCCACTGATGTAAGATAACTATGTTATTCACCATGTCAGTGGGTTTAAAGTTGTGGCTGATCAGTGTATGACCTGAACTTTAACCACCAACATGAATTTTAATTTGGGCTTATTTTTTTTATGGGACTCACCAAACTTGCTTCTTGAGGACAAGCAATGTTTACTACCCGAGTACTATTTAGAAAATATGCATTAAATCTACACCGTGTCTTCTTGTGAGCTTCTAAAAGACTCGCTGATTTTGTGTCTGACACTTTATAACACACTGTTATGTATTAAACTGGCTAAAAACATCCCCGCCAACTTCAGTATTCCTCTTCTGGGCGGCTTTATGGGAGTCATTCTCCAGATTAGATTTTCTACACTCTGATGCTGAATAAGGGTAAATGTCTTGCAACATTAGGGTCGTGAATTCACAGTGCCTGAGTCATATTACATAACGGATGCCCCCCAGATCCCATTTTTTATCCATTTTGGTGATTTTTACTGTGCTTCATATGGAAGTCACCATAGGTAATGGAATCTGCTACAACATATAATTTAATACACTATAATGCAGTGAGCAATAAAGAGACATCAGTATATTTCCCTCTGACCAATAAAGAAATAAATGACTGCAGGGAGTCATTTTCCTATTTTAGAGGACAGTTTCGATCACAATTGTCAACATTAATGCTGACTTACTGATATGGAATAAAGTATTTCACACTGCTTCTCCCATTAAACAAGAAACAGCTCTTAAAATACACTGTTTGGGAATAAATGTGTGATCTGTCTTTTGCACACAGTGTGAACTGCCATAGGCAGAGCAAGCCTGCCTCTGTAAGACAACATGCACAAACACATTAGTGCCATTTCTACCAACCTGTCAAAAGATCCCACCTGGGATTTTAGAAGCGTGGCATTAGGGACAACAAGGTATACTGATGTAACTGATGTAATTTCATAACTGTAGTGTGTTTAACTCCACACTAGAGCTGTTCGTTTGCTATTTAACCGTGTCAGTTAATTGATTCACTGGGGTGTTTTAGGAATGGTTTGATGAAAAAAAAAAAATCACACCCAGGTACAGGTGATCAGTCAAACTGTTTGGAATCCAAATGTTACTTCTTTATTTCAGTATTTGCTCTAATGAGGGCAACATTGCAAACGCTGGAAGTCAACAGTCACCCAAAACATTTCTGTATATACATCCTCAAAACATTAAAGGTGGCACAGATGTTCTAGTGTGGATTAGGACACAGCATGAATTACAAAATTGAAGAGAAAAAAAAGGAGTACTAAAGTAGAATAAAGCTGTCTTAATTATGACACAACTTTCATAAGTATGGAGGAAGCTGATCCAAGGACAGTCCTTACAACCCTGGTGTTGTCTGAATGGTTGACCATAGCAGTAACATTTCATTATATGTTTGTATAGCTCTCAGTAAGTCCGTGTGCTGGATCACATTCAGAAGTGGGCGCACCCTTGAATGAAAATGAAATGAAAAGCTGGATATGGTTTGGGTGAGTAGAGAGATTTTTTTTAAAAGATGCATTTCTAGGACACAGTCTGGGTGACTATTAACTTGAGAGTTTGTTAGCAACATTGGCTTATTTAGCTTAGCACTGGAGCTAAATAAGCCAATGATGGAGCTAAATCAGCCAAACATTGCTTGGCTGATAGTCTACATCTGTTTCTTTAATAACCAACATTTATTCATTTCACCATACATACATTGTATGGACAAAAGTACTGGCAAACAACTCTTAAGTACTGATGCTTCCAACTTTGTGGACACAGTTTGGGGAAGAATCTTTTTTATTCCAGCATGACTGAGCCCCAGGGCACAAAGCGAGCTCCATAAAGACGTGGAGGGATGAGTTCAGTGCGGAAGAACTTGACTGGCTGCACACAGAGCCCTGACCTCAACCCCATCCAACACCTTTGGGATGAACTGGAACGGAGATTGTGAGTCAGGTCTCGTCCAACATCAGTGCCTGACCTCATA
>JBBIGA010000132.1:14296722-14310972 GCA_037576975.1 Alestes dentex | reverse complement strand
CACACACACACACACACACACACACACACACACACACACACACACACACACACACACACACACACACGAAAATGTGTGAGAACCTGAGCAGAGTGAATGAGTGAGTGCGAAAACGAAGGAAAGGTGTTAGAGTAGATATACAGACAGACAGATAGGCAGATATATAGATATACGGACTGACAGACAGGTATACAGACAGGTAGACAGGTATATAGACATAGAGAGAGAGATAGAGGGATAGACAGTCAGATAGATATGTGCAGATAGACAGATAGACTGAGACAGAGAGACAGAAAGAGACAGGAATGGAGCTGGGAGAAACAAGGAGATGTCCGTACCTGAGTGTTAATCATGTCTGCGGGGGGGTATAGCACAGAGTAGTGAGAAGCAGCAACAGAAATTAAGAGGAGAAGATTGTGACTGCTCAAGAGCCTGGACGAGCATCAACACGAGCATGTCTTTCCAACACTGGAGAGAGCTGAGTGAGTTAAAGGTACTGAAAAGTGCTGCCAGCCTTATATCGCTTAGAGCAATTTGTTGTGAACTCCACCGAGGATGCAACTGATTACCTACGGAAGCATTCAGACAACACCGAACTTATTTGGAATATGTGTACTCGTCAGACAAAACTAAAAGAAGAAAACACAGGAAAAACATCTCGCTCCAACTACTTACATTGATTTTTTTTTTTGGGAGATACTAGTATTTGTTTAGATAACAAAACGTATTTCTTGTTTCAGCTAAAAATATAAAAAAAAAAACATTCTGCACAGCAAATTGGTATTGGCTGTTTGACTACATTTGGAGAGGAGAGGAAAACCAGAAAAATGTTTTCTTCCCTAACAAAGTCCTTTAAACAGTGACGAGTGTACATTGTTTGCAGCAGGGAGAATTATGCAACACCTCTAAAGCTGGCAGTGACATAATCGCCCGCTCACAGTAACAGGTGCCTGAACGCAGAGAGGAAACTGCTTAAAAGTTCAACGTGGTACAGGCCTGGTAAAATCAGGCCGTCTGATGCGCTCTACGGAATCTGGGAGATTAGAGCGTGCCCCCGCGCGCACACACACACACACACACACACACACACACACACACACAACCACCCACCCACACAACCACCCACCCACATCTGTGACAGCATGCTTAGGAGTTTTAGCACACCTAAAATCCGGAAACTGGGACGAAAAAGGAAATTATCACATCTAAATGCGCTTAGGATTATGCTTTAATATTTCAGAGCTTTAATCGAATCACACTTGTCAAACGGACATAAATCACGTAATCTCGGCAGTACAGTGGAATTTGCGCTCCGGCTCTGTAATCTGCCGCACTGGATTTAAATAAAAGTACAGTCCTTTTATACACAGATATACTATATGGACAAATGTATTGGGACACATGATCATTGCACCAACAGGGACTTTAATGACACTGCATCCAAATACATAAACTTTAATATGGAGTTGGGTCCCCTCTTTGCAGCGAGAACAGCTTCCACTCTTCTTGGAAGGCTTTTCACAAGATTTGAGTTTCTCCACAGAAAGAGAAACTCAAATCTTGGAGAGTTGTGTTTATTCATTCACTGATTTTGGTTCGAGAAGTCCTGGCTCACAATCTCCGTTCCAGTTCATCCCAAAGGTGCTGGATGGGGTTGAGGTCTGGGGTCTTTGTGGGCCAGTCAAGTTCTTCCACACCGAACTTATCCAGCCATGTCTTTATGGAGCTCGCTTTGTGTACTGGGACACAGTCATGCTGGAATAGAAAAGGTTCTTCCCCAATCTGTGTCCACTAAATTGGAAGCATGGCGTTGTCCAAAATGTCTTGGTATACTGAAGCAGTAAGACTGTCCTTCGCTGGAAGTAAGGGGCCTAGCCCCAACCCTGAAAAACAGGTGAGTCCCAATACTTTTGTCCATATAGTCTACATACCACTCCCAAACCATTTTAGGGGTCCATATTTGGACCAATTGGCTCAATTTGTCTTTCAAAAAGCATAAGCAAAAATGCACAATGAAATAAAGAAGAAAACAAGGTCCTTCACAGATAAACTAGACTGCTAGGTTACATGTGAACCTGCTGCCAGTTATAATATTTCACCCGAGCAACAGCACCAACTGAAATGAATCTATACAGCAGTTCTGCTGGCAAATGAAATTAATATTGTGTTACCCTGCCATTATATTTAAATGCAAGCCAGTGCTCCTGAGTAGCTAATGCTCTCTAAGCATTCACAAAATCTTGAAAAAATTAGTTATGGATTACCGTCTAGAAAAACTAGTTTTAAGTTATTCTATTCTTCTTCAGCCTGACTAGAATACATGAGCTGATTACTAAATACCATGGTCAGGTTTCCTCCTCAACGTTATTGGTTAAAATCAGAAATGAAATTTAGAACTGACAGTTTTGAATCTGTACCTTATGAAAGTCTGGTCATATGTTATGAAATGAAGGATGAAAAAATGAAATGACAGAAAAAACACCTAAGACCACCACAATAATTAAGCAATAAAATCAGTCCTATAAACACAAATGTGATATTGCCATGACACTTTCAACAGCAACAAAAAAAATCTCTACTTGTTTCAGGAACTGGGTGAGGGGGGGGAAAAAAAAAAAAAAAAAAAAAAAAAAAAAGTGTGCTTCTATTATATCATCCACAATATCTGTGACTTAGTTTTAAATGTGAGATTTGTTTTGAAAGTAGGACTAGACGTTTAAATGAATTGCTTTTTTAATGCACAGTTACTGTTCATTTGCTGACTTCTCCGTTTAGCATACTGTAAACAGTGATTTGACATTTTTTCTGATTTTGTTTTTGCACAGGACCAAATATTAGTATTTGCTCCATACATGCATGGTCTGAAATAGATGTCCCTAAATGGTTCTAGGCTTAAATGTATAGTTTTTTGTTTTTTTTTGTTTTTTGGGGTTGGGTTTTAAGGTTTGGGACAGACATGTGCACTGAGAAGTAAAAGACAGGTCGCCAGGTTACTTAAGGCCGCTGTCAGCCAAGTCTTACAAGCAGAGATTAAGATGTACACAAAGGTTTCTCAGCACCTTAGCACCAAAGCATCCAGTGCTCCGAGACAGAGTGTGGGAGGGAACAATCGAGCCAGGTCCAGAAGGTGTCTACAGCACCGTGCTTGCGGTATAGAAAAGTATAGAACCTTCTATTCATGTTCCATAGAATAGAAGGTTCTACATGAACAATAATTTTAAAGACTTTTTTTTTTTTGCTACACTTGAATTAGTACAGAATTATACCAACCAAAACACACACAAAAAAAAAAAAGACAAGTACCTGCTGACAACAAATAACTACGCAGTTTGAACAAAGTACATATTTAAACAGTTTAAACAAAGAAACATGCTACCTACAATAAAATGGACTTTTCAGAGCTTTCAGGCGACAGTTGCAACAGATTTTCCCACCATCCCACCAACCCTGATTCTGGAAATACATCAGTCAGCATCTAACCTGCATGATTCCTCATTACCAATCATTAATGCATGTGATCTGGCCAATTAAGCACTTCTGAAGAAGTTAAAATAGCTGGAGCAGGTGTGGCAGATTGTGGCTGAAATTACACACTGTTGGAAGGTGCATCTCCAAAAACGAGGTTTAAGTGCAGTGGCCCCTCATAATCACACCACACAGTGTGAACAGTGTGAAATCCTTTCTCTGCATTTAATCCATTGACCAAGTGAAGCAGTGGGCAGCCAGCAGCCTGAGGAGCAGCGTGTGGGGACGAAACCTTCCTCAAGCGGTGCCACTGGCAGTCCTGAGATTCAAACCCATGACCTCCAGATCAACGGGGCAACTGCCTAACCACCAGGACACCAGCAGCCCCGAGGAAAGGCTCTGCACTGGCCGGGAACAGAACCTGGGCCTGATGTGTGGCGGCCAAGAATTCTACCACTGAACCACCACTGCTGAGTTAGTGACCACTGCTTTATTCTCCCTAGCTCACGGATTCCTAAACCCGGTCCTGGAGGCCTCCCTGCTCCGTACATTATAGCGTAGGGAAAACATAGTTGGGCATGACCGCATCACTGCTTTCTGACTGGTCAAAATGTGGTCCATTGTTTTTTTTGTTGTTTTGTTTTTTACCGTCACCACAAAAAATAAACAACACTGGAGATAAACTACCAACTACCAAATACCAACCAACACTACTGTCTGGGCTGAAGACAAATTTAAGTGGGAGTTTTCTATGATGCTAACAAATGTATCTTTAACGTTGTGAGAATTGTGAAGGTGTACCAGGCTTTAAAAACTCAAACAAGACTCTAAATAATAAGAGACCAGAATAACTAAAGCAGCTTTGTCAGAAAAACGTTCCCCGATGGACGGGGTGTTGGGGCGACGAGAGAGTTGCGCTGCTGACACGTCAGAAACACCGTTACCGGGCTGAGATACCCCGGAAAAAAAATCAAAGCAGTCCCGTGCCGTCGCAGTATGGTTTAGGTACAGCAGGATTCTTGTATACCTATGGAAAGTGCCTTAACTGTCAAGTCAACCCTCTATTTTTAACACATTGTGTAAACACCTTGAAAAGCTGGGTTTCATTATTTCTCCCCCAAAAGCTCATTGAAAGAATACGGAGGAATACTTTGGAACATCTGGAATCTAAACTTTCAGTCCATGGCACAATTGTGTTTCCTTTACGTTTGCCTAAATAAATAAATAAATAAAATAAGTCAGACATGCAGACTGAACTTTAATTTAAATTGTATTCTGTATTAATAGATTTCAATTAGGGCTCGGCAAGTTAACGCATTATTGCGTTCATGCATTCTCTACTTACCGCTGACTAATTTATCGCACATTAACACAGTTTTTTTATTACTATTATTTTGAAAGTTCGTTGTTTTTTTTTGTGCTTGACCACTTCACCTCACTTTAACAGGGACACCTGCTACCGAACATAGACTGTTTCTGCTGCTCCCTGATAAAAGAAAAATGTTTCTGCTGGTACCTGTTCAGAAAAAAAGAAAACAGATTTACCAATGTTAACATGCTCTTGCCTGGAAGGTGCCTGTTATAATGTTATAATTGTGGCTCTGGAAATAGCTTTGGTTTAATATTTGATTTGATTACATTAATGTTTCCGTTGAAATGTACAGAAATATTTGAACTGTAACTGTGTAACTGTGTTAAAGGGAACACTGCTCTTAAAAGGCATCTTATCAGTCTAAAGTGTTTGCAAACCAAATGTTATTGTACTTTCATGTAGCAAATAAAACTGCACAACACACTACTTTTGATTTAATTATTGAATTTTGCATCCAACAATGTGATTAAAATGTTTAATTGTTGCCCAGCATTAGTTTAAATGTAATTTAATGTAAATTAGCCCCCACCCTTCTTACAGAAACCTACAATATAAAATACAGACATACAGATCTGGATACCTCTGCTTTCATAGAAATCTCAGTAAGTTTATATAACATCAGGCCAAGCTATTTTGACATAGCTGAGTTTTTTTTTTCCTATTCAATTCAGCACAATGTAGTTTTATTTGTAGAACAGTTTTCATAATAGATACTGTCAGCGCGTTGAACAGACATCCGGCCCTGAAGCCTCCAGCAGCAGAGCCAAACATTGTCCTGAACAGAAAAAGCACGAAACACATTGAAGTTTCAGGACATCTGACCAGCGGTCACAGTGTTATTATATCAGAGTGTGACCGACATAGCGCAGCAAGGATTCTGACAATTGAAACCAAATTGTTTTATATGGTCAAAAACACATTGTTGTCTGCTGAGACTTAAAATGCAATCAATAGAAAAGTGGAAAAGTAGAAAAGTCATGTCCCTTTACGGCAGAAGAAAATATTATGTTATGTCAGCTGTTTAAGCTGTTCTTCATATGATCCCATAATGCAGTTGCATTACTTTTGCACGTAAAACAAGCTTTTTTAACAAGAAAACACGAGAATCTGAATAAGCCTCAGTTATTTCTATTTGATATTCTGTTTAAGTCATGAAGAGTTCAGAAACTGTCACAGTGCATCCAACAATAAAGGGAGCATGGCACTTCTTTTATATGTAGAGAAAATATTTCAATTCATTTTTTCCCCTCACTTCATTCGATATATAATGAGTTATCATAATGCTAAGGATGAGGTGTGACTGCAGTTGAAGTGATTTTTCTTGTTACTATAACCATGATGGTGTTTAATGTTCAAATGAATAGTGCAGCCCATATTACTTTGCTAAGCATGAACAGTTGGTATTGCCAGTCTCTGTAAATACTGGCCCAAGAGCATGGAACCATTAAAATAAATTTAAAAATTAATGATACTCTATATTGGAGCCATCTGTTCATCGCAACATGAAACAAAACACTAATTATTGATGTTTTATTGGCAGCTGTTAAAACTGTAAGTTTAAATGCCAAGTAGTATCTGGTAGGTCTAGGCCTCCAGTGCTTTAATTTATCAGAACAGTTCTAAAACTTCAAGCCTGCACCACCTTACGGAACAGCTGGATTTGGTATGAAATTGATTTTTTTTTTTCAAAAACAATTTGGGTGACTATTGACTTACAAAGTACTTGTTTTTCAGGGTTCGTTCTAGGCCCCTTAATTCCAGTGAAGGGCAAACTTAATGATTCAGCATTAAAAGACACAGTCTAAAATACAACACCATGCCTCCGACGTTGTGGACACAGTTCGGGGAAGGCCCTTTTCTATTCCCCCGTGCACCCAGCAAGGTTCATAAAGACATGGCTGGATGAGTTCAATGTGGAAGAACTTGACTGGTCCACACAGAGCCCTGACCTCAACCCCATCCAACACCTTTGGGATGAACTGGAATGGAGATTGTGAGTCAGGCCTTCTCGTCCAACATCAGTGCCTGATCTCATAAAAACACTACAGAATGAATGAGCACAAATTCCCACAGAAACTCCATGTGGAAAGCCTTCCTAGAAGTGTGGAAGCAGATCTAGCGGCAAAGGGGGACCAACTCCATATTAAATTCTAAGCAGGGCCTTATACAACATGCACAGTGAGCTCATAGGACTGACCAACTCTGCCCTACGGTAGAACTTCTGTGTAGGTGAAAATGCCTTTACAATTTCCATTAAATCAAACAGGGACCACAGTATCCGAAGAAAGTTGTCAGTGAACGTCTCCAGCCAAGATCCAATGTCTCTCGTCAGTCTACCATCCATCTTCAGCAGGGCTGCCGGCCATGTGGCTGCATCTCTCTGGGCCTTCACATCATACAGCATGTCTACTTAACCTGCTACAAAAACCCAAATGATCCTCATTAATCATGGACTAATTACTGAAGAGCCGTGGCCGAGTAAAAGCGGTCATGCTTAATCGCCCACTGAAGCCAAGAGCACATGCTGAGGACTTTCATATCCTGGCCTAATTAAAACCCCTCTAGGGAGCTGTTCTTTGTCTTTGTGAACTTTGACTTTCGTGATCTTTGGAACGCAGGAGTCCTCACCTACGGCCCTGCCTCATGCTCTGATGCCCCGTAGGAGTCACAGAGTGCTTCTACATCAGAAACAACGGTAATTAATGAAGGCCAGGGGACCTGATGGTATACACAGACTGTCAAATGTTCGGAGACACCTATTTTAAACTACGGGGGGATGCTTATTACTGACATTAAATCTGACATTATAAAGAACTTTTTAGATCTTTGATACGCAAAAGCATTGTGAAAAATCCAAAACCTCAGACGTTTTATAGCCTTGTGATGTCAGTCATCATTGTTCAAACTGTTCAAGTGTTAAAAACATACATTGGAAGTGTTTTGGCTCAACGGTGGTTTTAACAACAGTTTCTGTTAAATCACTGCTCGAGGAAAACCTGCTCTTCACACCAAAGGAGAGACTTTGATGTACTTATCTGCTGGAGCAAAATGAAGGCCTGGTGAATTCAGCAACGTAGAGATCACGATTGGAATTACAGACTTAAAAGTGAATTTCAAATGCAAGTACAGAAAAAGAGTATTTAACACTGCTGCATTTGTGTATTTTGTAGGGTGTGTTTCACGTCTAATTTTACACACTCATACAGTGAACCTGAAACAGAACGAAAACACATTGAGATTATGTTAGTGTGGGTTCATGCAGGTTTCCTCTCCTAATGATGCACATAATGTGGTAAAGGAATCCATTTAAGAGGAATATTTACCCACCTTTTAGTGAAGAAGTGAGTTGGTTTGAGTTAGCGTCAATAAACAATTCATTATTTTAACTATATTTATATATATATAACTATAATTTATTATATATTTTTCTCACTGGTAATGAATGTTTCAAGCAAGAATTCAATGTAAAAATGTGCAACAATCTATATTAATTAAATAAATAAAGAAATGAAGAAATACAAATACAGCTGTTGCTGAGAAAACTTTGTTCTGGAATGTAAAAAAGCAAGACAGTCTCAATGGTTATACAGGCCATGCATATGGGAAGAGAAAGTGACTGTTTAAGGCCAATGGCTTCCCTACAGTAAGAGAAGATGCAAGATGTTTACCTAAGCATTGCCACTAAAGTCACAAAAACAAAGGCCATTCAGTTCTCACCTTTGAAAGTATGAGAGTGTGTGCCAAGCTGCAGCTGATCTTTAGGGCTAAGCATTTATTGCACATTATATAAACAGCTTCTAAGATTACTCATCGCTGCTGAGGGCAGGCTGCGGCTGAAGCCTGGATTAGTGGTGTAGGTTATTGTGGAGTTTCAAGCCATTGAGCACCAGTCGCAAATGTGCAGGCCTAATGTGGGACCCATAAAGTGTCAATCACACCAACAACCTGAGGGCCAACAGATCCCTTAACAGTGCTCTTGGGAGTACTAAATCTGTGACAGCACAATTATTAAGTCCAAATGGTGCTTTTATTAACGACATTCTCTGAGCTACAATGAGAGCAAAATAAAAAAGCTACAATTAGGCCGTCAGATGAAGTTGTTTTGGGTCAGTGCTCCATGCTGCTATGATTATTTCGAATGTACTCAATTACTCTATTACCCCAAATGCTACCAGTCAGTCAGAGCATGTTTGACCAGGGCCCTATTAGCTATCTCTGCTCTTCAGAATCAGAATCAGAAAACTTTATTTATCCCCAGGACTGCTTTAAGCACAATTAATAGGACATATTTAGGGAGGTTGCAACCTATGGTGGCTCCACCAACCTGGAGGAGTACACAGCCTCAGTGACTGGCTACACCAGCAAGTGCATCAATAACATTACTGTCTCCAAGACCATCACCACATGTCCCAACCAGAAGCCCTGGATGACTGCGGAGGTGCGCTCTGGCTCAGGTAATAAGGCTGCACATGTGGCAAGGCATCTGGGCCATCACAGACTACAAGGCTTCTCCTCCTGCCTGTGACAGTGAAGCCTCCCTTCCAGATGTGCAGAATCACTTCTATGCACAGTTTGAGGCACAAAATGACATGGCAGCGAGGAAGACCACCGCACTCCCAACAACCAGGATCTGTGTCTGACCACGGCTGAAGTGAGGAAAACTCTGAAGGCTGCTGGACCGGACAACATTCCTGGTCGTGTGTTCAGAGGATGTGCAGACCAACTGCCAGATGTTCTTACAGACATTTTCAAAATTTCTCTAAGCACAGCCATTGCTCCAACATGCTTCAAAGCCGCCACCATCATCCCTGTGCCAAAGAAATCATCTGTGTCCTGCCTCAATGACTATCGCCCCATCACACTTACACCCATCATCATGAAGCGCTTCAAGGGGCCCATCATGAGGCACATAAAGTCACAGCTCACTAGACCCCCTGCAGTTACATTTACATTCATGGCATTTGGCAGATGCCCTTATCCAGAGCAACTTACAAAATCAATAGTTATAGGGACCGTCCCCCTGGAGCAACTGAGGGTTAGGTGTCTTGCACAAGGATACAATGGTAGAAAGTAGGGGCTTGAACCTGCAGCTTTGTGGTCATTGGGTTCACAGGCAAGTGTTTTACCCACTAGGCTTCTACCACCCCTAAGATTTCGGATCAATGGATTGAGAGTCCAGAGAGCTAACCATTACACCATGGAACCAGTTTACGCATCATCCCAAACGATCAACAGATGATGCCATCACTACTACCCTTCACCTGGCCCTCACCCATCTGGACAAAACAGACCCTGGGAATGCTGTTCCTAGACTTAAGACTGCTGGGCCTGAATGCCTCCCTCTGCAACTGGATCTTGGACTTGCTGACAGGGAGACCACAGCCAGTCAGGATCGGGAGCAGCATCTCCAGCACCAACATGCTGGTCATTTCGCTTGGAATGGAAACCGTTTCGCAAGACCCTGTGGAGGACAGCTGAAAAGATCATCAGGGTCTCCCACCCCTCAGTCACAGACATTTACACTTCTGTAAAGGATGATCCCACAAACATCACATACCCTCCTCTACCTCCGCCCGTCTCACACAAGGTTCTGTAGCACACGGGCCTACGCTGCTAGAACAGGAAACATTTTCCCCCCTCAGGCCACCAGACTTCTCAAACAGAAGTGAATGATAAACGGTTTTGTTGCTGTTTTCCCTCTATATTTGCATTGTTGCACACTTATCCACAAGCCGCCCGGCATTTTTAAAGAACCTCAGGATACTACTTTCTCTGCCTCCGCTTTTTGACAGTGAGTGTTAGCCAGAGATGGGGACTCAAATCTGAGACTCGGACTCGAGTCGCAGTTAAGTCACACAAACAAAGACTTGTGACTTGACTTGGACTTGGTAAAAATGACTTGTGAACATCTCTGGTGTTAGCATTGGGAAACGTTTTAATTATGGCAGAACGGAAGGCTGTGCCTGGTCGAAGCGGAGCTGGATGGGTTGTTTACCTCAGCAGCGCTCCGCTCCTGCTAGAATGTTATGTTTGGACGCTATAGCAACCAGTTACCTGAAGGCAATACTTCAATTGTAGAGGAAAACTGTAGGTCCGAAACCAAACTGAACAGAGTAGAACCGAACTTAACCGAACCAAGCTGGTACCAGTCAGTGGAAAACCCCCAGAAATGTTTCATCCTGCTGTACTGATGCTCTTGTGTTTTTCTTGCACTCTCTCTAGCTCTATTTGCCCTTGTATTTTGTCCTGTCTGCACTTATGTAGTCTTGTGGTGTTCTGTTTGTGTGTTGCACCATGGTCCTGGAGGAATTCTGTTTTGTTTCACTGTGTATATTGCTGCAATGTCAAATCTACCTGACTTGGTGTCTAAAGTTTGCTGCTTCAGTTTTTCATTGCTGTAAGGTTATTGTAGCCAAAAAGTAGGAAAAGCTTATAGCCATCAGTTTAGTAGATCCCATACCAAGCTGACTTGTGAAATTAAACACAACTAATTTGTTTATACTTTATACTTTAACCCATTTCACAGAAAACAGTATTAGAGATCCGCTTCCTTTCCATGGGGTTTCAGAAAGTATGTGATTTCTGGCCACATGCAACATCTGGTCCATTCTCTAGTGAGCAATTTTTCATGTAGCAGAGCTTCATCACCCAAATAATTCCAGAGCTAAACTTGAGATGCAAACTTCACATGGCTCATTTTACTCCAACTGCAAAAGATGTGATGTAGGTAATCATACAGAGAGGAAAAAGTGAAGGTGAGTAAGAGGCAGCAATGCTTTGACACAAGGAATGAGTTGAGTGTGTAAGAGCCAGCAATCCACCCCACATTAGTCATCACATGCTATATTTGTCATTAGCTCCCAGACTTGCCACTTGTCAAAAGATTTCACTCAAAAGCAGCGCCTCTAAGGAGAAAAAAAAAACCCTGCAGCTGCCTGCCGATAACATTGCTTCGGAAAATGAATAAACGAAAGGCAGCGTGCAGATGTTCATCTGATAAGTAAACAGATTCTTCAAGCCGGCACAGCTTGCAGAGAGACAACTGCCGTTTCCTTCTGAAAAAGGACAAACAGACGATATCTGAGCATATTTACTGTTTCAACATTTGGCTAAGCGCTACATTTAAAGCATTTTGTGGACTCAATTCGGGAGCGACTGATTGAAGCCCAGTTGAAAGCTGTGTGAGTCTTTTGAGTCAATGAACAAACGACAATAACTCTTGCTGACGCCCAACAGCCTTTCCCATAACAAAAGCTTTACACAGCGCTGAGTTAGCAAGACTAGCCTTGAAACCACCACACTGGCCCTGCCTGCAACAAAATACCCCATTACTTTTATACTGATAGCTAAATATTGCAATTTTCAATATATGCCATGTCCAAAAGTGTCTCCTGAAATCAAGGGTATCAACGCGGAGTTTGTCATTTGCTCCAGTAACAACCTCTGTTCTTCTGGGAAGACTTTACACTAGACGATGGAACATTGTTGTGAGGATTTTACTGCATTCTGCCACATAAGCATTAGTGAGGTCAGACACTGATGTTTGATGAGCAGAATTGAAATAGTATTGGATGGAGCTCCATCACTCCAGTGAACACAGTTATGTTGGTGCTACTGATAGGAGACTCTATAGCCCTAAAGCCAAAGCTTGGCATGGTCTGTAGACTTTAGGTCAGGGCATGCCAAAATTGGCCTGTAAAAACGTTCAATGTGGTTCACTGAAATTATTTACTGGAAAATTACCTCCACAAAAACAAACATACATACGCACACACACACTTCAAATTGTGTTTTAGCTGATATAATAAAGCTTTAGATCTAAAAAGATCTAAAGTTTTAGATCTAAAAAAGTTCTAAAAAGATTTAACTGGACAACACGAATGCCTATATTCAGTAAAACTAATTTTAAATGTCTTACAAAGCTTATTTACATATTGCAATATCAGGAGCACCTATGGAGATCAGTATAGGTAATATTACAGATAATGTAGGTAATACAGCAATAGGTAATATAAGAACAGAATTGCTTCAATCTACTGCCAGAAATGCGTAGAAACACAAGGTCTTTAAGAAAGACATGCTACATGACTCAGTCATCAAACCGCTGTTCTGTTCACACTACACAGCTGTAATCCTGTAGTCACTTTTGGTTTGCACATTACATGATTGACCAGTGACGGGGTGATAGGAAGAGTTATCAAGAGGAATCTCTCGCCTTAGAATTGATACAGGGAACGACATGATACCATGTATGAGACACGGATTTTTTTTCTATCCAAACTGGGTGTCAGCAAGAAGTGAGAAATCCGACATGTTTGCGTTCTGATTTGTAGTGAAGGAGTGTGATAATGGATTTGGTCAAGGAATGGATTTTGACACACCATGCTTGCTGATGTGCATCTTCATCCCTGGGCTTCCCTTCACCCTGTGTCTTGTGTTCTCATGGCTGTAGACTGCCGTTGCACTCACTGCCAGTCACAAGCAGGTCACAACACTTTTCATACTACAGGATTTGGACTCCCCCGGACAGGTTCATATTTTCAACCTGCTTGATATCTTTCAGGGCATCTGTGCGGCATCGACAAATCTTTCAGATGGCGGCTTTGAACAATACACACGTTTGCAAGCCCTGAGCAAAACCTGATTTGCTTCTGATCTAGGAGATTCTTGGAGATATCCGAGAGTGGAAAATCAGGGCTAAAATCATGTAGCGTGAACGACATTCACTATGAAATCAAACCCCATAATTTTACCCCTTAAAATTACCTTTACTTTGACCTTAATTTCCCATACTGGAAATGAAGGAAAATAAAGAGAAAAACTGCACAGATTAAGGCTGATTAAGGGGTAAAACTACGGAATTTTCCCCTTACTTTTTCAAATTTGCCCCTTAAATAAAAGAAGCTTTTGAATTAAGAGAGATAGATAGAGCGAGAGAGATACTTTATTCATCCCAGAGGGAAATTCACAATTAATGGCTTAAATTTGAGATGAAGGTCAATTTAAGGGGTCGGTTTCACTGTCACTTAATTCAAATTAAGGGGTTTGGTGTATTTTCAGGGGTAAATCAAGGTAGGTTTAAGCACATTTTAAGTACAGTGCTTCATAGTGATTATATGATGCAGAAAAACTCACACAAAATTCACACCTACAACGAAGTCTGACCATGAGCCCACTCTTATCCACACTATATTGGCTGCCAGTCAAATTCCACATTGATTACAAAACTCTGGTACTGACATGCAAAGCTCTAAATGGACAGCTTCTAAAACTAAGGTAGGCTGAGATTTTGGTGCCGACATCCCACGTGAAAATTTGCTGGTGGTGTATGAAATATCTTCTTTCTCTTTCGGCTTTACCCTTCAGGGGTCGCCACAGCGAATCATCTGTCTCCACTTAGCCCTATCTGCTGC
>JBBIGA010000132.1:14285120-14296622 GCA_037576975.1 Alestes dentex | reverse complement strand
CCCCCCCCCCCCCCCCCCCCTCCCCCCCCCCCACAACAACATGCAACTAAACAAATTAACAACTTCTAAAACAAGCTAACATGCTATTAAGCCCATGATTGTACAGTACCGATCAATTTCAGTATCAGTCTTTTTCAAATGTATCACCCTACCAGATCACACGATAGCAACGTTAGCATCCATATACGCAGGTACTTTATGATAGAAGAATGTTGTAACCAAGTGACTGAGTATGTTTGCGCTGGCCTTCTGGTTTTTTTTCCTGTTAAATTACGAGTTACTGTACTGGTGTGGCTAAATGTGCAATTTATTCATTCATGTTAAAAGTGGATACTGAATTATTGCTTGTTTTCAATCAACTCTACAAAAAATAAAAATATGTTTGTGACACTAATAGCAGTGCAATGGTAGACACATTATGTAGTTCAGAACTAGCCCGTGTTTCTCAGAGTATGGCTGTACAGTACAATGGCAGAAGATAATGTGTATATCATGGCACCCCATAGATGAAAAAAATTCCCACCAACCCACTGTTTGTGCATCCTGACGATCAAAAACATGAACTGCATTCATGCGTGACCCATACATGGACTTAGTCTCAATTAAAACAAAACTACGCCTTAGAATTGAACGTTCCTTACTCATCTCAAAGCTTACGTAACATTCCATAAATATCCCGGATTAATACTCCTCCCTGCTATAAATCCACTTAAAAGACTAACACGGTGCAGCAGGCCAGTGAGAGAACCCATCAGTAGAAGGATACCTCAGGTCCGGTGCGAGCTAGGTGAATCGCCCTCATCATCGTTGATATGTAATGAAACGCTGGCAGGGATTTTAGTGGGATCTTGAGGTTTTCATATATTGTGTTAATAGTGGCGGGCTCAGAGGCTGCTCAGGGAAATGATGGTCTGCAAATTTGTGAACCAACAGACAACGTGTAACTTTGACTGGCAAACCACTCAGAATTTCACCAGGCAAAAGAGGTGCTAGCCAATCCCAGCACAGGACACTACGTGCCAGCAGGCAGATTAAGAATACTAGCTGGTAATATCCTGCCTCCTGCACTAGGACTGGGACTGGCGGAGAGATTCAGAACCTGAAGTGTTTATTTGCAAAAAAGACTGTGCATTTCAAAATGTAATGCAAAAAAGCTTTACTTTAATAGTACTGACCAAGACAGCCAAGAATCCACCAACAGTAAACGTATCAAATTTGTTTTCTGTACGACAATTTCTGAATGGCAAGTGTGCCACTGTAACACTATGCAATCATTTTTGTGACTGACACTACTGGTCCTCCCAAGCAGGTGCAGCTCATGTAATAAATTTTCCAGTTGCCGATGACCTGAACATTTGGCAAAAACAACAGTTTTCCAAACTGGCAAGGGCATTGTCCGACTTTGGGAGGAAAATAACAGTGCCTCCCCATCCATGTTATTAAAACACACACCTCCTGTACTGGGATTCCTCCTGAATTTATACACTATATGTACAAAAGTATTGGGATGCCTGACCATTACACTTTCATGACATTACATTCAAATACATTTTTGCCCCCCTTCTGAAGTTTCCACTTCTCTTGGAAAGCTCTCCACAAGATTTTGGAGTTTCTGTGGGAATTTATGCCCATTCATTCTGTAGAGCATTTATGAGGTCAGACACTGATGTTGGATGAGAAGGCCTGGTCCAGTTCATCCCAAAGGTGTTGGATGGGGTTGAGGTCAGGACTCTGTGTGGGCCAGTCAGGTTCTTCCACACCAAACTCCATCCAACCATGCCTTTATGGACCACTGGGACACAGTCATGCTGGAACAGAAAAGGTTCTTCCCCAAACTGTGTCCACAAAGTTGAAAGCATGGTGCTGTCCAAAATATATTGTTATGCTGAAGCGTTAAGATTATCCTTCACTGGAAGGAAGTGGTCTAGCCCAAACCCTGAAAAACAGGTGTGTCCCAATACTTTTGTTCATATCGTGTACAAGCAGTCCACCTATTAGCTCGTGGTATCCGGATTTGTGCATTGTGACTGGCCAGTAGTTTACAATCAGGTCTGGTTTATTGCTTGTAAACATGAACTAACCAATTCCAGCACATGAGAATGGATCTCATTAACCAATCCCAAGGTACTACGTACATCTCACCAACCAATCCTAGCCAAGGAGGCGGGGTTTTTTTTGTTGATAATGGGTAGGAAAAAAAACAAAGCGATTCAAGTTCACGATTTCTAAGATATTGAATATTAGCAGAAGCAATCTCAGTGTCTGTTTAAAAATTATTTTCTGCAATCTAAAGGAAGTGAGGAGGGAACATCCTCCTTTTTACAAGTGCATGCATGTCCAAAAAACATGCCTGTCCATCTGCACAGTCTCTCCAGCCACAAACAACTCCTTTAAATGCATGCACGGTTTTGGAGTAGCCAGGGCTTGCAATGAGGCTTCGTATTTGTACATCCCCACTGTGCAACTGTGCTCGTTTCAGTCTAAAAACCAGCGTGTGGTTTGACACACACACACGTTTTTACGTGACACATATGGTCCGTGTGATAGAAAGCCAAAACAGGCACGGTCGTAAAAACAAATAATGCAAGCTGGTTTGTGCTAATGCTGTGTGTAGGGAACTGGGCAGGAGTGTGGGGTGGTGTTGGGCAGGAGTGTGTGGGGTGGTGTTGGGCAGGAGTGTGTGGGGTGGTGTTGGGCAGGAGTGTGTGGGGTGGTGTTGAGGGGAGTTTGCACAGACGCGTTTTCACCGAGAGGAGTGCGTTCCGCGGGGTGTGTGGGATGTTGCGCGCGACTGGTGCGTTTTTGGTTTTAGGCACGATGTGTAATTTGTGCACGGTGTGTTTTATGCACGATGTGGGGTTTTGTGCACAGTGTGTATTTTATCCACGTTATGCTGTGCGCGAGCTCCGTAACACGTCTAACCCTGCTGTCCAACACTTTACACGTGCACCTTATCCTTTCAGAAATCTGTCACGCCGGTGACCAAAATGCACAATGTTGATCTCCTCAACTGCAGGTCCAAACTTATCCCTGAAAGACTGAACCGGCATCAGCGTTACGGTGTAGTCCAGGAAAGACGGTGGGTAAGAAAAACAAATAAAAGTAGCAACTTACTTTTCCTGCCCGGCGTTTTCAGAGATGGAGCCGAGCGCGTGCTGCCCGTCACCCGGCTCCAGGAGCCTGCACGCGGCCAGGTGTCTGCACGCGACCAGGTGCCTGCAGGTGGCCAGGTGCCTGCGCTGCTCCTCCTTGAGCCTGGCGTTCTCCTCGCTCAGGTCGTCCACGCGCCTCTCCAGCTCACCAATGCGGCCCTTCTGGCGCTCCAGCAGCTCCTGCTGCGCCTCGATGATGTTGTTCAGCTCCTTCAGGTACTCGGCCGCCCTGCTCGGGTTCTCCGTCGTGCCCTCCATGCCGAGGAGCCTGGGGTGGCCAAGGGAGTGTATGTGTGTGTGAAGGAGGGGGCGTCCCGGGGTGGGCTCTCACGGCCAGGTGCCGTCAGGGTCCGGCGCTTTACGCTCCTCCATCCCTCGTGCTTTTTGTACTTAAGGGGGGTGTGAAGCTGCAGCGCGCGCCGCTCCTCCACTGGATCTGCAGCAGCAGTGAGCTCGCGCGCTCAGCCCGAGCGCAGGGGAAACCCGGTTAACCCTTCAGTGGGAGGAGCTCTCACACACACTCAGGAGCTCTCACAAACACACACACACACACATCCTGGTTGGGTACCGAGGTGAGATTAATTAGTAGGAAACCCTGCGCGCCACGCGACCCAAGATCCACGCCCACTTTCGCCCCAATCAACCTGCCAAAGCCAAACTCACCTCAACCCAATCTGGCCAAGCCACGCCCATTCCCCCCCATTCAGCTTGTTAAAGCCACACCTGCCTCAAATCAACCAGTCTAAGCCACGCCTACTCTGTCTGTCTCTCTGTTTCGCTAAGTCTTTCTCTCTCTCTTTCTCTCTCTCTCTCTCCATCACACACACGCAGACTGCTGTGTCAAGACCTGTAAAAGACACACCCATAACAGTCACTTCAACTCGGTGTGCCCACCTCCACACAACCGTTAGGCCACGCCCACGTTCAAGTAGGTCGGTTCAGAACACGCCCATTGTCAACACAATCTAGCCAAGCCACGCCTACTTTCCCCATTCAGCCGGTTGAAGCCACACCGGCCTCAAATCAACCTGTCTAAGCCACGCCTACATCTCGCCCTCTCTCTCTCTCTCTCTCTCTCTCTCTCTCTCTCTCCATTTTCATCTTTCTATCCATCTGTCTCTCTCTCTGTTTCTCTATCTCTCTCTCTCTCTCACACACACACACACATTGCTGTGTGAAGACCTGTAAAAGCCAGACCCACAACAGTCACTTTAACTCAACGTGCCTACAGCACGTGCCTAGGTCACGCCCACTTTCAGCACAACCTCTCGAAGCCACGCCCCACTTGAACAGAAACCTGTCCAAAGACCACCCAGTCCTACAAAAGCCCCCCATAATCCGCCCAACCACATTCAAACCAAAAAAAGTCCAAAAACGACTCGTCTAATCAACCACATATGTAGATTAAAGATGTGTGTTGAGAAAGGTTAGATCTTATTTTAACATAAGTCCATATTTTTGCTGTTTTTTCAAGTATTACCTATAATAATTTAATATGTTTATTAATGGTTATATCTAAACAGTAGAATGTTCAAATTGGACAGGATATACCAAACACTCCGGTGCATTAGTTCAGTCTGCAGTAGATGGTGAAACCCATGTCTAGCCCCTCAGTGGTGCAAAATCAGTGATCTCCCCCTAGTGGATGGTTGTGACGCTACAAGGTTGTGACGTCAGCTTCCCTTCTCCCAGTTTTATTTCAGCACTTCTGTCAGTATTTTGTCTCTAGCCTACTTGAGCAGGACTAGAGTTCATCTTGATGACTAGTGTTTTGTGGTTGGAATCTAAACAAACAGAATCAGCAACCTTTGAACTCACCCACATAGTGTCCTGCGGTAAGTAATAAGTGCCCACCACCTGAGTCACAAATGCACTGAAGAAACTGGAGGCAAAATATAGAGTCAATTAATCTGGTCCTGCTATCGAATTAATTTGTTATTAGTTAACAATAAAATGTATTCATTTTTAAACTTAGGGCCCCATGGTGGTGCGGTGGGTAGCGCTGCGCTTCACACCTCCAGGGTTGGGGTTTAAATCTGGGTTCTGGTCTTGTGTGTGAGGAGTTTGCATGTTCTCCTCGTGGTGACGTGGGTTTCCTCCAGGGCCTCCGGTTTCTCCCACAGTCCAAAGATGTGTGCATCACGTGAATTGAGGATTCTGAGCTGGCCGTAGGTGTGAGTGTGTAAGAGAATGGTGTGTGCGTGTGCGTGTGTGTGCGTGCGCCCTGCGGTGAGTCCCTGCCTCGCGCCCATTGATCCCGGGATAGGCTCTGGGCACCCATGGGTTTCAAAAAAATGCTGGCTCGACAGTTTCACATCTTTTTCAGTGGGCCATGTCCTGCAGACAGGCCTAAACAGCACCCCCAAAACGATCAACAGCCTGGGATTTTTATTTGCATAATGATGCTGTTACTTTACCCTGCTTGCCTGGTGTGATATATCATGGTACTCTAAATGCATTTGCTTCCTTAATTTTTCTTTTGTTAAACAATTAAAAGTAGATGAAAGCCACACAAGGGCATAGAATTTAGTAGGGATGGTGGGGGCATGTCCCTACCAACATCCAGAAACAACGGCATTGTCCCTAGCAGTAACTGCAATCACAAAATTCAAATATAACCACCATTGGTTGTCAGTGTTAACAGTGTTAACACCAGTGGTTCACAGATCTTGTTCTCTGCTGTGAGTCCTGGCTCCGTAACCCAAAACTGGCAGCTGCTGGCCTGGTGGTTAGAGAGTTGCCCCTGCGAGCAGAAGGTTGTGGGTCCCAGGACTGCTAGTGGCACCACTGAGGTACCCTTGGGCAAGGGACCCTCCCCACACTCTGCTCCCCAGGCACCCTATTGGTGTCTGCCCATGTCTTCACTTGTTGAATGAATTAAATACAGAGAAATCACTTAACACTGTTCACGTTGTGTGCTGTGGCGTGTTCACATGTGAAAAGAAAAATCACTAATATAGCTGGCTTTGCTGTTTCTCTCTAACATGTGAGAGTAGCTATAGCTACATCTGATACAAGAAAGTTCCATCCACTAGGCGCACATGTAAACTACAAGAAGAGGACACCATCCTTGTGCTATAAACTACTGTAAAGTATAAAGTCAACAATAATGGTAGTAATAATAATGCTTAACCCGTCCAGAAATTCTTTTCCTCACTGTTCACATGGAATACATGAGTTATTTTGTCAGTCCTGCTGGGATTTCAGGCAGAGGAGGAGAGGCAGTGTCACAGGTGAGATTGCAAAAGCGTAGTTAGCCTGTAAGAGTGACTGTACATATTTGTTTTGTGTGAGGTTACGTTAATATACTAATAGGTCTATGTGTGCTGATGTGTGCTTGTACTACTGATGTGTGCTTGTACTACGGCCAAAAAAAGTTAAGAAGTCTGTGTTAAACTGCCTCCTTGCCAGTCATTAGTTGCCATTCATGTCTTACAGCCTATAACCTATCAGCCAGTACACTGACTACCAGCGTGTGTGTGGCTGGGGTGGGAGTTAGGAGTACTTGAAGCCACATAACTAAATAGGTTTTGTCTGTTAAGCACACCACTTTGACTGTGTTTAGTCAATGGATAACACTTCTCCAAGACATTTTGCAACACATTAGAAACAAGTAAAGCTGAAATCAGTAGGATTGTCACCAGTTGACGTGACATCCATTGCCAGGCTCCAAACATGCTGACATTAGACACTGACAGCCAAGTGCAATACAGTCCCCAGAACAGATGAAGGTTGTCCCAGAGGCGAATGCAAGCAAATGTCAGATTAAGGTTTCAGGCTGCTATATTACCTGTGCAATTACTTACCTTCTCTCTGCTATATGCCAATGTGAAAGTCATCTGGTCTCGCTAGATGCGTCAGTCTGTGGCTGTGGATAGAATTAAAATGGCCTAAGCAGTGGGTGGCAAATAGACGGTAAACTTTGCTAACATCAGCAAAGCTTAATAATAAACCAGTCTTAACTTCATGTGGTCCTAAACTAGTCGTGTAGTACAGTGTTGTTTCATATCCAAAGATAACTTTTGAGTAATTTGCTTGATTACTTTCCGAAAGCATGAATGTGGTTTCCAGTGGCAGACAAAAGGGGGGCAAAAATGAGGCAAAAAGGGGGAATAATGATAGAATCAGCACACAAGATGTTCACCCAGCATTTTTACTTTGTAGCTAATAAACAACGCTCAGATTTGACACAAAACAATTTTTGTTTAACAGTTGAACGTTCCTTTATGAAATTTCTATTTCTATTCTATTTTTTTGATTAATGGCATATATATTTTTTTCCAGATCAAATAGAGGATAAAAGATGGAATCACCCTTTGTGGAGGGAACATCACCTTGTAATTTGCATTTCTAAAAACAAATACGGCACAAGTCTCTAAAAATGTAGATTAGTCTGAGAGTTCTTGTAGACCTTAATGAGCTGTTGGGCTTGGCTAACTGAAAGGAAACATGATCTCAACAACAAGAGAGTCAGTTGAAACAATGGAAAGGATTACAAAATCCTTCAATAAGGAAATCCACAGTGGAGTTTGGCAAAAGATTGGTTGATCCCTTCAGCTGTCTCTAAACAAAATGGCAAGTTTATAAAAAGGATAACGTAAGGCTAGACCACGGATGACGTCTCAGAGAGACAGAAAAATCAAAGCAATATGCCTTGAAAATAGAAAGGGCACAGGAGAACAATAAAAAACGAATGGGTAAAAACAGCAGTCAAAGTTTGTGACAGAACTGTAAGAAATCAGCTGAATGAAATGGAATTTACACCCAGGAAACCCTAACAAAAACTAGCACCAACACCTAACTAGATGAAAATGAGGTTACAGTGCACATAGTGCAGGAGGAGCTGGAATGTAGATAAATCTGCATTAGGAATGAACTTGCTGGAGCTTTTGTCTAGGGCTGTTCTAATGAAATATACTATTTCATAGTATAGACAAAAGTATTAGGACCATTACACCAACAGGGTCTTTAATGACATTGCATTTAAATATATGGCCTTTAATATGGAGTTGGGCCCCTTTGCAGCGATAACAGCTTCCACTCTTCTTGAAAGGCTTTCCACAAGATTTTGGAGTTTCTGTGGGAGTGTGTGCCCATTCATTCTGTAGAACATTTATGAGGTCAGATACTGATGTTGGACGAGAAGGTTTGGCTCGCAATCTCCGTTCCAGTTCATCCCAAAGATGCTGGATGGGGTTGAGGTCAGGGCTCTGTGCAGGACAGTTCTTCCACACCGAACTCATCCAGCCATGTCTTTATAGATCTTGCTTTGTGCACTGGGGAACAGGCACGCTGGAATAGAAAAGGGCTTCCCCAAGACTTTGTCCCAATACTTTTGTCCATATAGTGTATAATACTGACTGAAGAAGATACATTTTCTCAATTTATTCATGATCTGGAGTTGCATGTCAGGTAAAGGATCAGGGGAGATGGCAATCACTACAGTCAATGCACAAGTGAACTTTGGAATTCGGGACACTTTTCTGATTTCATCAATAGAAAAAGGTCTGGAGACAATGAAATCAGTTTTCAGGATCCTGACACTGTTGACCATGACATCATATTAGATAGGCTAACTTACTCAGTAGGCACCACTGGCTCCGCTTTAACCTGGTTTTCAGCTTACCTTGCTGGGTTTTTCAGTTTGTGTGGGCAAGTTCACGTCAGCCATTGCCTCGCTATCTTATGGGCCTACCCTTTTTTTCATTATATACTGTATGCTACCATTAGCTCACATTATCAATTCTTTTAAGGACATTTCCTATCAGTTTTGCGCTGATAACATCCAGCTTTATTGTTCTTTTAGGCCTCAACATTTGCCTTTCTTGTTAATGGACTGGTGGAAATTAATGAATGGCTTTTAACCAACAACTCAAAGCTGACTTCCCAGAAATCCAAGCTTCTAATTTTTGCACCTCCTGTCCTGTACACTGCCATTAGCCAAAAGTCCTATAATCGCTCTGTTTTTTTCATTTAAGAATCCTATCTAAGTTAAGGCCGGTTGTCTCTGAGGCTGAAATGGAAATGCTTATTCATGCTTTTATCTAATCATACATTGATTTCTGTAACTCTCCTTTTACCTGTCTTAGTAAATCTAGTTTAACTCGCCTTCAGACCATCCAAAATGCAGCTGTCAGGCTTTTAACTCGCTCCCACAAGTGGACTCACATCTCTCCTATCATACTTTCTCTGCCTTGGCTCCCAGTGGAATTTAGGATACATTATAAAATCCTGCTTCTCACTTATAGAGCCCTACATGGCCAGGCTCTCCAATACATTGTGGACCTCCTGTAGCATTACATCACTGGTTGAGCCCTGAGATCCACCTAACAAGGGTTTCTTTCGAGGCCTCGTCCCAGGCTGAAGATTTATGGAGACTGTACATTTCAATCTGTTGCTCCTAGACTATGGAACAGTCTTCCGCCAGCACTGAGATTTGTGCGATCGTTGGAACAGTTTAAGGCTCATCTTAAGACTGACCTTTTTAGATGAGGCTTTCAGTAGCTTTGTTAGTATATTTTTGTATTTTATCGTAATTTTTATTTAGCAGATTGAAACTTCTGTTGAATTTTCATCGTCCAGCGCTTGGTGATGCCTGCAAAAAACAATTTCTAAATAAACTTTACTTACACAAAAAGGACTAAAGTATTGGAACACCTAACCCAAACTGTGTCAACCAAGTTGGAAACATGGCGTTGTCCAAAATGTCTTGGTACGCTGAAGCATGAAGTCCTTCACTGGAGGTAAGGGGCCTAGCCCAAACGCTGAAGAACAAGTGTGCCCCAATACTTTTGTCTATATAGTATACTTACTTATTTACATCGACCAACATTCAACTTTGGTCACGTCAAATTTAAAATAAGCTGGTTTTCTAAAAGAAGTCATCATAAACATTTATGTAACTGCTTCTACATTGAATCAAACATCAGGAAAATAACACATAAGCTTGCCGTACCTGAGTCTATGTTTTCCACTAATCGACGTGGGCCAAAAACTCACCACGTTAATGAAGAGAAACACATTTTCCGTGTTAAAACTTGTAGAACTGAAGAGAACTAAAGAGAAATCACTCTGAGGTTACCCCCCCCCACACACACACTTTAGTCTAAACTAAAGTGACATTGTTGCATCACACATTAAAAATGCACAGCAGTATGTGTTTTCATTTAGAAGTACTGATCAGTAAGCATGTTGGGTCTCTCTCTTAATGACATGATATGTACCAACATAATTTTCATTATAGTTCATTAACATTCATAAGTGTTGGAGGCATGTTCCCAGCATCCCCAGTGTAAATGATACCTGTGTGTACACCACAAATGATTCCGTGAGTGATGCAAATATAGACATAGACATAAAGGCTAGAAAACATGATGATACAGAGGGCTTAATATAAAGCTAATTATGATGATGTTATGATGATAAGCCTGGCTGTTACAAATGAGGGACTACAAAAACATAATGCAGTGATGATACCAAGGACTAAATATAGATTATTATGATGATTTGGAGGACTAAATGTAGATTATTATGATGATTTGGAGGACTAAATATGGACTATTGTGAGAAATAAGAGGACTAAATGTAGATTAGTATGACGATTCGGAAGACTAAACATAGATTATTATGATGATTTGGAAGACTAAATATAGACTATGATAAGAAATTATGACGACTCGGAGGACTAAATATTGACTATTCTGATGTGAAGCACTGAATATAGAAAACTATGATGACCTGGATTAAATATAGACTATTATGATGATTTGGAGGACTGAATATAGAAATAATTTTGCAGGATTCCGACACTGTTGACCATAAGCTCCTATTAGATAGGATAACTCACTCAGTAGGTCCCACTGGCTCAACTTTAACCTGGTTTTCATCTTGTGTGGGCGAGTTCATGTCAGCCAGTGCCTCGCTATCTTGTGGTGTACCTCAGGGTTCTGTCCTTGAGCCCATCTTTTTTTTCATTACAAACTGTATGCTACCATTAGCTCACATTATTAAGTCTTTTAAGGACATTTTAAATCAATTTTGTACTGATAACATCTAGCTTTATTGTTCTTTTAAGCCCCAACATTTATATATGTTTGTCTTTCTTGATGCTGGTATGATGGAGATTAATAAATGGCTTCTAACCAATAACTCAAGGCTGAATTCCCAGAAAACAGAGCTTCTAATTTTGTACAACACAAATGATTCAGTGCGTGGCAAAAACATTGACATAGATATAAAGGCTAGAAAACATGATGCTACAGAGGGTTAAATATCTGTGACGGTCACCCCGTCCTCGCCACGCCCTTCCCGGTCTTCGTCCCCCGAATATTAGTTCTCCCTCTGTCTCCCT
>JBBIGA010000132.1:14268156-14285020 GCA_037576975.1 Alestes dentex | reverse complement strand
TATGTTCTGTGTATCTTGTATATATTAAAACCCTATCAACCTGATGAACGCGTCCTCCCCTCACCTCTCCTCTCCTCTCTCCCCTGACAATATCAAGCTAGTCATGATGATATTAAAGTGATAAGCCTAGGTGTTGGAGCTTCGTTGAGAAGTAAAGATACAGATGAAAGACTCCAAATACATAATGGAATGATGATATCGAGGACTACATAAAAACGATATTCAAAGGACTAAATATAGACTATTGTGAGAATCTAGAAGACTGAATATAGATTATTATGACGATTTGGAGGACTAAATATAGATCATTATGATGATTTGGAGGACTAAATATAGATCATTATGACAATTTGGAGGACTAAATATAGACTATTCTGATATGAAGCACTGAACACAGGCTACTATGATGACCTGGATTAAATATTGAATATTATGATGATTTAGAGAACTACGTATTGATTATTAGGACAATTTGGAGGACTAAATATTGACTATTATAATAATTTGTAAGACTCAATAAAGACTATTGTAAACCTGAGAACAAAAGGACTCTTATAACAAAATGGAAAACAAGTATAGATTATTTCGACTAAATAAAGACTATTCTGAATCAGAGGACTGATTATAGCCCGTTATAACAATAATATGAGGGGCTAAATGCAGCATTTGTTTTGATGACAACAACTCATAATCTTGCCTATACAGACTTCTGTAAAAATGAATGCACTTCAGTATTAGGTCATTAGATCTTGACCTAGAGCTAAACACAGAGTTTATTATTATAGGATTGTAATAGACCAAAAACAAAACTAAACAAAATAGTCACCCTCACTGGGCAGCTGGTGTCCTGGTGGTTAAGGTGTTGCCCCTGCAAACAGATGGTTGTGGGTTCGAATCCCAGCACTGCTAGTCTCACCACTGAGGTACCCTTAAGCAAGGTACCGTCCCCACACACTGCTCCCCAGGTGCCCCTCACTGGTGGCAGCCCCCTGCTTCACTTGGTGGATGGGTTAAACGCAGAGAAAGAATTTCACGTTGTTCACACCGTGTGCTGTGTTCACGCACTTTACTTTAATTCCATCTGTATAGCATTCGGCGAAAAACAAAATGAGTGTGCAGAACAATGCAAGAGTCAAAAATTCTTCAGTGAGGTCTAAAAATAAGGAGAGGGACTAAATATAGAAAACTGCGAGATCGCTCTAATAGTTCTAGTCGCTGGAGAAAAAAACAAAACAACAAACCCACAATTTTGTTGTGCAGAAATAAACCCCCCAAAATAAATGTGCACCATCAGACTTGTGTCAGAAGTGCTTCAGGAAGAAGTAAAGATACAGATGAAGGGCTAAAAATGGAATATGCATGCATATCCTGAGGTGATGATCACCAGTGGGAAAAAACAAAACAAAAAAAAACTCAAGCCGCTTCCTCTCTTGAGTGACAATGCTGAGGCTCTTCTGAAGCTTCTGCGGCTTCAGAGAGGCGTTGTGCGGCTAATGAGGAAGAGGCAGTAGATAATGTGCATAATTCACACGGCAGCGTCTGTGATCTAAAACACATCGGGCTCATCAAAGCCCAGGCAGGATGACAGCGACAGGGCTGAGGTGGATGGGAGGATAGCCCTAAATCTATTTTTAGAAACCTTTGTATTCCCTTGATTCATCTCCCATTCCAACTTTTTACCTCCGGAAAGAGCAGGGAGTGGAGAGTTGCTTTTTTTAGGCTGTGCTGCTTTACACAACATCAGCCAAAAAGAGCTATTTATATAAAAAACGAACTAAAATTAGAACAGAGGAAAGTGAACACAAGGTGAGCACCACAAGGAAAGAGCTGTAGTCAGGACATTCTGCAGGAAGTTTCTCATACTGACTTTTCAGATGCACATATGTTCTACGTTAACGTTTAACAACGTTAATGTACAACGCGTTTGAAGTGCGTTTGAAGGGCTACAGCCATTCTGTTCAATTTAAATATGGCTTAATACCCCCAGTGATGGATTTGACCACAATGCAGCTGGTGGCCTAGTGGTTAAGGAGTTGCCCCTGCAGTCAAAAGGTTGTAGGTTCAAATCCCAGCACTGCTAGTGTCCTCACTGAGGCACCCTTGAGCAAGGGACCATCCCCACACACTGCTCTCAGGGGCCACTCTACTTTATGCAAAGCATGCAAATGCACAGTGGCATAGGGGATGGTAGGGCCCCCTGCTGGCCACAAGCACACTTTAAATAAACTAAATAAATGATTCTAGTGTGAAATATCGATAGCCAAGATTGTGTCAGAGTGAGGGGCCTCATGTTATATTTGCAAAGACAATTTTAAGGGGTTTGTAGTTAACAGAATTCTTGAATTACTTCTAAAAGCACATGTTAAAAATGAAGTGGCCCTTAATAGTCATGCATGAACAGCGCACAGTGTGAAATTCTTTCTCTGCATTTTATCCAGTAGTGGGCAAACACCAGGGAGCAGTGTGTGAGAACGGTACCTTGTTCAAAGGTACCTCAGTGGTGCCACTGGCAGTCCAGGGATTTGAGCCCACAACCTTCTGATCACAAGGGCAACTGCCAAACTATTAGACTTCCAGCCACCCCAGAACTGTTTCACTGTTCATCTGCAGAGACATTCATTCTCACGGTTGCTGGTGGCTTCACTGAAACTCTACATGATTCTGAAGATAGACTTCCATCCAAAAAAAAAAAAATAATAACATTATCTCCACCTTTTGTAATAATTTTTTCCCTAATCACCCCCTATAGTGTGTGAAATCAGACACCACTATGCACCATTCACCTTATGAAATTTTTTATTTTTGAATTGCAAAAACAAACCCATAAAACAACCCATAAAATTAGGTTATGTCATTCAACAACTGTTCCGTTATAATGTTTGATGATCTCCAAGGCCTTTGCTATTAGAGGAGGTAGAGAATTAAAACATAGAATAAAAAAAGGATCCACATTCAGAAACAGAGGCAAGAAAAATAAAAGCCATGTAGCAAAAGACAAGTTCTACTTAGAACTTGTACAAAGAGCCTTCATGAGATCAAAGGAAACATGGATTGAGAAAGGCAAAAGGAATCACAGCTAATTTATATTTTTATGTTATTTTCACAAGCTAAAGTTTGCGCTAGATTTCAATATCTCAATGATCAAAACAAAACAGCAGATTTTGGACCTACTTTCTACCCACAATTGTAACACTCTGATTGAACGAACGAAAGAAAATGAAGGTGAAGCTTATTTTCAACATATCCCAAATCAATTCTTTTCAAAGGCTTTCAAATGTTTTCATGTTTTCAAAGGTTTTCGGATTAAACTGACTAGAAACTAGATATTCAGTGAAATCACTGAAAAAGTCTCTCTTTCACTTCTGGGAGTGAAACCAGACAGACATACACTATATGGACAAAAGTATTGGGACAGACCTGTTTTCCAGGGTGTGGTATGGTATTCTTGCAGTGAAGGGGAAACTTAATGCCTCACTCTACCAAGACATTTTGGACAATGTCATTCTTCCAACTTTGTGGACACAGTTTGGGGAAGAACCTTTTCTATTCCAGCATGTTCTAGCTGCAAAGGAGTCCAACTCCATTTTAAAGTCTATGTATTTGAATGCAATGTCATTAAAAGTCCCTGTTGGTGTAATGGTCAAGCATCTCAATACTTTGGTCCATATACAGTATGTTAAGTAAATGGCTTCAAAGAGGGCCACGTGAGAAGGCGTATCTAGATTTGTATATTCATCAGTCAGAAGGTGGTCTTGAAGTGCTAAATTTTATAGTTATTAATAACACAAGGCAAACTGCCTGAAAACATGTTTGATTGACAAAGAATATATATGTATGTCATTTTTTTCCCAACAGAATTTCAATGGAATTGGCTGCCTGTTTCATCAGCAAGTCTTATTGGCTTGGAAATTAAGTTCTACCAACGATGGCCGCAGGATTACTATTAGAGACAAATCTTTGTTTAACCTCATCTGGTATTAAAAAAAAGGACACAATAATGAATTTATGGATGATCAGCACTTTCCTAGTCCTTCTACAAGACAATTTCATCATTAAAGTTTAATTCACTTACTACAACGTGACTGAAATTACAGTGTTTAAACTTCCTCTTCTTACTCTGAAAGGTGTTTGCAATAATAATCTTTACTTGCCAGATATTCTATTAAAGAAATAGAATATTTTTTCGGAAAAGAGCACGAATGATTCCCCTCAAGGAATGTCTGTCTGGACCTTTTGTGGAAATTGTGATGAAAACCTTCTACGCCTTTTTGTACTTGAAGTGTGAAGTTTTTGCTGGTTTTGGAAAACTGTGCCTTTATTGTTCTCCTTACATGAACTCTGGTCACAACTTCAAACTCAGATACATTATTTGTAACTATAAGAAGGCTCCGGGTACCCGCGACCCTAGAAAGGATTAAGTAGTTACAGAAAATGAATGAATGAATTAAGATAGCACTTTATTAGTCCCATAAGTGGGATAGGACAAATAAATAAAATATACATGTGTCACGTTGTGCCGTGCTCGGGGAGTGAGGCAGGGCGCAACTGCAAGTTCCCATTGAGGGTTTTATGACACAAACACAGACTCTACATCCACAAAACAAAGAGGCATGGGGGCCTTAAACACAAAGCATACATAAAACAGAGGAGACATAAGGAACAGGTAATGTGAGGGTATCAGTGAGGGTTGACCAGAAACTAATACAAAAACTCTTAGAACTTAAATACGCAACAGACAAGAACAGAAACCAATGATCTAACACAATCACTTAAACTAAAACACAGGACAGCTGACAAATGTGACTACATACAAAACACAGTTCATAATAAAAGTCTTACAGAACTAAACAACAGCAGCCCATATATACATAGTGGATTTATAAGTGGATGAACACCATAAATATATATATATATATATATATATATATATATACAGGTACACACTGGAGTATCCTCAGGTGCCTGGTAGCAGCAGACATTGACCAAAACAAACCTTCAGACTTTCTACTTTGAGGCCAACCTGCTATTTGTCCTCTATACAGGGTTACTATACTGTACTGTATTCTAGGTTAACTGAAACTTAGTGAGCCCTTTCCTGAGGCTAGCAACAGGACAGGGGTTTCTAATAAAGTGAGATGTTTATGCTGCATGGAGAGAGTACCGTGAGTGAGAGTAGTTTTATAGAGAATGCTCTTTTAGGAATGCTCTTTCTTTGAGAATATGCATAAAGATTGTTCTTTTTTTTGAGGATATGCATAAAACAGAACTTTAGTTTTGTTTACAGTCCTTTTAGAGACTCAGAAAGACTTGCTGTTCAAAAAGTACCATCTCAAACAGGATTACATCAATGCTGGCTTTTTAAAGGCGCTTTGTCCTTTTGTATATGACAGGAGCGTGGAAGTCACAGGCAAGCCGAAAGAACCCTATCACCATTTGATAGACAAACAGGGCTGAGGAGCCTCTCAGTTATCTACATAATGTTAAGCAACCAAATTTACAGTTTTCCCATTTACCCTAAATGTAGTTGATCTACAAAGATAGGATTAGGGTCCAAAGTGACCTTCTATAACACGTAATGAAAGCTCATAGTCACACATTAGCATTGTGCTCAATTGTGTTCAGTTGTTATAATATAATCTCAAATAGACTTTTTAATGTTGACCGTAGAGAAAAATCTTCTGTCACTGCCCATTCCATTTAAGGCTTATGGTATCCATTTAACTAAGGAATTTTCCTCTTGCCTTCTTGGGGTGAAACCCAACAGAGACAGAAACCAAGGGCCTCCAACGTGGACTGAACTGCAGATTTAGATCACACCTAAAGCCTAGTGACCGTCTATAACACGTAATGAAAGCTCATAGTCACACAATAGCATTGTGCTCAATTGTGTTCAGTTGTTACATAATCTCAAGTAGACTTTTTAATGTTGACAGTAGAGAAAAATCTTCTGCAGATTTAGATCACACCTAAAGCCTAGTTGGCTGGCTAAGCCATAAATCTTGCATTGTCAGACAGGTCCAAAACAGAAAAACCTATAAAAGACTCTTTCAAAATTTGTAGACCAAGAAAAACTGATGGTATGTGCAATAAATATGCCTGAGTGTTGTTTGAGTAGTTGTTCTTAGTCTGTAGACGTTTCTGCTCTCTGATTAACGTACATTACATGGACAAATGTATTAGGGCTCTCCTGTTTTCCAGGGTTTGGGCAAGGCTGAACAGTGAAGGGTGATCTTAATGCTTCAGCACACCAAGACATTTTGAACAATGCCACGCTTCCGACTTCATGGACACAGTTCGGGGGAAGAACATTTTCTATTCCAGCATGACTGTGTCCCAGTCCACAAAGCAAGGTCCATAAAGACATGGCTGGATGAGTTCGGTGTGGAAGAACTTGACTGACCTGCACAGAACCCTGACCTCAACCCCAACAGCTTTGGGATGAACTCTACAGAATAAATTCTCAGAGAAACTACAATATCTTGAGAAAAGCCTTCCAAAAAGAATGGAAGCTGTTCTAGCTGCAAAGGGGGACCAACTCCCTATTAAAGTCTGTGTGTCTGAATGCAATGTCATTAAAATCCCTGATGGTGTAATGGTCAGGTGTCCTAATCCTTTTGTCCATGTAGTATAGATCTCTCATCAGATAGCACCATAACTCTCCTCTGCTTGGTGTTAATCTTATAAAGAAATTAGCACAGTCACCTGACTCTCAGTGTCAAATACATTATAAAGTTCAAGTGAGAAGACTGGAATGGCCCATACTTTTCAGTTTAGCAGTTCTAGTGCGCTGCGAGCCTGATGTCTCACAGTTAAGATGTCAGATTGTGTATTAGCCTATTTTATCATAAGGAAACTACTAGTCTTTTTTTACAGGAACTTAACTGCATGACTTGAACTGTCTAACACAAAATATACACAACAAGTACCTACACAACAACTTCTTAGTGTACTATTCCACATGTATTGGGGGAAAATGGTAGGGTGTTGGTAGGATGAGTTTGCAGATATACTTAAATAGATACTGATGATGAAATTGACAGATGGTTAGATTCCATCAGACTTCTGTTTTGAAAGACTTAATTAATCCTAAAACCCATGTATCAGTTTCATCACTTTGCACAAACATTTCAAAGGTCACAGAGAGATATTTCTGACTAACATATCCACAATATTGTCATTAGATATGATCCTGGGCCCTTTTTTTATTGCTTGGGCGCTAAAGGAAGAGTGCAAGCTGTAAATGCCACTTCTATTGCCAAATACGTCGCTTCTGTCCAAACAACATATACTTAAAATGGAGGAGCTAAACTGCTGCAGACTGAATCCACTTGTTATGTTGTGATGTCCAATAAAAATATTGATTTTAAGATTTTACTGCTTACTTTTAAGACACCCCATAATCCGGCACCTTTGTATCTCAGTGATCTCCTGCAGATCTCAATCCCAAATTGTTCTCTTAGATCAGCTGCCTCAGGCAGTTTCACTGCACCTTCCGCCCGCTTGACTACCATGAGGTTTAGAGCCTTCAGCCGCGTCGCTCCTCGCCTGTGGAACTCTCTTCCTCATGAAATCCGCAACAGCAATTCGCTTTCTACCTTCAAATCACATCTTAAAACACACCTTTTTAAACTTGTATGTTCTGTTTGACCCTAGTTTAAATGAATGTACCCTATTAAATAATTATTGTTATAGTTTAATGTCTTAGCTACTTTACATATTGTTATTGTGCTGTTTATTGCTTTAGTTTTCTTGTAAGACACTGAGTGCCTTGAAAGGCGCCTATAAATAAAATGCATTATTGTTATTTTTATGAATTCTGGGTCCAAGACTTTATATGTTGTATTTACATTATCTCAGCAGCTTTAGGGAAATTATTTCATGAAATTATGCCTAGTATATGTTACTTATCTCAGCTGATAGAAGGGTGCAGATTTTTCTATAAAACGTTAACTTGCCATCTTTAGAAATGGTGTGGCTGTGATGGAGTGGCAAACAAAACTGACAAAGCAACGTGTACAGATGACCTGGCCAAAGTCTTTAATTTTACTTAGTTAAGCTTAGGCTGTGTTTAAATCGGGCATAGGCTGGGCAAGTCTATTGACTCCTTTGGTGCCTTAAAAACTTATAAGGCTTTTATAGACCTTATTATTTACACACCTTTTGTTGGTATATATATATATAATTGTTTTTCTAATCTGACATCCTTCTGCACTGCTAACCTTTAGTCTGGGCTGGAGGGTGTCCTGCATAGCTGGTTTCTCCTAAACCTTAAATGGGACAGCAGTTAGAGTGCTGTGTGGGAACCGGAATGTTACAGCTGCACAATTTAAGGTGTAAAACCGGACATTACAGCAAGAATATTAATAGAGACGGTGCTATTTCAGTCAGCCATGGGGAAGCAAGTGTGTGTGCGGCCTGAAATAATGATAAAAGGAGCATTGTGACCAATGTTGTTGCAAGCTGTAGCTGTATAGTGCTTTGCTTTTGGGATCTAACTGAATGTTTAGACCCAGAAATGGCTTTTACATCACACATAGCACAAGACCTAGCAATAAAGTAGGCAGATACATGTAAATGTAATGTAAAAGGTTATTGTGGCATCACAAAAAAGCAATGATCTTAAAACAGGCTGCTTTGTCAGCCGAGTTTCAATACATGGAAAGTGGAGAAAACATTACAGTTTCAACAGTGGTTATATACATCATCATGTTTTCCACGATGTAGGCTCTTTAATGTAACTTGTCATTAAGCTGCATTGTGCTTGTAATCGAGCCATGGTAGAAAAGCATAGTAACCCATTAAAAACAAGTATGATTGATAATATCATTTGGGGAGGGGCGGTACATAAATAGATTGCAAGGCAGTTATTTACCTAGAATGACTTCTGGTTTCTCCTCTGAAAAGCATTATTTTTACAGGAATTTCAAAGTGGTCACTGTGTTGTTCTTCTTTAAGGATCTTGATTGCATGTGTATTATAAAAACCTCTGAGAAGCTGCTGACTTGCCGCAATTCACAAAAATTTGAGCTGGAAAGAACCCAATGGTGTCTCTACCAGAGAGCTGGGCCTAACTGTTCTAGAGGAGCTGTTAAGAACAGGACATCTTTAAACAGATTGACTAAACCAGACAGTAGCCACTGGATTGTAGAAGGCTTTAGTTGTTCAGTTCAGTGTGGCAATAAACACTTTATCTATAGTTGCATTATTGCAAAATTTCAATGAATCCCAATGGAAAAACAGTTAGCATTGGCAAACTACGGGTGTGTCCGAAATCGCGCACTTTCACACTTTTAGTGCACTGACAACCAAGCTAAAACTCTGAAAGTGCACTGAAAGTGCACTTAAAGTACCCGGATGGTGCACTAATATTGGCCAAAAAATGCAGTGCAGAACGATGGACACTACTCTCACTAAACGGACGCCATTTTGACCACGTAGCAGAAGGGGAGGGACTTTCGACAAGTTTTCAGAGTTGAATAATGGCGGCCAACAGTGAAATGCAAGTCCAATTGGAGGCAACTGGTTCTTATAAATGTAAGTAACGTTAATAAAAAGATTTTACTGATGTATACTGTGGTGTAACCGGCAGATATTTTGGCAGGCTGGAGAATCGCAAGCAAATGTTTGTCCGTCACTTCCGCTAAGTGCAAAACGTTAGTGTTCCATTTCGGACAACACTTTTCCACGACAGCGTGCACTACAGAAGGAAGTGCTCAGAACAGAACAAAGTAAAACAGGGATGTAATCAATACAGATTTAAAATTGATAAGTAATGTAAAAAATGAGCATTAAAATGCATATTTGTACTGATGAACAAGCTGCCTATTTTTTGCTATTTGAACAATAAACAAGGTGTAAAGTGTACATTTGTCATACGTGACACATTGTGAACAGCACAAAATTCTTTCTCTGTATTTCACGCATTCACTAAGTGAAGCAGTAGGCTGCCAGGAACACAGCGCCCGGGGAGCAGTGTGTGGAGACGGTATCTTGCTCAAGGATGCCTCAGTGGTGCCACTGGCAGTCCTGGGACTCAAACCCATGACCATGATTGCAGGGACAACTCCATAACCACCAGACCACCGTCTGCCCAGCTTTATAAAGCTGTGTTTAGCAGTTTGAACTAAAATCCATTAAAACACTTAACACAATTGATATGTGACAACTCTACTTTACATTTTAGATTCTAAACATATCTTTACTGATTGATTACATTTGGGTTAAGGGCAGAAACTGGTTTAAAAAAAAAGTTTTAATTTTTAACATCCTTCTAAGTTTTGGTAGGAATCCTACTTTCGTTGAGAAAGCCTTAGTTTGTGTTAGATGGTGCAAGATTGGGCTCATGATGGCTATATGGACCTATTGCTGTGGTACCATTAATCCTGAGTTAAACCCAAACTTATTTCATAAATCCAATCAGTCAAGTGATGGATGAAGAAATAAGTATCGTAAAAAAAAAAAATGTGTCTGCTAGAGTGGAACAGCTCACATTACACACTCCAAATACACATTGTTCAATTCAGTACAACTCCAAATTTGTCTCCAACAAATCTGATCAATCTTAGTGGGAAAAAAAAAGTTGGTGAAATAACTTTTCGCAAAATGACTATGATTGAAAACCTATCCAAACGTAATGGGATTCCAAATGAATAAAGACGCAGAGTTATAGCATGGCCAGCGTTCATGCATACAGCTGGTGGAGTAATGGAACGATTTAGCACCGAAGAAAGCAGTGGGTGAGGTACTTCTGAAATCCCTCACAGGCAGCAGACGTGAAGGAGAATGGTTATGAGAAGAGGAAGAGATGGGAGCGTTTGAGAGAGAGAGAGAGAAAGAGAGAGAGAGAGAGAGAGAGAGAGAGAGAGAGAGAGGAATAGAGAGTGAAGCAGGCAGGCAGGCAGGCAGGCAAACAGACAGACAACATTCTTCCCTCAGGGCTAAAGTCTGTTCAGAATCAGACAGAGGAAATTCACCCAAAACATCAGACTCGGGAGAAGCTTCATATGCCATCTCTCCCTCATGCCATAATGCCTAAAGGGTCTACCTCTTGCTTTTATGAAATAAAAGAATTTGATGCACAATGCAAGCATGGTTTTAAGAAGTGCTGCTTACTGCCAACTATGCAAACCAATCTAGCAGCTTGCTGCATTGAATTCCTCTTGGCTGCGATGTCATGACCTTAAACATCCCCTGTAGACACAGACTGACCAAGGACAGAAAATGAAAATTATTGCTTTGTGCTGGACCGTCTATTTGATCTGTCTAAACAAGGTCACAACTCTTTCATGCTTGCTTATATATCCTGGAATAACAATTTTCCATGCTTTCATACAGTCCATATACACTGACCACTACAACAACAGGGATTTTAATCATATTGAATTCAAACACATAGACTTTAATATGGAGTCTACAGTCTCTGTTCCAGTTCATCCCAAAGGTGCTGGATGGGGTTGAGGTCAGGGCTCTGTGCGGACCAGTCAAGTTCTTCCACTCTGAACTCATCCAGCCACGTCTTTATGGAGCTCACTTTGTGCACTGGGACACAGTCCTGCTGGAATAGAAAAAGTTCTTCCCCAAACTGTGTACACAAAGTTGGAAGCATGGCGTTGTCCAAAATATCTTGTTATGCTGAAGCATTAAGATTATCCTTCGCTGGAAGAAAGGGGTCTAGCCCAAGCCCTGAAAAACAGATGTGTCCCAATACTTTGGTGCATTAAATCTTGATGGTTGTAGTGCCATGGCCATGAACACATTTGCATATGACAATAGCATTGAGCAGTCCAGCCCATTCCTGCTGAGAATTAAGGTGTGTTGTTACTGCAGACAGTTATTGGAGTAGAAGATCTGGGGATTAGATGTTGTGTTCAAGTCATTCTGTCTGGACTACTTTTTTGTACAAGGCACAATACAAATGAGCAAATGAGAACAGAGTTCATTTACATATATCAGCCTTCAAGGAATAGTGCCAAAAACAGCTTGGCATTGAGATAAGGGGAGGATGGAAAATAATCTTCTAATTCACTTATGATTGTGTTTTTGCACATAAAAGGCACAACAAGTGGTTTTCAAGGAAAGTATGAGAGAAATGCAGAATATGGGCCTTTTAGTGCAAGCACAATGGGAAAGCTGAAAGAATGCACACTGTTATGAAATAAGAAAGAAAATGCATCCGCTGCTCCTCCGTGAGGCTGACAGGAAGCTTTGCAGCAGCTTCACAGCCCCAGCAGGGGAAGTGTTGGTCTGTCACTCGTGCTTGGTGTGCTGTGCTGAAAGTGTGAAGTTGTCTGGCCCCTGATTGCAGGGAAGCAGGAAAATGGTCTGTCTGCTCTAACAGGATCTGTCGTTGGGCCCTACGCTGTCTTCCTTCACAACACAGTGTGTCTGTAGTCCTGCCTCAGTCCTGACAGTAGTCACATAAATTACAATGAATAATTAAATCAGCCTTTTTTGGCTTGTAAAGTTGTTATTAAAGCATAACCTAACACTCATTCACCTTCTGTAACCGCTTAATCCTCACTATGGTTGCAGGTACCCGGGGTCAATGGGCACGAGGCAGGGACTCACCCTGGGCATGGCACCAGCCCAACGCAGGGCACACACACGGTCAAGTTAGAAAGCTAATTCACCTTACGCTCATGTCTTTGGACCGTGCATGGACTCCACAGCAGCTCCAATGAAGGCATACACATCAGTTGTAGTCGAGGAAAATGATTAGATTACATTTGCTTAGTTTTCAGTCATTTTATATGTGCTTCTGACAACACAACAGTATTTCAAAACATTTTTATACACTGATAACAAAATCAAACATTCCCTCGACTTAATAACGAATATCTTTGGACTGTGGGAGAAACTGGAGACCCAGGAGGAAACCCCATACCACCATGAGGAGAACATGCAAACTCCACACACACACACACACACACACACACACACACACACACACAAGACCAGCCCCTCAGCCTTGGAGGTGTGAGGCACAGAGCTACCCACTGTGCCACCGTGCGGCCCAGTACCTAATAACAACATGTAACATGATACACACACCTTGGTCAGCACCAAATCACCTTCTTACACTTAGTAGGACCTGACTTTTTCAGTTAGCTTGAAACCATAAATGTAACATAAATATCTGCATAAACCAAGATTTTTTGAGCATTTATGTGAAAATGTATTAAGAGTGTGTTCCCTTCAGGTAGAAAAAAAGTCACTAAGAATAAATATGACATAAATGCATGAGTAAGACATTTGATTAAATCATTTATATGTGTAAATCATTTGATTATTATTCATTTTGTCATAATAGTCATAACTAGACTGTTTTCCAATTCATTAGTTAAATATGATCTGCACTCACTGCAACCAGATCACATGATGTTAGTTTTTTATTTCTATTTCTAGTTCTACGTCTTAATGGTTTCCAAGTCACTTATAATTATGGGGATTTTACAAAGAGCTAAAATAATGTGCCTGAAATTTGAAGTATTCTTCCCTCACCACAATAGACTCACCGGCTCAGAAAACAGCCGACCCACTAAAAGACAACATTAATAACATTGTAAAACAGCATTTAATTTCTGGTCTACTATAAACTGCAGCTACGAAATACACATTGAAGCGTATGCCATGAGGTACTAGAGGAAATTAGATACAAAAGGTAGGTCTATTGCATATCTACGTATAAACACGAGGCATCTTTGAAAAATAATAGGACTAATAGGAATGCTGACCCTTCTATAGAAAAGTATTTATCTATATATTTATCTAGCTATCTATTGTTTGGACATACCATGATAAAATGATTAGGTTATTCGTGGTGATGTAACTAAATAAAAAAAAATATACATTATACACATGCACATGAGAAACAAATACAAACACACACACATTTCTGCGAGCTATTCTCAGACAGGTGTTCTGGGAACGGTCTACCTGTTCTCCTCAAACAGATTACGCTGCACGGACTGGCAATTTGTTTTGTACATTTCAACACAAAGCTCGGCCGGCGGCTCCGGGCTGTTACTGCAGGCTGTCCTCAAGGCTTAATTGAATCCTCGGCCTCTGTTTGTCGTGGCCTGTCTCACACACCTGTCACACTTGTCTAGTGCAAAGCTCCCATCAGTCCAGCGCCTGCATTAGCATGGCTGTGTGTGTTCTCTGCCCCCCCCAGTCTATGTGTGTGTGCATGGACTCCACAGCAGCTCTAATGAAGGCATACACATCAGTTGCAGTCAGGGAAAATGATTCGATTACGTTCGCTTAGTTTTCAGTCATTTTTTATGCGCTTCTGACAACACAATAATATTTCAAAACTTTTTGATACACTGATAACAAAATCAAACATTCCCTCGACTTCATAACGGATATAATCTGTTCAGGCAGAGATTACAGCAGTTTCATGAGATGGTACCTGTCCATAGGGGCCAGACAGAGTTCATGTTTTAGCACTTCACATGCTGTTCCAGACTGAGAGGTGAGTTGAGGTCTGGTGATTTTCCTGGTCAGTCAAAGCATCCCAGGCTCTCCATCAGTTCTGTACACCTAAACCCATCTGGACAATTGTCTTCCTGTGTGGAAGCGTGGAATTGTCGATGCTGTGTTCTGCAAGGACATGACGCATTAAGTTAGTAGAAGAGTGGGTAAAAATGGACAGGAACTATCCAAAAGGGGGTTTAATCCTTGCCTGACAGGACTGGCTCTGTCATTAAGACTCTGTCATTAAGACAAGGGGATGTTTAACTGAGTTTTTGGCCTGGAAGTTTATATAATAATCTGGGCTGGGCAGAATGATTTCAGTATTTGTTCGTTATCTTGATAAGTGATTCTGTGTTTAGTATTCGGCTAGTTCATTTCTAACCTTTTAGATCCCAGAGCAAAATTCCGCAGTCTTTCACCATTAAACGGGCTTATTTATCACAGTTTTGAAGAAAACATTTTATCATAAAAGAAGGAGAAAATGGCATTTACTCTAAGGACATGATGTGAGGACATGTCCCTGTCGTACCCAGGTAATTTCACTTAGTTTAGCCTGAAAACAGCCAACATCCCCCAATCTCACAACTCACAATTCAGCTTGTCAGAAAATTTTGCAGGTTTGGGTGGTGGAGGTTATAAATAACTTACAGAAACCTTGCAGGTCAGGTTGTGTTCTGGTTTTGGATCATTGGTTTAGAGACATTTTTGTGACGTTCAGCACTGCTGTTCACCCTACTTACTGTTTTGGGACTATTTAAGGACTGAAATTACTTAGAGACTTTGTGAAGTGTTGCCTCTCATGTTTGTATCCATTGCCACTTCTAGACTTTTGTATTTTGACTTGTTTTTTTACTTATGCCTCTGTGCCAGGACTGCAAATGGCACCACTGAGGTACTCTTGAGCAGAGCATCGTCCCCACACACTGCTCCTCAGGCACCCTATCAGTGGCTGCCCATTGGTGAATGGATTAAATGCAGAGAAAGAATTTCACATTGTTCACACCGCTCTTTAGTCACGCACTGATTACTGATGAAAGACTAGAGGAGTGGACTACACAATGTTTTTCCTAGTGCTGCCTCATTTGGTGGGTGCTTCCTTAAGTGTTGCCTTTGATAGCCAATAACCTATTTGTTTTATCGCATTTTGAAACTTTGTAGTGGTCTGTTATAATGATTTGCCGGGCGATTTGAGGCATAGTCAATGAACCTATCAACTTTATGAGTCCAGTGCTCCTAAGACTCTCCATTAACATTTTGTGTCCTACTGAGAAAAAAAAAATGCAGTGCACAAATACATTTCCACCTTTTGCTGGTCTATTGACATTCCTTTTTTTTTTTTTTAAATAAATGAATCCCTCGGCATCAAATTTTGCAATAACAGTCTCAAACTGCACCCCAGCAAGGAGGTACAAGATAAGTGTTTCTAAAATGTGGAGTGTGTATTAATCCTGCCGTCATAAAACTTTCGTACACCTACTGGGGTTGCTATGCTGCCCGCACACACGAGCAAGCATAGAGAAACACACCCACTCTCCATTCTGCTGAGGAATAAATTAACAAACTAGAATGCATTTCCATGAGAAAATGCAAAGTGCGATTGTGCTCCAGCCCTCACAGAAACTTATTTCTGACGTGCAACCCCAAAAACAGAAGGGAGTGGGGATACTGCGCATGGCCATGGAGACAAACAGCTCAGAGAAAATCTGTCTTAATCTTAATCTGTCACACTATCACACTTTACTGTCCTTCAGACCCAATATGAACAGAGTTTCATGTTTGTCTCGTTGTGCCTGTCGTAGCCGCCCGGAGTCAGCTGACGTCACAATGCTCACTCTCAATCTTTCCTACACACTGTTAAGGTGACTCACCCCCTCTGATCTCTCTCCCCATACATTACAGAAGGGGGCTCAACAACAAAAATCGACACTTTAAACGATCATTACTCGCCCCTGATCTTCCAATCAAAAAGTTGTGCACAGGCACATTGGGGAGGGGGGGGTCTAAGATAGGTGTCAGAGTTTGAACCAGTTTTTCAAAGGGTCTTGAAGAAGAAACAGCCACAAAATTAAACTACAATAATAATAATAATAATAATAATAATAATAATAATAATCACTAGAATTAGTTTTGGCAAGAAATTGCAAGGTGTGATTGTGTTGCTGCAATGGTAAATGTGGTTGTTTCTAGGTGAATACTATGTTGTTGCTAGGTGGTTACTAATGGTGCTCCTTACTGAACTGTACGTGTAGGAATCCGTAGCTTGTCTCTCACACGAGGTACGAGCCTGTTCAGAGGAATAGACTAGCACAGCAGAGAGTTTCAAGGCACACTCACACGCACACACATACACACACACACACACACACACACACACATACACACACAC
>JBBIGA010000132.1:14221078-14256472 GCA_037576975.1 Alestes dentex | reverse complement strand
TCACTCCCACGAGACGACTGAAATAGCAGTGGCCACCCCCTGGCCACCCCATGTAAAAAATTCTAGCTCCGCCACTGGACAGTGGCTGTACTTCCTGAGGAGGATGAGGAAGTTTGGTATGTCAGGCAAGATCCTCAGCAATTTCTACAGCTTCATTGTGAAGAGCACTTCCTCAGCTGCTTAGATGAGCCATGGCTGCTCAGCACAAAAAACCTGAGAGAAAACATAATTTGCCCAGAGGTGCCTAGACTTCTGCCCTACAACTGCAACTACTGTGTGGTCTACTGTGGAATTCCACATGTGGAATATATCTGTGCAAAAGCATGATGATCACTGTAAAGCCAGCAACTGACAGAAAACTCTGCAAATTGAATTCATTTGCTCTCTTGTACAAAGCAAAACTAATTAATCTAGTTGTCAAGCTGTTTCTCCCCAGCTCCACAGGGAGGCTCCGAAAGATGAGCAGAAGATATGAGCAGTCACATGACCGACAGCAGAATTTCTGAGATTTTGTAATTCTTCTATATGCCATCTTTCTGGCCCTCTGGAGGTGAGAAGTCCTTTATGGAAGGTTCCATCCAGTACAGGCTGGATGTACTGGATGAGTCTTTTGTGGAAGGCTCTATGTGTAAGTAGGATTTATTCTGACCCCAAAAAAAGCATGTATTCAATGTATGAAACTGGCGTACATACATTCACTGCCTGCCAAAATCGAATCAGCCACACTTCTGATAGCTCCACCCATTTAGTGAGGATTATTCTGAAGGGCATACTGGATGTCAGAACCTTGTATCTTCTAAACAGGAACTGTACATGTGAAGCAACTAACTTAGAATAGGAGGAACCTTGGGACGCCATTCAGGGGGAGGTAGATTTTCAATAACTTTATTTTGTTCTTGCTTAGCATCCTCATATACATTTTATTACACCTAACTTAATTTATGGACACCTTTTTGTTTTGATTATCTCTGCATGTGTGGATTGGATGGGTTGTTACCGACATCTGGTGAGAATTGCATGTCAACAGCACCTTTAGAAAATTGGTGACGTATTCAGTACTTATTTTACCCGCTGGATAGTGTTAGCTTATGAGAAAAAAGTCTGAAGCAGACCCCTCAGTGACCCCATATTAGAATATATTTCTGTCTGAAACTGTTATTCAGCTTGAAAAGTAAGCATGTTGTGGTGGTCAGAGCCATTATATTCAATGACTGTTAATAGTAGGTATGGTAACTAATTTTCATGCCTCGCATGCGCACTATGAAGATCTTTACTTAAGGTTCTGAATGTTAGACCTGACTGTCAATGGCAAATCAGAGCAAACTCTGTCCATAGCAATCACCCTTTTAACTATTAGTGAGGCCATTTCAATTTCAGCTCCTCTGAAACCTGCTTATAGCCTAAAGTTCACTACACATCTCAGGAAGCCAGGGTACATTGAACCAAGTGTGTGAAATGACATGACACAGTACAGTCCCCACCTTTAGTGCTGATGGTTGTTGAGCTTGCATGGCCTGACAAGCACAAGCTGAAATTCTTGTCCATTCCAGGTACTTATTCCCAATAGACTGGTCTTTCAGGGCTCCGACGAATCCGCTATAATAGAACAAAGCTTTAAGACACAGATGGAGAGTGAACGCCAGTGTAGACTGTCGTGGGAAATCACAGCAGACACAGCGTCTACATTAAGCGTGGTCTACCTCTATTAGTGCGGCCACACTTATTTACACCCCAGAGTAATCCGCACTCAGACATGTTGTCAGACCCGGCCCTCAATTCCCAGAGCCATTTAGATTTATGAAGAGCGGTCTCCATTAACAATTCATGAGTTGCTCATTGCCAAATCTGAAACAACAGAGCCAGTACATGTGTTAATAAAGCAGCAACAGGCTCAGAGCATTCAGGCAACAAAAGCACAGACAGCGCCACAGGGGAGGATGGATCCGCACTTCACATGCCTTGTTGGTTGACTCTCCAACAGCCGCCCATTGCATACTAAAGATAAACGGTAAATATCTCTGCAGACCAATTTGTAAGAAGGTTTGCTAAGGTTAAACAGTTACAGAAGCACATTGTCTCTCCATCATACAGAGATTGAGGCAAGCTGTTGTGTCAGTTGTCCAAAGTCATGTAATTCCGTAGAGCTGGAAAACGGATTGAAATAGGATTACAAAAAATATTCAACAAAATCTGCATATATTAAAATATTTGGAAATAGTAAAGCCAGTTGAAAAAAGAATACTTGTACCTCTTTTCAAGCACCCATGAACTGTTTTTATCTGTCTGGCAGGAACAGGTCTGTTAAGAAAAACGGAGAATGTACATGCATGTCAGTGGAATCCACTAGAATCTCAGTGATAGTCAGCTACAGGGCTTTCTAGACTCCTGTTCCTGTCTATTTTAGAGCTCTAAAGTTGGCCTTAAGCCAGGTGCAATCCACTATTCAAAAGGTGCAATCCTTACTCCTCCGGCTTGCTAGGCATGCTCTTGATTGCACTTATTTTCGGGGGGAAAAAAAATGCAAGAGTCTGATGGCCAGTGAGCTGTCCACTCCTGAGAGAAACGTATTCACAATCAAAAACTGATACAATTTCTACAAACATAGTCTACCAGAAATGGACTAAACATTGCTTTAAAAATACTGTGTAATTCAGTGTAGTTAGCTAACCAAGTTAAGTTAACAAAGTTTCAGCCAACAGTAACTGATGTGTTATAGTTCCACCAAATTTTGAACGCTAAACATGTCTTGGATGATGGATTACATTTGGTGTAAGTGGACAGCTGTGTAAATAAGATTTGCACACATCCCTGCCTACTCTTTGTTTTTTTTTTTTATCATGGATTGTTGAGTATTATGTTCTGTTTGGGACATGGTATTTCAGACCCAAACCCATTGATTGGTTTAATACTTGCAATAATGTTCCTCTGGCATTTCATTTAGTAGAGTGTCTGGGTTTGAGATGTAATCTAATTAAAAGTAAGGACCAGGAGAAAGGAGCCCCGAGAGGGCAAAAAAAAAAAAAAGTGCTCCATGAGGTTTGGGCTGATTGGATATTGCGTCCCAAGTCTAATAGAGAGATAAAGACGGTCTTGCTTAATTCCCTGCAAGAGGCCGACAGCCAGAGCTTTAGCCTGAAGGAAGGTGTCTTGTTTTAAGTGGGTACATCCAGGCAGATCAGGGAATTGTCTGAGCTACAAAAATTACATCTGTAACAGTTATTACACCATATTTTCTCAATCAGTCACAACTGGAATTATGGCTTGAGTCCCACTGGTAATATCATCCGCATACAATACAAACAAGATACATAAGTCACACAAGAAAAACCTTGTTTTCAATCTGCAAGATTCAATAAGGGTCTGTTGAAAATTGAATTAAAAAGTATGACATTTCCTCATGGAGTCATTAAGAATGAGTTTCTGAGAGAAATTCCCCTCTCGGTCTTCACTAAGCTAAGCTAGCGAAGGACCCCCTCCTGGCTGGCTCACATTTCCCACAACTCAGTGTAGCACATTAACCTTGAGATGAGTTGTCAGCTGCCTGAAAACAAAGTGATAGAATCAATTTGGAGTGTGGATGTATCAGAGGGTGCCTGTGTTGAAGACTCTGTCAGCTTTTACAGTGATGCTCCTGCCCTCGTCTCACACTGCAGCCCATTAATTTGGCTCGGCCAAGTGGAGATGGAGAGCAAGAGCACGCTGTCAAGCTTTAAGGCCAAAGGGAGCTGCAGCCAAGCCTATATATGTGATTAGATAACTGTTTTAGTGCAGCGGCAGGATTGCATGCAGTAGATAAAGAAGTAATGCTACTGTCGGCTACGTAATGAATTAGACGGTGATTTGGCGAAGGAGAGTCTTTCGCAACCCAAACCCCACCACCATCATTTACATTTAACAAAACACATTCTGATGTTAATGATACTTCAAAAATCGTCTTTATAGGATGTTTTAGTTCATCTTGCTTTTTCCTCTTTTTTTCTCCTCATCACCCTCATTACTTTGTTTTGCTATTTAATTAACTTCGCTTCGCTGCTCTGCCAGGAAAGCTTTCGCATACACATGATCAGCATTTATAATCAATCAATTTAGAGCAACCCAAAAAGTAAGTAAAAACAAGCCGCTCTCTGCAAGTTTACTTGTATCATTGTACTGTGGCCAGCATGTTAACACTCTTGGTAAAGATGGGTAAAAAGGTCATGAAACATGCCTTTGTGGTTAATTAGCTTAATGTCACACTGAATATATTTGAAAAATCTAACCTTTAATCATTGGCAATTATTGCCCCCTGCATGTGCAGCCTCCGTTTGCCAGGATTACAGCAATCAGTCTTCTCTTATAAAGCTTGATGAGATCAGAGACTCCAGAGCAAGGAAGCAGAGACCACTTCTCAATATGGAGTTTCTCAAGATCTCTTTTGACTTCTGTTCTTAACATGAGGTGGTGGGTGCACATCGCATGTGGTCAGGCCAAAACCTGCAAACTGCAGAGTTAAGTGACTATTTCTTACCCACACTAGACACTTCTGGTCATTGAATTAATTTACAACAACAAAAATTTTGACCTCATTTTTGATTCCCACCAGCTCCCTCTGGAGATCGTGACCCTACCATTCATGTTACATGCCATGGCATCCGACAGAAGTCTCTGTTGTTGCCATAGAGACGGTACAGAAAAGTGAGGGGAGCAGGGAGGGCTACATGCTAAGCTAAGGAGAAGTCCACACAGTATCTTCCTCGCTAAAGTAAGGTCCCTGGTCATCAAGGTGTACGAACTCCACAAACTGACTTCACAAACTGACATCAATAACTGCAATATTTCATCTTCACCAAAACACAACAGTGTAACTCAGTTAGAGGGCTGCAGTGTGTTGAGGCATGACCAATTCTGCATCTGTGTCAACAAAAACCGACTCTACTCTTGTGGAGGGCTGGTAATCTGCTTATCTGAAATACTCATTCATCAAGTGTGGACTCTTGATGCACGAGAGATTTCCACCACTCTTATTGCTGCTGTTTACATTCCCCCTGACACAGACTCCCAAGTCATCACTAAAAGAACATGCCGCTATTAACAAGCTTTAAACCTCGTACCAAGATGGTGCTTTTGTCATTGCTGGCGACTTCACTGACCTGAAATCTGAATCTCCCAAAATCCATCAAAATGTCAGATGTGCCGAAGGAAGAAACGATGATCAGGCATGTGAAACCTAAAAAAGGGCCTCAGGAGAGCAAAATATGCCTACAAACCGCATCTGGAGGAAAAACTTCTCCAATTATGACCCCTGGTGCTTGAGTCATTCGGGCTCTCACTGACCACAAACCACTGAACCCTGCAACCCCTCAACACACAAACATCTCTGAGGACCTCACCTGGACCTACAACAATGCCTCTACTTCCTCAGAGAAGTTGAGAAAAGTCCAGCTAAGACTGTGGCCACTGGCAAATTTCTTCTGCTGTGCCACTGACAGTATCCTAACGAACTGCATCTCAGTGCTGCTCAGCGGCTGCTCTGACTCTGACTGGAAGGCCCTGCAGCAGACCGTCAACATGTCACTGAATGCCAGCTTCCCACCGCTGATGCCCTTTAACAGCAGAGATGGCGGCGGTGAAAATCATCATTAAGGACACTTACCGTGCCAACCACAGACTGTTTCCCTTCCTTCCTACTGGAAGGAGGTATTGAAGTAGCCACACTTGGACCAGCAGACTCAGGAAAAGCTTCTTTCCTGTAACTGTCAATCTACAGCTCTTCGTCTGCAGTGCTCCTGTTGCACGACTCAGTCTTGCACTATTATACCCTTATAGGTACACAATACAACTACATACACCATTATGTCACTACTGTTGTCTTTAGCGTAGCCTAGCCTTCTTTCCCTTACCCAACAGTGTTCTTATCTTCACATTCAGCATTTATATATTCATATTTATCAGCTATGAACACTCATATAGCAGAAATATTCATACTTTATTGATTGGACATGATTTATTTTGCACTTTGGTTAGATGCCAACTGCATCGTGTTGCCAAGTACTCTGTGCTCTGTATAGTGACAAAAAAGTTGAATCGAATCTAATGTAATGTAATCTAATATAAAAAGGTTTTCAATTACACTTAAGTCAGGGGACTGAGAGGACCATGTCAAAATCAGATTCTGTGGTTGCTGGACCATATTTTCGCCAAAAATATCCGGGTACTTGATGAAGGCCCTGATGCCATGCAATTCTTGGCGAGATGGCATTAAAATAATACTGTGAAATCTCCTCTAAAGGGTTTTAGACACTGAGTGCCAGTTTGAAATGTTCTTGTTAAGTTGTGTGCCATATCAACCATAAGTTTAGTTTTGACAACACATAAAAACAACACTACGACACTGGTGATTTAAAAAAAAATCTAAAATGCTCTGACAGTGGATATGAGCATTTTAGGCCTGCGGCACTTTTGTTTAATTTCATTAGTTTGTACTGTTCCCCATGTAGAAGAATGACTCAGGCAATTCATTTGAACATGTGTGTAACGAATGATAGCTTGGTTACCAAATGTGATGTTTTTTGGACTGGAAAAAAAAAAAAAAAGTATTTACTTGACTGTCATCTCTTACGTTATCATGCCAGCAACAAGGCTGACAGATCGGCTGCATTCCAGCAACTACAGCTCTTTCACAAACAGCAAGTGTAAGTTTGCCATCATAGGTAGTGCTAAAGTCTCTGAAAGCGACTCAGCCTGCTCCTTTTGCTTCTAAAATGGAAAATGGCCTTCACAATGTCACCGTCTGCCAATCTAACGAGAAGCAAAAAATGTCTTTTTGTCCTTGACGACACCCTGGCTGTTGGCTCATTTTTGTCAAGGCGCAAACAACACGGCATTATTTCAAACAGTCCTGTCACATCTGGTGTGTATAGTAGACAAGTATAGCTCTGCTCTAATCTGAATTGTTCTTCTGAGCAGACGGATCTGGTGGTTTTTGTGACAACACAAAACCAGTAAAACCAGTGCTGTTTTCTCTAGTTTAGTTTAAATAGGTGGACTGTATGGATGGACCAAGATTATGTTTTGAAACAGTAAGTACATGCTGCTTGAACTCTTATATTTGGAAAAAAGTGAAGAAAAAAACCCCATTTTCAATAATATGGGCGATTCAAATCCCGGAGCAGCAGGCCTCAGCAGCATACTTTCATAAGGTTCAGACTTTCACCAAAGCACAAGGATGGATTGCGTACTGAATACACAAGACATTACTTGTTTTTAGCAGACGCTCCATAGTGTTTTAAAATGGTAGGACAGAGTGTTAAGTGTGCAAACGAATTTTATTGGAATAGTTGTTATGCTAGCGGTAGTGTTGGCCTGCATGGGGGAAAAATCCTGTCTCCTGTGAGTGTGGGGCACTATTTTCTCCATGCAAAAGACTTTAAACCAGCAATCAGTAGGAACTAAATATGAATCAAAACCATTTATTTTCATTTTGAACATACCTGTCATGCACACGGGTCATGTGATGTGCAAGAGGACCTGGAAGTGAATCAAGCCACATGGTATAAAAGCCAAGGTCATGGAGGCAGTCACCGCACAGTCGCTGAGTCTTCACCTGCCATCGTCTCAGCCATTTCATCTCCTCATGACCGTGAGTACTCCGGTTGTCTTTTGACTTGTGTGTGTATGAGAATGCGGATTCCCGGTGGGAATCTCTACTCTCTAAAGAGAGCGTTCTTAGAGCAAAGTGCGTGGACTACCAACTCCATCGTGTCACTCTGCGATTGGGTTCATCCTCCACCCTACACTGGCCTAACTGTTGGCCATTATTCAAGGTTCAAGGTTACTTTATTGTCATCAGCAGCCGTGTACATGTACAAAGTGAGATGAGACAACTTTTCTCCATGGACCACAGTGCAACATACAGCAACATACAACATTCAGCAGAGTGCAGGTTACAACAAACAGAGGACAACAGACAGACAATGAGTAGACGGCAAATGTACACATTACGTAAACTTTCTGGAGTGATGTGTATTGCACTATAAGTCTGAATACTGCACAGGCGGCAGTTACAGCACTGAACAGAGTTCCAGGGACGACAGAACACTACAATGAATGGACAATAAATAGACAATCTAGCAGCGTAACAGTAATATGAGTGGGAAACTTAGTTTACCAGAAATTAAAATATTGCACTATATATACGTGTTATCGCACATGAGCATATGTTGCACTGGAATCATTTTTTAATTCTTATTGCACAGTTAGCAGCACAGAAAGACCACAGTGAGTAAGTGTAGAATTATAACAGTGACTGGTCATTAGTGTGCCTGTACTGGCAGTAAACAGGGTTACAGTGGCGTGCAGGTGCTAATTGAGTGTAGGATGAATGTAGCACAGTATAAAATGAAGTATAGACATTATTCGTGACAATATCAGCATTTTTAAGTTCTGATTTTATCTATTCATTCTTCCAACTCCCAACTATACTCAAGAAGGCGGCCATCAAGGTGACTGCCTCAACAAAAATGTCATGTGACTCATACAAGAATGACAGCTTTTGTTTAGTGTTGCTATGTTGCTAAGAAACAGAACTGAGTGGACATCCACAGTGAAACTGACAGCTTTGACTGGCTAAAATTAGAACGTGAACGTAGTGAAAAAAGTACGGAATCGAGGCATCGCTATATTACATCGAATTCAGCATTTTGTGAATGGTTGCATCCTAACAAGGTGTCCCCTATATTTTATTCTCAAACGCTTAGCTATAAAACGTTCCTCTAAAAAGTCTCATTGGTCTATGCCGGCTGCAAGGCACAATCACCAGGAAAATGAGTGTGTGTGTGTGTGTGTGTGTGTGTGAGTGTGTGTGTGTGTGTGAGAGTGTGTGCGTTTGGGGAGTCTTTTCTGCATAATTGTATATTAACCACTCAGTGTGTGGCATCTTGTCGCAAACCTTACATAAATCCGTAAAGCCAGTTAAAGCACTGCAGTGTGCTCTTTAGACAAAAGTTTCTTGCTCCATCTGCCCAAGGCCAATAATATAAATCCACTCATGCAAAATACTACAGTAAACAATGAAAAAGAATTACGGGCCAATGCAGTCAGCTGTCACTCCCTCCATTTCTCATCAAAACAAAACCACCAATCTGCCTGCCTCATTATTTCATGCCCCCAAAAATGATAAACAGCGTCATGAGTGAGATTGCATTCAACTGCTCCAACAAAAGTAGTTAATTTCCGTGCCTTGAAAACTAGGCTTGCTAAATGAGCAAGTGTTTTACATAATGAAGATAAGTAGGACGCTTTAAGAATATGTCACTTCTTAAATACCGTACCATATGCACATGCGGAATGTAGTCTATATTATAATATAGGATAGGCAATAAGTCTTCGCTTTGATTTGTGATCCAGCGCACACTGTCATTTACTATGAATGACAGTGAGTGTAAATGCACCTCTGCTGCTTTATTTATAAAGCGAGGCCACCCAGAATCCGCAAGCGCATTTAAAGGAATGTTCCAGCCTCTTTTCCCAAAAATACATACTGTACATTCTCCAGCTTTCTGAGTTTTCGAAAGGTGGTTTGGTGCAAAATGCCAGCTAGTGAGCCAAGTGGCTTCTATGCAGCACAGAACGAGTAACAAAATGTTTGTATAAACTCTAATATTCTAATATTCATAATATAAAGAAGGTTATTGTAGAAAGTACCTTTCAGTGGACCATCTACTGTCTATGTAAGAATAGGTAGGTTCAATATCAGTAGTCCATCCATGCATCAATCCATTTTCTGAACCGTTTATCCGTAACCAGTGTGTCAGGGGGTGCTGCAGTCTGTCTCAGCAGTGAAACGGTGAAAGGTGGAAAAACACCCTGGACAGGTTGCAAGGCCATCACAGGGTGGACACACACAGACACACATTCACAAACATACTCATACCTAGGGGCCGTTTACTTGACGTGCTTGTCTTTGGACTGTGGGAGGAAACCAGAGCTACCATCAGAAACCCATCCAGACACAAGGAAAACATGCAAACTCCATACAGAAAGGACCCTCGGCCATTCCAGTCCGGAATCCAACACTGGACATTCTTGCTGTGAGGTGACAGAGCTAATGTCAGTCTTCACTCATAATAAAAACATCTGGTACAACCACATTATATGGACCTTTGTATGTTCTCTTTGTGGTGGCGTGAGTTTTCTCTGGGATCTCCGGTTTCTCCCACAGTTCAAGGACATGCATAATATTTGAACCATGGCAATAGATACATATGTAGTGCAATGCTGTGTTTTTACTCTTTATACTAGGTGAGTCAGCATGCCTCCTCTGTCTTTTTTATTTCATTAATTTGAAAAGAATTAATTGTCTCCTCTGTCTCCTCTCTCTCTGCCTTCACTAGATGTGATGTCTCTGAGCTCAGGTCTAAACTCGAGTGTTTTAGGAACTGGAACTGCTGGGCTTTTTGCATCCTTTTGTTTTTCCACTTGTGTCTTGGTTTACAAACTGTAGGGAAATAAAATTGCTTTCTTATAAATCATGTCAAATAAAAGTAAAAGTACTGCTATTTAATTAAATGCTGTTTGATACACGATTTAAAAGTATCATTAAAAGAAAAAACAAAAACAAAAGTTGTAACATCCCTGCCCTGTCTTGGCTCCCTTCCACTTTTGTCTAGCCTTGCCATCTGCATCTGGTTTGTTTAGGCCATGTACCTTTGTTTTGTTTTGACCTGCTATCTGAGATTTTGCTGCATTTACTTCTTCTTAGCTGTGCTCCCTTGTCATGCCCCCCACTTGATTTCAGTGTGACACCCATCCAAATGTATTCATGCCCAGCTTTTCCTTGTTCTGTTTCTTTTTTTTCATACTTTAATCATGGTTTTCTGTGCTTGTGTGTTTTCCGGATTATTCTGTTTCAAGTATTTCATCGCATTTGGCATTTCCTTGCAAGTCTTTGAATTGATTTTGTTAAGTTTTTTTTTTTATTACGAACTCACTTCAGCTTCTCAGTTTATCAGGTCTGCCCACTTGGCGTTAAGTAAAGAACACTTGCATCCTACTCCCTCATCTCTGTGATTGTTCCAGGAGTACTGATTGAAAGATGCAAAACTTGAGTGGAGATGCCGATTTACCTCCCTGTACAATTTCTTCCTTGTGAGTTTTGCAATCCCATGCTTCTGTGTGTGGGTGACAAGGAGGGCACTTTCATAAATAAAATGCTGTTAGCCCACAGGTTATAGGCCTTCCCACCCGCTCCAGCAACGTGGGCTATCAGACTAATGGGAAAATAATGATTTTATGATATAAATTGTCTGATGAATATGTTAAAGTATTCACTAATGTTTTGCACAATACCCTGAAGATGCAATGTCATTAAATTGTTTTTATGCTTGCAGTTGTACAAAACTGTTTTGAATTCCAAACTGGAAGCAGTACTGTGTCCTGTGGAAGCTGATAGGAGTAAGGTTTTGCTGCACATCTGCTGCAAAACCTTAAAAATCATTAAAAAAAACCCAGCGAAGCGTGGACTATTCCTTCAAGATTCTCAGTTTGGTCTCCATTAGCTCCAGTGTGTACACTAAGCCACACACGAACCTCTTTTAAGACCAACATGGCCTCAGGGTTAGAGTTGAAAATTGAATTTGAGTAACACTGGGGCAGTTAAGTGAACTTTCATGCTGGCACGGGCCCAGGAACTTGACAAAAGCCAAGAAAGCCCGTTATGTGTGCAGGAAATATAGTCTAGATGTTCAAATATACAGTCTGGATATTCAAGTAAAGGGATTTTTGATCAGAGGTGGGTAGCCTAAAGTAGTCTAAAACCTTAATTCTAACACTTCAATCAGATATTTGTACAGTGCTTTTTTATTCATCATCTTTCAATTTTAACAAGATGCCCAGTCCCTGCTGAGGAAAGTTGAGGTGTTTGTTGGGAACTGACCAGTATTACGATGATTTTTTAAAAATATTTTGACCAAAACCTTAATTTTTGTCTCATCTGACCACAAATCCCACCTTTAACTTTGATAATCTAATGCTTTCTGGCAAAATTCAGTATATGTTTTTTCTTCAGTGATGGCTTCTTTTTAGTCACTCTCCTCTACAAACCAGATGTACACAGAGCTTTTGATATCATTGACTGGTGCTCCTTCACTCTGGTCTCAACCACTAAAGTCTGTGGTTCCTGTAAGTGGCTGTTGGCCTCTCTGTGTCTTCCCTCACTTGTCACATTCTTACTTTGACACTAAGTTTTGAGGAAATTCTTGATATAATGCAGCTTTTTATCTCCTCATAATCGATCCAACAGTCCTAAATGGGATGTCCAAAAACTTTTAGAAAAGGTGCATTTTTGATAACTTACAGGTACAGGGCAATCATAAACCAACCGAGCCTTAATGAAGGCAGCGATAGTGTGACTCAGTGTTTTTACAGCTGCTTGCTTTTGTTTCGTCCTTTAAACCCATCATTTCTCACTAGCAGCTCAACACACAGTTACAACATTTAACACAAAAAGTCAACAGTGCATAAAAGTGACAGGGCCCTTAAACAGCTCATTTGAAAGGGACTGAAACTGTCTAGAATAGAGCTGGTGAGATCTCTTTATGTGAGAGTGATTTTGTGCAAAGAACTTCATGAACATGTTTTGTATAGCCCATAGACCTATTACAACTTGTTTAAAAAGAGGTATAATATGTCACCTTTAATAGAAATGAATCTGTTAAATTCGATCAGGATGTCGTATAATTGGTTTACAAACTGTAGGGAAGTAAAATTGCTTTCTTATAAATCATGTCAAATAAAAGTAAAAATACTGCTATTTAGTTAAATGCTGTTTGATACACGATTTAAAAGTATCATTAAAAGAAAAAACAAAAACAAAAGTTGTAACATTCCTGCCCTGTCTTGGCTCCCTTCCACTTTTGTCTAGCCTTGCCATCTGCATCTGGTTTGTTTAGGCCATGTACCTTTGTTTTGTTTTGACCTGCTATCTGAGATTTTGCTGCATTTACTTCTTCTTAGCTGTGGTCCCTTGTCATGCCCCTCACTTGATTTCAGTGTGACACCCATCCAAATGTATTCATGCCCAGCTTTTCCTTGTTCTGTTTCTGTTTATACATACTTTAATCATGGTTACAACATTTAACACAAAGAATCAACAGTGTCATGTGTAATCTGCTAATCATGGAGAAACAATGTTTTATTTGATTATAGTAAAAATAATCAGTTTCCATTCACTTCTCCAGAGGGCCTGGAGGGGAAAAAAACCCCCACAAAATATTATTGTAACACAAAATAATTATCCATCCATGAGAAGTCATACATTTCTTTTGACTGTCAAAAGGAAATCACAGTAAAACAAACATTACCTAGTCCAGTAAAGCCAATAATGAGACTTTTAACACTGTTCATGAAATAATGGCTCAAACAGAAGTAATTCCCTACACAATTTAGAGGAACAACTTCTAGCATCTTCTAGACACTTGCATATTACTTTTCTCTTTTTTAAAATTTAAAATAAAATGCTAAAGCTCCAAAGCGAGAGGTGTGAGTAGTACAGAATGAAATTGAGGGGGGGAAAAAAGAAGTAAGTGTCAAATGTAAAGGAATGAGGTGTTGCTGCAAAATTACCAGTCTCAAGACGTGAATGGAGCATGAACGGTTTCAGTCTCATCCCTATCTGATGTCATGTGTCGTTCTTGAAATAAGGAACTTGAGATAAGGATCTCATAATTATCTCTCGAGAACAGTCAAGTGTAAGGCCTCTTTTATTTTCATTTCTGTCATTCCTTTTTTCCTATAAGACCACAGCTATTTAAAGCAAAAGCTCATTTTAAACCAGAAGCAGCTATAGCACCGCACGCAGAGCACAGCGCGAGTGCTGCTTGCCCTTAGAAGCCCGTACAAAATACACTCTCACAAATATTCCGCTCTTGACGAGTGCAAAAAAAAAAAAAAAGCAAAGCAGAAATGTTCCACTTGTCTCCTAGAATAAAACAAGCTTCAATTAGCCTAAGGCTGTTCATATTTTATTAGAAACACAGCCTCGCTATGCTTTCTGGAGGTTACGCAAAGATATAGGCCTTTTCGTATTAATAGTACTGTTAAACTGGTTTTGGCTTTGTCTCAGTCTTGCTCACAGTTGACCTAAGTACTACAAAGTCTTGGTCTTGACAGTACCTTCAGTACCACACTAGAAGCAGCCAGGCTTGAGAATATGACTAACACTGAGAGGTAGGTAGAAGAAAAGTAAGCATAAGCCAGTTGGGAAGAGAGTGGGCTTATATCTAAGCTCGCTGGAGTAGGAGCAGTGCCGCCAAACCGGCCGCAGGATTGAGGCCACTGTCCAGTTAAAGGTTTGAGGACATCCAGTTTTTCCAAAATATTTGAAATATTACTGACCATGACCTCTTCATCATTTTGCAGTTATCTAATATATTTAACACACAGTTCAGAACGGGTTTGGCTTTGCAAAAACTGACAAACTAAAGGAACAACAGACAAAATCTAAACAGGGAAAAATGCCAAAGCATTTGACAAACATGTAATCTCATTCGGAAAGCAAGAGACGCGAGTGAGTAACAGAAGCCTTCTACACCAGCTGCGGGTGGCAGAGCTCTACTTCGTGGTGATGCTCCACCTGTAATACTGCAGAAAGGCCCCTTCACCAAAAAACAGTCAGGGAGTAGGTAGCCGGTGAGGGTTGTGACTTATCTGATCTAAAGAAGCAATGTAACGAGGAACATAAACGAGCTAACCAATAAGAAGACAGGTTCCTTAAACACGGAAAACAAAACACAGGTGTAAACTATAATGACTGAAACCGAGACTAACAATGTGAAAAAAGCTAAAAGCAAACCCAGGCTCAGTAATCTGGTGACAAGGACCGCTGGAGGCGGGGTGTGATGGCGAGGCTGTGGCAATACGTGCTGCTTTAAATTGGTTATCCAGATCTCGCGCATTCTTCCAGTTTTGTATTTTTGTTTGGGAGGTGTAAATTAACTTTCTTGTTAATCTTTTTTTGTTTCTTCATTGTTTCAAAGTCCAATAATAGAAACCATCAACTGTGGAATAATCTTAATGATACAGTTGAGGTGGTATTATACCGTGGATACTGGCGCTTCGGTCTTGTGCTGTGATGTACGTTCCTATTTTTCGTGAACGCTGAACTGAACGAATCAGTTTACAAATTATGAACGGGGACGTGAGTGACGTTCACTCTCGCGAGACTGAACGCACTGAATGTTTTATGTTTGCTGACTACAGGCTAGCATGGTTGGAGCTTCGAGATCAGACGCTTCTGCAGGAGGCAGTTTGTTTAAACATATCAGTCCAATTTTTTGAAGAAATCGGTGTAGATTTAAATGGGGAAAAACACACGTTTTGTTTACTTTTAGTTATGTTCTTTTCTGAGCACTTTAAAAGATATTTGTTTGAAAACTGCATTTTAGGCAGACAGGGTTTGTTTACATTTTGTGTTAATATTGTCTGAATAAAATTTCCATATGCTGTATACCTGCACCTTGTTTTTTTCACTTTCAGCATAACATGATGCGTTGCTTAAGTGGTAAGATGCTATTCTCGACCTCAAAATTGGTTTTTAATGTAACTTATGTCTGTGATTGTTCAGTGGTATGACCGATAGAAGGAGAAGATTGAAGGAGGTTCAGATAGAAGGACGTTGAATTGAAAATGTAAAAAAAAATTCCAAAAACTAACGAATGAACATGATATAAACCCCCCCCCCCCCAAAAAAAAAAACTAATGAACGAACATGAACTAGTGCATTTTTTAGCTGTGAACTGAGACCTGGAGGGGCTACAAACAAGCGGATGAGTCTGCATGATGCGGGAGGCAGGCTAGGGGCGGAGTTACACATAAACTTCAACTCAGATTCAGTTATGTTCAGTTTTATTTATACGGCGCTATTTACAACCAATGTTGTCGCAAAGCAGCTTTACAGAATCCAGGTCTGAGCCCCTAGTGAGTAAGCCGAGGGCGACAGAGGGGAGGAAAAAGTCCCAAAGCTGGAGGAAGAAACCTCGGGAGGAACCAAGACTCAAAAGGGGATCCGATCCACCTCTGGTTGACCCAGAGAGAGAGAAACAGAGTCTCTATAGAGATAACTAACAATAGAAGGCCTTCATGCACAAACATAATCACCGTTAGACAGATTGTCCATCTACGGCTAACAGAGTTGGTTCAGTAAAGAGTAGAACAATAACAGAGGGGAGGAAGACAAGACAGGGCGAGATTGTTTCATGTGCCTCTGACCGCAGTGCCAACACTGCACTCCTTCTTGTGTGTTAAATGTACTTAATTCCAGATACGAGCACACTTCACCAGGTTAGAACATAACACCATTTGACTAAATCAGTGACCTGGACAATTTCTCTTTTGACTTGTTGTGACTTTTGGTGATGTAGTACCAGTGCACTATTCCCTACTCCTCTGTATCACTGTATGTTTTTGAAGCTCACTGTATTATTATTATTATTATTATTATTAGATATACACAGTGTTTTTGCAAATATCTGATTTATGGTGCCAAACCCTTTACACGCATTTTTTCTATACTTTGAAAAGCAGAAAGCACCCAAAGTACCCAAACTTTTTACAGGCAGTGTATTACTCCTATAAGAGGGAACAGGTGTGGCTATCTATACTGGAGGATGAAGTGGGTCAAAAATCAATATAAATCTTCTGTTTTTTTGTAAAAAGTGCCTGCGGCCAGCTCCATGTGCAAAGCCTGAATAGAGCAGCTGCTGTTTGATCCCGGGCCGAAATCATTCATTGTGAGAGTGTGCGGTGGACTCATACTTGGTGCATTTCTAGTCTGGTTGAAGCCCTGCCAACAGAGTGAGAGAGAGAGAGAGAGAGAGGCGTTGATGAATTACATTTGTGTCACACTTGAGAGACAACAAGCCACTCGGTGAAAGATTAGTTTGTTCTAATACCTGCAGGAACTGACATTGGCAGGGATGGTTGGATGCATAGTCAGCTCCTGCTGCAGAAATCCATTGGTAGGAGAGTGTTGATATCATTAAAGTGATAGTCTGGTATAAAATATAACATTAACCAAAACTTAGACTCAAACCACTAACAAGACTCAGCCAAGACATGTCTAGTGTTTGAATTTGCCTCTCTCATTTTTACACTGGAGCTACAAAGCTAATGTAGCCAACATCTCACTAATTAGCAGGAGGCAAACATGCAGTCATTGCACGCTTGCCTCAAACTGTCAAAACGTTAAGTAATCACGAACAGACCAAATGCATGCTTGTACAGTAAGATTTTATACAAATATTGCCTCCCATATGCTCCAAAGCTAATATAACACCACTTTTGCCTTGCTAACGCCACTTTTTGCCCCTCGGGGAATGCAGTTATATTACTGTAAAAGCAGTGTGTGGCTGCCAGTTGTGTAACTGTTATCATAGTATTGAACTGAGTGACAAAAGTAAAGCTGCAAAAACGTGACATGTGGAAAATATATTACATTCTGTTTATAGTATGTAATATGTCAAGATATATTCCATTTTCATATGAGCATCTTCTAGCATTCTTTTACTGTGAACTACTTTATAGGGTATTAATAATTAACAGTAGAGATTGATGCATCAGACCAGAGAAGTGTGTGTGTGTGTGTGTGTGTGTGTGAGGGAGACAGTGTTCATATCATGATATAAAGCAGTGCAGCTTTTCATATTTTAGTGCAGTGTAATGTTCACTGCTTTCATCTTTAATTAAACAGTGCTCTGTGGTCTGTATTTCTCCTCTGCTGGTTCAGCCTGGTGTATTTTCACTGTCCAACAAATGTATCTCTGAAAAGTTTTTACTTGGCCACAGCTTTTTTTTTTTTGCTTATTTAAAAAAATATCTTATTTAGTTTACACTGTAGAGACTGTAAACACATGGCCGCCTCCCTCATAACTGCATGACTCACACATGCATAAATAAAAAGTCTTTTTTTTGATGTCTAGAGTGATTGCCATTACAATTAGTTACTGTAATTGTTATTGTTAGTTGTATATTTATTGTGTGTTATTGTAATTGCACAATTATTTCTTATTATAATTAAGTAAAGTAAATGAGGTGACCATTTATCATATGTGAACACACCACAGCACACCGTGTGAATGATGTGAAATTCTCTGCATTTAATTCTTTCAACAAGTGAAGCAGTGGGCAGGGTACCTCAGTGGTGCCACTAGCAGTCCTGAGATTCGAACCCATGGCCTTCTGATCACACGGGCAACGCCCTAACCACTAGGACACCAGCTGGCCCGTAATTACAGGGAATTGCTTGTAACTACATGAGTAAATAGAAACTTTACTGTAATCCAACTGTAACTGTGAATACATTAACAGTAGTCCCATTATTGTCACACGCAAGCATTACTACACAGTTATTCGAGACTTTTACTGTAAATTGAGAGCACAATTTCTGCACACAAATGTGGTACTTGTTGAAAGTCCATCCAATTTCCCTGCTTGTTTAATAAGCAATCAATGAGACATAATGAAACCAAATGTAAGACGAGGCATTTCAATGGGTGTACATCACGAGAAGCCTTGAATAATAAGCTCCAGTGTAATGCATAGAAAATGAGGCCCTGCTGTGTTGCGCAAAAGATGTTGTGCCAAACTCTGATGCCCTCCTGTAAGTCATGTAGACTTATTTATTTGTTCTTATTGTTTATATTTCCATCATTCTGGCTGATAGCATACATTCCGCAGAAATCAGTACAAGAACCTGCTGGACTGAAAGGGGTCAGGGCTGAACTTTATTACTCCCACAGTACCCTCCCCACCTCCACCTTGACACACACACACACACACACAAACATAGACTCTGTCCATCACTCGATTTCAAGCCAGAACCTCAAATAAACAGAATCAATCAGAGCAGCGGACTCATGAAATAAGCAACACGCTTTGATTTGTGACGCACTTCACGTGGTAAATTATGCACCGCAAACTGGCCAAAGAAGGGGAAGGGTAAAAAAATAACATACACACACAAAAATCCCAGAAAGCTCTGAATTGGCAGCCAACAGCACAGATTTTAACTTCAGACTATGTTGGTTGTTGGGCTGCCGGGCAGGTGTGTCGACAGATACTGATTTCTTCTATTTCTGCACGTTTTGTCATTTAATTCTTTTACATCTTTAAACAAAATGTAATATAAGACAGACAACCTAAGGAAACTCAATACAAAGTAGTTTTTACATGACCATTTTATTTATTGATGTAAAAAAGTTATCCAGCATTAAGTACCCCAGTGTACAAAAGCAATGTTAGTCATTCATTCATTCATTTTCTGTAACCGCTTAATCCTTGCTAGGGTGGCGGGTCATCCCGAGGTCAGCGGAAAAAAAAAGTAAATTGAAAAAAAAAAATAGACGGACAAAAATATTTTCCAGCAATCCTTCTTCTACCCCTGGTCCATAGTGGGCAGTGTGCAAGACAGTATTTTTCATGTCTTGCTGTTGACTCACTGGGAGGGGGGGGGGGGGGAGCATTTCAGCTGCTATGGCTTTCTTTCCTGTTTTTATTTTTTGTACAGAGTAGAAAGACCCTGGTGATTGCACTGTTACTGTACAGTCAAGGTTATTAGCAAAAAAATGAAAGCAATCCATCACACACAAGACTCACCAACTCAAAGACTCATAATCACACACTATAGGACGGAATACGAACACACACACACACACACACACACACACACAGACACACACACACACAGGTTTTTTGTGGGTTTTGTGTGTGTGTGGGTGTGTGTGTGTGTGTGTGTGTGTGTGTGTGTGTGTGTGTGTCTAAAGCTAGACATCTACTCCTCAGACATTTCTTCTGAAATCGATGGTATTAATAGGGAACTTGTCCCCATTTGGTGCAGTTACAACATGTAAACTTTATTACACCTACATATTCTAATATTGCTGTGAGGATCTGATTGCATTCAGCCACAAGAGGATTAGTGAGGTAAGGTACTGATATTGGACGATTAGTTCTGGATCACAATGACCTCTTTAAAGGGTGGGGTGGCAGGGGTTTATGTGCACTTTCGAAAATAACAGGAAACTAAAGGGACGAGACCTGCGGTGGGTTGACGCCCCGACCCCGGGATAGACCCTGGGTAGCCGCGACCTGAGTAAGGATTAAGTGGGTACGGAAAATGAATGAATGAATAAAGGGACAAGAATAATGATTTGGCCATAACTATAACAATAACCAATAAAACTTCAAGTCCATTTTCCAGGGTGCTCCGACAATTGCCTACTTGCTCTGAACCATCCAAACCTGTTCTTTGTTATATCACATGATCCATCTAACTCAAGTCAAAACAGAACTGCACAAAGAATATAAACAGAACATCGCAAGACCACGCAGGTCAGGCAGGTTCAGACTAAAGAGAGAGTGCAAAAACCACGAGCAGCTGTGAAATAATTTACAGGACCACACACAGTGCAGTCGACAGGACCAGTGACAGTACTATTAAGACAAACTGTTTTCTAGCAGCAGAGGTGCTAAGTGTGCAAAAGGAATGGAGGTGGACAGCACTAAATAATGGTGAAAAAACAGAAAGTAGCAGTAACAGAATTAAAAACAATGTACAGTATGTAGATAAATACAGGACATTTCCAGTAGTTGGGGAGTAAGTTTTCTTTCACTTCAGTGTGTGTATGCAGTGGGATTAGGAGAAAGGAAGCAGTTTAGATCAGAGTGTGTGTGTGTATGTGTGTGTGTGTGTGTGTGTGTGTGTGTGTGTGTGTGTGTGTGCGTGTGTGTGTGTGTTTGTGTGTGATAATACAATTTGTTATTCAGTTCTGATTTAGGTGTCTGATGGCCTGGGGAAAATGCTCCCCATCCCAGTAGTGAAGACCTGGATGCTGCAAGTTCTCTGTGATGTGAACACCACATGTTCAGCAGAGATCGATCATGTTAAGCTGTCCTGAAGTCAAGAGACAGGTTTTTTCCTCTAGCCATTACACCTCCTTAGTCCGTTAGCCATTACACCTCCTCTCTGTACATCATCTCATCAGACCCACTGATCAATCCCACCATGGTTGTGTCATCAACAAACTTGATGTGATTAGAGCTGTGCATTGTTCGGTGTGGTGGCACTGGAGACGTTGCTTCCAATCCTGACTGACTGACTGAGGAAGTACAGGATCCAGTTGCAGAGGGATGCTGAGGAATCATGATGTTAAATGCTGAACTGAACTCTATGAACAGTATTCTAACATAAGTATTTTTTGTCCAGATGGGTGAGGGCAGCTGTGATTTTATGTGCCTCATGATGAGCCTCTCAAAGGACTTCAAGACCACTGATGTGAGTGTGACGGCACAGTAGTCATTGAGGCACAACACTGCTTTGGTATGGGGCTGATGGTGGTGGCTTTGAAACATGTTGGAACAAGGGCGGTGTTAAGAGATAGAGACATCTTTAGTTCTGCAAGAATCATCCCAGTGCCCAAGAAGTCATAAGCGTCCTGTCTGAATGACTACCAGCCGGTTGCACTCACCCCATCATTACAAAGTGCTTTGAAAGGCTGGTACTGAGGCACATGATGGCGCACCTCCCAGACCAGCTCGACCTGCGGCAGTTTGCATACTGCGCCAACCGGACAACTGATGACGTGATTTCAACTGCCCTTCACCTCGTCCTTACTCATCTGGACACAAAGGGCTACTAAGCCTGCTGGGCATGAACACCTCACTCTGCAACTGGGTCCTGGACCTCCTAACAAACAGGCCTCAGTTTTTTATTACTGGAACTAGCACCTCCAGGACCGTCAGCCTGAGCACCGCATCGCCACAAGGATGAGCGCTCAGCCCACTGCTGTTCACTCTGCTAACGCATGATTGTGTTGCCCAGTTCAGCACAAACCACATCGTCAAGTTTGCAGATGACACAACAGTGGTGGGGCTCATAAGCAACAACGATGAGTCCGAGTACAGAGAGGAGGTCAGACAGCTGGTGGTCTGGTGTCGAGACAACAACCTGTCCCTGAACGTCGACAAGACAAAGGAGATGGTCATCGACTTCAAGTGGAACTCCGCCCCGTACACCCCACTTCACATTAACAACTCAGCTGTGGAGAACGTCAGCAGTATGAAGTTCTTGGATGTGCAGGTGACAGACAACCTCAGCTGGACACTCAACACCACTACCATCACCAAGAAAGTCCAGCAGCGCCTCCACTTTCTGAGGAGACTGCATAAGGCTCACTTTCCCCCTCCCATCCTCACCACCTTCTACTGGGGGACCATCGAGAGCATCCTCTGCAGCTGCATCACTTCCTGGTTTGGAAACTGCAACAGCGCCAACCGAAAGTCCCTTCAGCGGCTGGTGAGGAGCTGAGAAGATCATCAGTGTGTCCCTCACACCACTCACTGAACTGTACAAGAAACGCTGTGTCCGCCGCGCAAACACAGATCCCACCCACCCCTCACATGGACTGTTTCCCCCCTGATGTCCCCCTGTACCACCACTATCAGACATCACAACAGCTTCTTCCCACAAGCCATTAGATTCCTGAACTTAGAGCCTGCACGTAACATCAGGGTTCTGAACAGGGTCTGACCTCATACAGAGACTGCTGTAAGAAATGCACGTGACACTTTTAACTATCCTGTACTGACTGCACCAACACTTTCCAAAAACTGCACTAAAACTAGCTGCTAAAAATTTGATTTAAAAAAATCCTCTACCTCTGAATATACACTTATTTGCACTACCTGCCTGTTTGTACTTTGAATTCTTTGCTTAGATGCTGCAGTATAATGTTGTGGCAGTTTTTTGACTCTGCTCTGCTCTTTGTCCTTCACTATTTGCTTCAGAGAACGCTATTTTAACCCTCTGTGTACTCGTGTATGTGGCTGGGCTGACAATAAACTCTCTTGAATCTTGAACTGAATCTTGAAGATGTCTGAGAGAACATCTGTCAGCTAGTCTGCACATCTCCTGAGCACACGACCAGGGATGTTGTCTGGTCTGGCAGCGTTCTGTGTTTTGACTCTAAGCAGAGGTTTCCTCACATCAGCCATGGTCAGACAGAACACCTGGCTTTTTGGGGCGGGTTGGTCTTCCATGCTCCCATGTCATTTTGTGCTTCAAACCATTCATAGAAGTGATTCAGCACATCTGGAAGAGAAGCCTCACTGTTGCCCTGACACAATTGCCTTATGTCCCCAGTGTCCTGGAATTGACTGTGGATTTTCTGAACATGTGCACGCTTCCCTGCTCTGATGGCCTTGGACAGGTTGGCCCTTGTTGTTCTCAGGGTTAGAGCCTGATCTTGCACTCACAGTAGCACGGGCACCACTGCAGTCACACATGGCTTCTGGTTGAGGCATGTGGTGGTGGTCTTGGAGCCAGTCACCAACACCATACTTGTAGAGCCACCGTAGGTTACAGCCCTCAATGTCCTGGTCAGTGTCCGCAAAGCAGTCCTGAAGAGCAGTGATGGCACCTGGGGGCCAGGTCTGTTATAGAAAGGGCTTGTCTGAAGAATGGTCTGTAGATTGGGATCAGCATTACAGAGATGTGGTACACAGAATCAGAATCAGAATCAGAAAACTTTATTTATCCCGGAGTATACACCAGTGTAAACATATGTTTATGTAAACCTAGTCCAGCATGTTTGTCCACCACTGATGGAATTTAGGGAACACTGACTTAAGAGTTGTGCGAGATTTGCACCGGCTGGGATGTGCACCCTGAATATGAGCATGGCAGTGAATTTCCACAGTGCATAAAATGGCCTACATCTAACAGTCACAAACTCCAGCAGTGGTGAGCAGTAACAAGAGACCAGCACAGCATTCACATGTAAGCCCCCACTTCGCAATTCAGTGAGGCACTTCTGTCTGAGCGGAATGCTAGCATGTTGCAATAGCATTAGACTTTTTCATTTTCCCATAATCTGTAACCCATCGTCAACTTTAATCACTTGCCTAGTGATATAAAGGTAAATTACAGTCTGGTTTTATAGAACTGTTCATTCCTGGCAAGAAGTAACATGTTTGCAACACACATGACACACATATATTATATATCCCTCTGGGAGGACTAACTTGTGTTACATCCAAGGCCTGACAATACATTTGTCTGTTGGACAATGTTGACATGAGCCCCACCATCTCCTACTTTCCACAAGGTGTTGGATTGGTTATAAATTTCACACCTAATGTTTTCCCACCATAATAAGTCTAAATTCCAACCCACAATTAGCCCAGAAAGTCTCATGGCTTTTCCCAGATGTTCTCATTACAAGATCGCATCTGGCCCTGAGAGACTAGGTAACTTTAGGCTCATGTGTGGCAGTGGCCCATTGTATTGGTTATGCTCTTCTAAGGGGATAATACAGTCTGTGTGCACGCAACTGAATATACCTTAAAGCTAAAATCCATCATCTGTACATACACTCATTTTTCTTTCTCTATGCATCGATCAGTCAAAAAAACAGTTTCATTCACATGGGTAGATCAAAATGAGAGCTGTTAAACCACCATAATGAGCCACTGTGCTGAAAGGGCAGAAATCCTGAATGCTGTGCAGTTTCTAGGTGGTGGGCTGTCAGCTCTGTGAGGGTGACTGCATCTCTCTGTGTGTGAATGTTTTGTTCGAGCTGGCTGTGGGTTGTGTGTCATGCAGCAGCAGCAGAAGGTGGTGAAGTTTGGGGACTGGTACAGACAGCGGAGGGACAGCAGCTTTGTTTCTTTTCAGCAGCAAAAGCTGGGCTCCAAACTGCAGAATCCAGTTTGGCTAGGCCTTCGCTTCTCTGGACACACGCTAGCCTTTTGTTCTGATTGCACAAAAATTGGTGTAAAATCTTTTCACTGGTGCAAAATCCATCCATCATCTGAGCCACTTGTCCTTAATCAGAGTCCTGGGGGGTGCAGAACCTATCCCGGGTGGGGGATAGCTTTTCTGAGTATTTTCTAAATAGAACACTTTTACTCCTTCTCAAGTATGTTTGTGAGCAACACAGTCTACTTTTTACTCAGTTACATTTTAAACGACTTACTAATTAGTCATGCCAAAGAATTAGCTTGCAGGTGTTTCTCTCCAAATACGCTGCAGCTGTCTGTGATCGGGGGAGGATCACCCACCAATTGCTGACATGAAAGACGGTTGCTCTGCCTCTCCAGCACCACACAATGCACAGATATTATCATGTAGCTATTTTACACTTTCAGCATATGATTGTTGTAAGAAAATCTCATATTGATGAAATAGCATCCTTTAATCTGTTAATGTAATTTAAGTTTTTTTTTTTTTTATCTTAAAGGGCATGTACTCCACATTTTCTGGTAATTTATTTTTTTTCTTCTATAGTCAACTTACATGTTTTCATGACCACTCTGCCACCTATCTTTATCCCTCAGATTTAAATGGATGGTTTTGTTACTGTGTCTTTAAAACTGCTATATGTAAATGAGCACTGTTCTGACTGAGCACTGTTGTGACATCACAGAAACTTTCATTTCAAAGCTTAGTGTGCATAAATGTTCTACAGTATATGGACCGGAAAGTTTAACAATGTTTCACTGTTGATGAATTCACTTTTGACAGCACAGACTCATTCATGTGGGGTTCGAAAGTTGTGTCATCTTCTGTGCCACCGAGATTTTATTGAAGGGAATGAATGATGTGAAATGAGCTTTTGAAATTATATTACTGGCAAAGCCAATAAAGTTTCTGTTGTTTTAGACAGACAGTTCAAGGAACGGCCAATTCATAAACTCCTCATGGCATAATAGCAGTGCTAGACTGGTATATAGATAATTATCTCTGTTTTTTTTTCCTGTTTATTAAAACAAAAGTAAACTTGAATGGAACTTGATTGGCATCAGCAAAGCTTTCACTTCCAATCCAAGCAATCTCCCTTTAGAAATCTTCATAACAAAACAGAGCTCTTCCTGTCATCTAATTTCTCCCAAACTTTAAATGCATTTAGCATAAAGTAAAGCAATCTCGAACCGCTTATGTGGTTTTCGATGCTATGTAACATATTTCAAAATAAAATATGTGATCATTTATGATGTTATTATTTGATGTATTAATAAATATATGTATATTATCCAAATTCTGGATTGAAAATGGACTTTTCAGAATTTTCTATTAATATAATCTGAGCAGATATTGTAAATCGTATCATACTGAATTTCAGTTACAATATCTTATATCTAATTTAATGATAAAACATTAAAACATTAAAATTCAAGGCTGAACTGAAATAGCTCAGAGTGAGAAATGGCCTTTTTGGGGCTTATTTTCAGGATTTTTAAACCAGGTTTTAAAGGCCATTTATTTAAAGCTAAGACTTTGCACAGGCCTTACACATGGACAGGCTCCTACGGTTTCACTGAGAGTGTTGTCATGTATCTCATCCCTAGGAATAAAAATCATGTTAACTGTTTAACTGGATTAGTGCAACACAGATTTGACAGTATTCAAGGAAATGAACTGAAAAATGTAGAAAATGTAGAAAAAAATGTAGAAAAAAGATGCACGATGGGTGGGAAAATGGTGTGAGAATAGCTAAAAAGTCAGTTGAAACTAAGAACACAAATTCCCATAATGTTCAGGATTAGGCAAAAGTTAAAGTATATACCAAAAAAACTGGAGGTAAAATTGTGACAACTATAACATTTTATAAAATGTACTGAGTGAAAATAATGTACACTCATGGTTAGTTTACCAGCTAACATGACAATCCCGTAGATGCATGCTTCTACATCAAATGCTGCTATGTAATGAAATGCTCATGCACTTCCTAAGAATATCCTACTCAAAACAATGCAGGACTGAAAGCAACCCAGTTTGGTTCTCCATAACACAGCACTGGGTTACTGTATTACAGAATGCAAAGTGGGTGTATATGAATAATACTTTTTTACATGATATTAAGAATTAACTTATATTTTCTTTTTCTTGATAAAATCAACAAACTGTTCATCCAAACTAGTGTCACAATTCTCAAGTGCAGTCTCAGACCTGTGTCTGCACTCAAAACGTTGGTCTCTACCGTTTGTCTAGGTCTCAGACTTTATACACTATGTACTAATTCAACGATTAACCTAGATTTGTCTTTATTTATCCTGTTACATTTGTAATTCATTGATCATTTTGACATAAAGGTATCTAGTATTGTTTGTATAGCCAAACTGTGATGGCTAGATGTGTCAGAGCATCTCCTAGGCTCATGGGGTGAACCTGGTATGCAGTGGTTAGAAGCTACCAAATGTAGTCCAAGGAGAGAAAACAAGTCTGTGGTTAGTGGGGAGTGAATGCTAGTCCTTTGATTTGATCCCGAATAAGCAACTGCAGCACAAATTGCAGAAAAAGTTCATGCTGGCTATGATAGAAAGGGTTTAGAGCATACAGTGCATTGCAGCATATTGCTGCATATGGGGCTGCAGAGCTGTGGACCCTATCAACCACTGAATGTGCATACAATGCACCAGTGAGCATCAGGAAGTGAGTAACTGAATCAATAAAGTAATGAAAGAAGGTGGCCTGGTCTTTTCTTTTCATCATGTGGAGGCCAGGTGTGTGTTTGTAACTGTGAAAGAGATGGCACCAGGATGCACTATGGGAAGCCAGCAGAGGAAGTATGATGCCCTGGACGATGTTCTGCTGGGAAATCCTGGGTCCTGGCACTCATGCTGATGTTGCTTTGACATCCAGCAGCAGAAGGTGGTGAAGTTTGGGGACGGGTACAGACGGCGGAGGGACAGCAGCTTTGTTTCTTTCCAGCAGCAGAAGCTGGGCTCCAAACTGCAGAGTCTAGTTTGGCTAGGCCACCACTTCTCTGGTACCACCTTCCTGAACATTGCTGCAGACCTAAACGTTACTGCAGACCCCACTGGCAGTGGCCTTCAACAGGATAATGTGCAGTGGTACACTACGAGCATTGTTCAGGAATGGTTTGAGGGACATACGAGTTTGAGGTGTTGACTTGGCCTCCATATTCCCAAATCCAATCCGGCATCTCTGGGATCTCATTGCTGTATCTGCTTGCAGTTCAGAAGAACATATCCATTAATCTACATAAGGGTGGTAGGAGCCTAGTGTGTAAAACACTTGCCTGTGAACCTGATGACCACAAAGTTGCAGGTTCAAACCCCCACTTTCTACCATTGTGTCCTTGAGCAAGACACTTAACCCTCAGCTGCTCCGGGGGGGACTGTCCCTGTAACTATTGATTGTAGGTCACTCTGGATAAGAGCGTCAGCCAAATGTCCCCTTTTACATAACGCATCCAGACAGCGTTCCCTTCTGGATTCTGGTCAGCATATTTTTTGCCAAATGAAATGGTTTGTGCATACCTGATACACTGCTGATGAGACACTCATTCTGAGTAGGTGAAAGGTTTTTTCTTTACTTTTTATTTGACAAGAGCAATGTGAATAAATCAACATTATCAAAGTAGCGCTATTGTAAAATATTCAACGTACACAGACAGTAATTAACATATTCAGCGTTATTACAAATGGATGTGTAACTATCAAAGACTTAACGAAGCAGCACAAGGGATTTAACCATACTTAAGTAAACAGTGTGTTTTTAGCAGACTTTAATGGTTAGTGATGTTTGAATGTTGATGACGTTCTTAGTAAAAAATCTTATGGCAAATAAGTAACACATCTAAGCTTGAAAACTAGGCACTGGCAACAAAGAGAAATGCCCCGGCAATAGTAAAATACATAGACCTGACACAGGGGGGGGAGTTGTGGTGAAAGAAGGCTAATGAACCGAACTTAAATAATGAACGCTGGTGTGCAATATTGATGGCACATAATTGCTTTCCTTTCCCACAAAGGGCCTCCTTCTGTGAATGGTTGGAAAGATATCAGTGTGAGTGCTGCCTGATGCAGTTATTGTAAACAAGAAGTTAATTATTCTCCAGGGCTTTGATAATGACCAGGTGCTCCAGAGAGCCTTAAACCCCCAAACTACACTGACCAGTGTGCCTCAAAATGCCGAAATGTGGAACAAAAAAGCTTGCAAATGGTCTCAGAAATGTCTGTTTTTATCTCCATTCAGTGAGGGTGTCATCACTAGAAGAAACATGGATAAAATAATTGGGACACACCTGTTTTTCAGGGTTTGGGCTAGGCTCCTTACTTCCAGTGAAGGGCAATCTTAATACTTCACCATACCAAGACATTTTGAACAACGCCACGCTTCCAAATTCGCAGACACAGTTTGGGGAAGAACCTTTTTTTTGACCTCAACCTCATCCAACACCTTTGGGATGAACTGGAATGGAGAATGCGAGCCAGGGCTCCTCGTCCAGTGTCTGACCTCACAAATGCTCTACAGAATGGGTACAAATTTTAACAGAAACACTCCAGAATCTTGTAGAACGTCTTAAAAGAAGAGTGGAAGCTGTTATAAATGCAAACTCCACATTCAAGTCTATGTGTTTGAATGCAATGTCATCAAAGTCTCAGTGGGTGTAATGGTCATGCATTCCAAACTTTTGTCCCTATAGTGTATTTATGTCTGTTTCTGATTTAAAAAGTCTTGTTTTGAGCACCTACTGTTACCTAATGCTTGTAGGAGCGTGTGAGTTTCCTCTGTATGTGTTTGGTGTCCAATGGTTGCTTCTTTATTTTAACACTGGAGCTATGAAGTTAATGCTGCAAAGTAACGATAGCTTTTAGGCGCTGCATTCCTTAATCATCACCCACTTGCCTTAAATTGTCATCCCAAGTAGACTTGCTTAAATGGCTTTCGACTGTGTGACACACAGTTATCTACAAAACTGAACGAAAGTTTGTCACATAGCTAAAACAATAGTGATTGCCATCCTGATGCCTGAAATTTGTTTGTACTTTCATCCATCATGGCTGTATGTCTATGGTGGAGTTGTGGAAAATGGTTTATTGGCTAAAACCATAGCTGTAGGTCTGATAGAGCATATAGTTCTGTAAAGAGCATCTGATCACTTGCAGCACATTTAAGGCTATAAAACCCACCGCCTTGAGTGTTCACATTGCAGTTATGATGCTATAATATGAAAATTGCCCAATTTGTAGACCCCATATAATTTTACAGCAGGCCAATACCCTCCTTTTCTTCCTCATGGCCCTCGTATTGTATGAGCGGGACTTTTTAACCAGAAGAATTCATCAAACAATTAAAGGCCAGTAAATGTAGCCTCCTACAATCAATCACATTATTCACCCCCTTTCAACACACTGCTAATAATCCCTCATGGCTGCAATTCTAAAGATAAACTGTACAATGCGGGTTTTATGAGGTTGAATATTTTCTGAGAATCAGAATAGGTTTTATTGGCCAAGGAAGATGTTGATTGTAAGGAACTAGTAGCTCACATTCAGACATAATAAAAAAGTACATTAATATATAATAACAAGTACCCTCTATGAAGTAGAGGATGCAAAAATAAATTAAATGAAAATTGCAAATGGTTAAGATGTGGTTTCTGGCTCTGTATAACATACTTTTATCCGTGGAAGCGAGAAGCGGGGTTTGCTTAACTGTGACTGCTAAAAAAATAAACATGAACTTTAAAATGATTATAGAGTATAGGAAAGACCTATGTGTGCATGTTCTTTGGGGTAGATTTTGTATTATTACTTTATATTTAATTTACAGACTATTAATACCTGCAGTAGCCATTTAGCAGCGGTGGGTGGGACACAACAATAATGTGCCACATACACTTTGTGGACAAAACTATGGGGACACACCTGTTTTTCAGGGTTGGAGCTAGGTCCCTTACTTCCAGTGAAGGGCAATCTTAATGCTTCAGTATAACAAGACATTTTGGGATGAACTGGAACAGAGATTCCGATCCAGGCCTTCTTGTCCAATATCAGTACCTGATCTAATAAAAGCTCTACAGATAGAAGGGTCACAAATTACCACAGAAACCCTAAGAAGAGGTGGAAGCGGCAAAGACTGGACCAACTCCATATTAATGTCTATGTATTTGAATGCAATGTCATTAAAGTCTCTGTTGGTGCAATGGTCAGGTGTCGTAAGACTTTTGTCAGTATAGTGTATATACACCCTGGGGCTTGTTTCACAAACATGTTTTGCTGTGAATTTTTCTTGCAGGTCTCATATGTCTTTCAAAAAAGTGTATCACCAAAAAAAATGTTACTAAGAACAAATGATCAAGAACTATGAGGCCTGTTCAGACTGCAATTCCACTTTAATTCACAGAAATGACAAAAATATGGCAACAAATTCAAATCTGGGCCTAATTAAAACATTACCTTTGTTTTGAGCACCTACTGATTATGTTTGGGAATTCAGCCAAAAGTGGAAAGCATGAATACATTCAAACATTAATTCTAATTCTGAGCTGCTACAAATACAGGTCTATGTTGTTAGAATTACATAATAATAATAATCTTTATTTACAGCAACTGATTGCCAGCAAAAAGCTACATTATCATGCAGTGTGACATGAGACTGACATGTAAAAGATAGAAACAAAGAAAGAGAGAAAGTGAATCAAAGATAAAAGTGATAGAAAATCACTGCAGAGATCTCTTGGGGTAGCTGGCGTCCTAGTGGTTAGGGAGTTACCCCTACAATCAGAAGGTCGTAGGTTTGAATCCCAGGACTGCTAGTGGTGCCACTGAAGTACCCTTGAACAAGGTAGCGTCCCCACATACTGCTCCCTGGGTGCAGTGCTCCTGGCAGCCCGCTGCTTCACTTGGTGAATGGGTTAAATACAGAGAAAGAATCGGACACTGTCCACACCGTGTGCTGTTGTGTGTTCATGCATGACTATAAGGGGCCACTTTACATTAGTTTATATGTTCTAAAACTAACGAAGCAGTCCCCAGATTGGTTGTTGCTCAGCTCATTTTTAAAATCTGTCCCAAAGAGAGTAAGTAGGGTCGGGGTCTGTACCAGCAGTTTGGTTTGTCAGTTATATACTGAATATTCACTGCAAAAAACGTCTTGGCAATTCACAAAAAGTAGACTAATTATATTGAAAATGCTTCTTTTTTGCTTACATTAGGCAAAAAATATGCGTATGGGCTAAGCAAATTTGCTGAGTAGGCATAAGATTTCTTGAAATAAGCAAAAGAATAAGCAATAATATTCAGACTAAACTGCACTGAAATAAGAATTTTATTTGCTAAGACAGTGCACACTAGCGATCTAGATATTTGTGTATACTTATTGTGCTTTTATTTTGCTTTCCAATGCATTTTGTGAGTTTCTAAGACTGGTCAAGGGTGTTGACTTCAAGTTTTTTGTTTCTTTTGCATGACTTCAAAATGTATGTGCTATAAAATTTCAGCTCCTCCAGTTTAAAACACCTCCTGTGCATCGGCGATTATCTGTATATTTGATGAAAGTACAGACACATTTCCAGACGTTTTTAAGGTACAGGTATATTGTCCATTTTACAGATAAATATATTACACTGCTGGAAATAGCACAGGTCCGTTTCGTACAGATTACTGAATCACTCAGCTCGGTCTGATGTAAGCGTGTGAAGTTTTGGGCATGCAGTTTACATGGCACCGACTGGTGGGGTTTGAGCCTTTATTACTTGTAAGCCACATTAGCCTTGTAACTCCAGTGCAAAACTAAAGAAGTGGACCTCAGACCCCGCGCACGACTCAGCTGTCAGTGTTTGAAGGGGGGGGGGGTAACCCTGATGAACTATCACTTTAAAACAAGATGAAGTAAAATGCCACTGTTATACCCTGGGGTACAAGCCACTGGTCATATCTGAGCTGAACTGCTTGTCCTGTGCTGTCAGTGTGCGAGTCCGGGTCACACTGCATCTTCCCCCGATAACACACTTCACCGCTGTCAACACTGCTCGCCTGTCGTCATGGAAACTGATCAAGCCAGGTATCTGAGGAGTGTGTTTCTCTCCAGTGAGCAGCGATGTCTCTCTGAAACATGACAAAGCGCGAGCAGAACGCAACAGCTGCTCCTCAAAACGCCAAGCCATCCGCCTCTCACTCGCACACTCTGGGGAAGAAGATGTCACAATTCAGAATGCGAAACGCAGAAGCTGAGATGAATAAAAAAATAAAATAAAATAATAATAATAATAATAATAGGTATAATAACAATAAAAATACTAAATTAATCCCGGAGGAAATTACTTGAGTCCTCTGCATTTAACCCATTCACCAAGCGAAGCAGCGGGCAGCCAGCGACATGGAGCGTGGCCGGGCGACGTGGGGATGGTACCTAGCTCAAGAGTACCTCAGTGGTGCCACTGGCAGTCCTGGGATTCAAACCCACAACCTGCAAAACGAGACTAATAATAATTTACTACCACTACTAGTACTACTACTGCCACAACTACTACTACTAATAGTAATTATTATTATCATTATTACTGAACATACTAAATGAATCCCAGAGGGAACGAGTTGAGTCTTTGCGTTTAACCCATTCACCAAGTGAAGCAGTGGGCAGCCAGCGCCATGGAGCAGTATGTGGGGGCGGGACCTTGCTCAAGAGTACCTCTGGAGGTACAGGCTTCTTACAGTTGATGTCACATGCTATGTACGTACACAAAGCTGTGGAACAAAATCAGACTTATCCCAACAGAAACATACAAAACACAAACTGTAATACACACTGTGAATCAAGATTACAGGGCAACAGAACTCCACATACAGAGTCCACTTTGTTTACTGGCCACCAGCACTGCACTGATCACCTATAGCGTATGGAGGGATAACTGCAGGTGTGTGCTTTGATTTTTGCATGCTTCCACACTGATTGCAATGAGCATCACATTCAATTACAGGGCCATGCTGATTTCGCATTGGACTGGTGATTGCAGCATTGTCAGACACCACCTTGTTTCAGTCCTCTTGTTTTCTCACTCCAGACACCTGTTTTCTTTTCAAAAAGTCTGCTACATTTATTGACACATGTGTATCAACAGATTATTACAGGCTGTAATAACGCACCTGTACAGTGAAGTTATATGGTAAGTGGAGTCCATAATTTTGCTTTAAATTCTAGCAGTTATCAATATGACAAGTTCAAGTCTTTGAATGACAGGTTATGTTCCATTAAACATGTAGAATAAAACGTTTTCTGGATAAACTGAAAACACCTCTTTGTGTTATGTATGGAAATTTCATAATGATCATTGTTATGGTCCTTGACTGACACATGCATAAGTCCATGACTGACACATGCAGTAATGCCTGGTGGGAGAGAGCCGGGTATTAGGTGCATGCTGGAACACTGCAGGAAGGTCTATCTTCTGGAGGAGGGCTGGTGACCCCCGTCACAGTCACTATCACTACCAAACGCAAAGTACTTCAAATGTGCTTAACCCTACCTTAATTTACCCCTGAAAACACACCAAACCCCTTCATTTGAATTAAGTGGCCATTCATTTGTGAAACTGACCTCTTAATTTGATCTTAAAATTAGATTTAAGGCATCAGTGTGAAACCCCTTAATCTTACATTTAAGGCGTGTTAATTCAGGAGGTTCTCTTATTCAAGGCGCAAAAAAGGGGAAATTTCAGTAGTTTCACCCCCTAATAAGCCTTAATCTGTGCATTTTTCCCTGTTTGGGAAATTAAGGTCAAAATTAAAGTAATCGTAAGGAGCAAAATTAAGGCGTTTGGTTTCGTATTTTGTTTGTGTTATGATTGCTGTTTAATGGTCCAAAAACTGGCCTGATTCAATCCACTGTGTGAAAACCGTGTCATAACGAGCCCAGGACTAGCTCCAGTGTGCTAAAAGAGAAGGAATAGTATGTTTTACTGGGAATGTGACTATCATTTGAATTCCTTTGTTGTTGTATTATTTTAAACCAACCTGCAAGTTTGCAGTTATTCTTGGCTTAAGGTGTGAAATAATAGGAATACTCAGATGATATTGCTGAGTCATCTTGTCTAAAGGACTAAAGCTGCTCCTTGGTGAAAGTGTTGATGGAAGAGGAAAATATGGAAATAATTAGATGACTCAACAAAATCCTTTTAAGCTGCAAGAAGGGCGGCGCAATCCTTTATTCTCTCAAATACTGGGTTTTAGAGCTCCAGGTCTGGAATGAAGCTCAATGAAGGCTGCTAGTGCTCATTACTGATTTTTTTTCCTTCATGTTTTCTCCTCACTTACATGGTGTTTGTGGCACGGGGTGGGTGGTGAGGCTGTGGGAAAGTAGAACTCAGAGCTACCCCACCATTCACAACTTGTAATATCTTACATAATACTTTTATTATTGTTATTAAGGATTTGTAAACTGACTGACCACTGAGACAAAAAGGTCAGTGCATCAGTGACATAGCACAAGTATATATTGCTGGGGCCGCTGGTGACCTAGTGGTAAGGGAGTCTGCTAGTCTCATCACTGAGGTTCCCTTGAGCAAGGTACCGTCCCCACACACTGCTCCCCGGGCGCCCCTCATTGGTGGCAGCCCC
>JBBIGA010000132.1:14208208-14220978 GCA_037576975.1 Alestes dentex | reverse complement strand
GTGTGTGTGTGTGTGTGTGTGTGTGTGTGTGTGTGTGTGTGTGTGTGTGTGTGTGTGTGTATGTGTATGTGTGTGTGCGCGCGCTCCATAGAGTGGATGGAGTTTGCTAAGAATGCTCCACCACCCAAATAATATCTCACTGGTGGTCCTGACCCTTGAGGAATGGAGTAAAGGGGCTAACAAATGATGCAAAGACACAGATGGACTACAGTCTGTAATTGTAACTATTAAGTGCACCTATATGCTAAGCAGGGTTGATAAAATGGAACGTGGATACAGGGTAGGTACCTATGAAGTAGCTTGTTAGTGTACGTGACAACATTTGTGACTCCAGGGAGTCCGGGGAGGGGTTGTAATAACATGGAAGGAAGGAGAGATGAAGGGATGGAGGGAGCGAGAGGGGCCAGGCAGAGATAATGAGGGAAGCTGAACCCCGGCGGGAGCACCAAAGGGAGCAGGTAAAATCCTCTGGCTTTGAGCGCAAGGTCAGAGGAAGAGTGCAACTCTGGCAGTACTGCAGATAAACCCATCAGCAATAAAGCCTCATCTCCTCATAACCTTATTTATCAGCAGTGCACCACACCAGTGAAGTCCTCACCACATGTTGTAGTTAAAGAAATTTAGGGAAAATATGATCAAATATTTAGAATCAGTTTGCATAGAGCTCACCTGCGTCACTTGCAAAAACTAATGAGGGACGTCATTTCATACCTGTAAAAAGAAGAGCGTGTTTTTATTATAATGTGTAAACATGTTCTGACATTGAAACAAGTGGGAAAAGTTGCGAAACTGAATGTAAATGTCACTCATAACTGTGATTCATTAGGAGTGCATAATTATGGTGTGTTTTGCCGGGTCTTTTAACATTGCCTCAGGGCTTAAATCTCTCCCTGGTTTGTCCACAGAGGAGCAGTTCATCACCGATGAAATGATAGTGCCAGCGCGGGAGGCCAGTGAGGAGGATCTGTTGGTGGTTCACACCAAGCGCTACCTAAACAGACTTAAGGTACAGCAGCCTTTACAGAGTTCTGTTACTGAGTGATGGTGCTGATGACAAATAGAACAAAAGAATAATGAATTCCTGATTAAAGATAGTGTTTTTTTGACCTAATCTTTATTTTCAGCTGCATCGCACAGTCGATTACCATGGACACTTGTCATTTTCGTGTACTGTGAACTTATTAACCTATAACACAAGGCAATAGGAAGTTACACTCTGTGAATAAATGAATAAATCCTTGAAATGTGTTGTTTTCTAATGCACATTTGAAACTACAGTTGTTTAGTACAGCTGTTAGGATAAGGCGAGTCAAGTCTCTCAGACCCTCGGTTAGAGCGTCTGATGCATTTTGCTGCTTATCATGGCCACCTACGATCGCAGGAAAAAGAAATTCGATGACCAAAATGACCATCCACAGCTTGCTTTTTTGGCCTGTCAACAAAACCACAACATTAAAACCACTGGCAGGTGAGGTGAATAACACTGATTATCTTGGAAAATGGCACCTGTCAAGAGAAGGGATATATTAGGCAGCAAGTGAACAATCAGTTCTTGACGCTGATGCACTGGAAGCAGGAAAAATTGGCAAACATGAAGACCTGAGTGACTCTGACAGGGATCAAATTGTGATGGCTAGACACCTGGGTCAGAGCATCTTCCAAATCAGCAGGTCTGTTGGGTTTTCTGCTATGCAGTGGTCAGTACCTACCAAAAGTCATCCATAGAAGGACAACCAGCGAACCAGTGACAGGGTCATAGCTGCCACAGCTAAATGTGGCATGTGGGGAGCGATGGGCCCGTCTGGTCTGATCCCACTGAAGGGCTAATGTAGCACAAATTGCTTGAAAAGTGCTGGTGTTGATAGAAATGGGCCAGAACTCTTGCGGCTTGCTGCGTGGCTGCAGACCAATCGGTGCCCATGCTGACACCTGTCCCACAACGCATGAACCTTAAAGTGGGCATGTCAGCGTCAGAAGTGGACCCTGGAGTGAAAGAAGAAAGTGGTTTGGTCTGATGAATCTTTTCTTTTACATTATGTGTATGACCAGGTGCATGTGCATCTTTTACCTGGGAAAGAGAGCACCAGGGTGCACAATGGGAAGAATGCAGACCGGTGCATGTTCTACTGGGAAATCTTGGGTCCTGGCATTCATGTAGATTTTCCTTTGACCACATACCTAAACACTGGTGCAGACCAAGTACACCCCTTAATCGCAACAGTGTTTCCTAATAGTAATGCTCTCTACCGCATTGTAAAATGCGGGATAATGCTCTCTGCCGCATTGTAAAAATTCAGGAATGGTTTAAGGAATATGACAAAGAGTTCAAGGTGTTGACTTGGCCTCCAAGCCTCTCAGTCTGATTGACCATCTATGGGATGTCTTGAACAAACTAGTCTGATTCATGAAGAAGAAGCTACAGCTACTGTTACTATTTTGGCCACATAAGGGGTACCTACAGAATATTTGGCAGCTGGTTGTAATGTTATTGGTGTGTTTGGCTCTGCAGTACCTGTATTTCCCCACAGTGTTCTGCTTAGGCAACTACTGCCAAGTGGAATTTAGCTACAAATGTAACATTGTAGGGATACAGACTGATGCAAAGAAGTGCATATTTGCACAACTTGCAAAATCCTAGCACAGCCAGCCCTCTGCGGTGCACCTCATAGTCCACACCTTGGTGACATCAATATTGTGAAGCCCTATAGGGCAAGAAACCTCTAGGGTGCTTAATTCACATGTGTGTGTTTGATACAAAAACTTACAGGCTCTGCATGTGCTGCACTCAGTAAAACAATTGTTCTTGTTATCTTCAGTGGCTCAGTTCTGCCTACAAGCACAGTTCAGCTTAATTCCAAGTTAAATTATTATCAATAATAACATTGATTTTTACTTTATCTGAATACATTCTTCCTGTGAACAACTCCAGCCAGCCTGATTGAGCCTCACCTGTATCTCAGGGAAGTTTGGGCAATAGGCCTACCTGAATTTGCCTTGATGTGTAGGCACAGAGAGAATGCCTCTTTGAGTGCCAAAATAAGAAGTGATACATTATATGGTCTTGCAGTCCTCGCATGCTTGTCCAGATGTTGACTACAGGAGCACAAGTACGCCATACAGTACTTGGGACCGGTTAAAGTCAGACTCTTCATCTACATGTTGGAGAAGCGTCTGAGACGACAATGAAGCAGTCTGAGAGAACATCTTACCAAAGTTGTCCTTTAATACAACATTTGAACACTGGAGCAAAACAGTAAAAGCAGTTACTTCATATTCCACTAAGGTTTTGTGGCGTGCTTGTCAATCAGGAAATCACGTGACAGCTCCGCCCACACCACCCAAACACAATGTACTTAAAATGTGCTTAACCCTACCTTAATGTACCCCTGAAAACTACCAACCCCCTTAATTTGAATTAAGTGGCCATTAATTTGTGAATCTAACCCTCTTAATTTGACCTTGAAATTAGATTTAAGGCATGAATGTGAAACCCCTTAATCTTAAGTTTAAGGCGTTCATTCAGGAGGTTGTATTATTGAAGGGGAAAATTTGAAGAAGTAAGGGGGAAACTTCAGTAGTTTTACCCCTTAATCAGCCTCAATCTTTGCCCTTTTTCTCTTAATTTTCCTTCATTTCCTGTATGAGACATTAAGGTCAAAATTAAGGTAATTCTAAGGGGGTAAAATTAAGGGGTTTGGTTTCATAGTGACTATGCTGGTAGCTAATAGTTCTCAGTGCATCCCATGTCTAAGAGGACCGGTTTTACAGATTTGCCGCTTAGTTTACTAAAACCATGAAAAAAGAAGTCTTTTGCATTAATCTTGAGTGATGGAATACAGCAGCTGCCCATCGGTTTATATTATAAACATGTTTGGACTGTGTAGGGAAACACTTTTTGCCTGTGGTGATCGACGACACGCTGCAGATGCTGCAACTGTAGAATAGGCTATAAATGCTGGAGCGCTCCTTTGAAAGCCAAGATAAGCTTCGAAACAAGTGCCCTTGAAAACAGAATGTGAGATTAGCAAAGTCGTCCTGAGGCTCATATTAAAAAGTGTCGTAATGTGTTTTAATTTAAGATGTAATTCCTCTTCAGAAGAACAAATAGTTGAATTCCCTGTGTATTGTTACTAGTAAAGCTTTTCCATTGCCTGTATATATTCCTCCAGTTTCCGTGTGTGGCATTTTCCCCCATGAACGTTCGAACAATGACAGGCGGAAAGCGTGCGTAATTAAAATGCACTGGGTTACCCTGAGGAGGCACTGATTTCCATCCAAATCAATCAGGTCACAGTCCCCCTGCAGACAGACCTGTGCCAAGTCGCTTTCTTTCTTTTTTTTTTTTCTTCAAGCATGAGTCAACCGCCTTCTGCCGTATATCTGCAAGAAGGCTAAGTTAAGGGAGTTACTAATGACTCTGTGGCTTGCAATCGAAACCGAATGTGCATGCCCAGGGTCGGCGTGCGGCCTGTCCTTTTTCACAGCCTTTCCCCCCCCCTTCTGTATTTGTAAATGCATGTGTTTCAGTGTGTTTCCCCTTGCTGTCTGTGTGGTCTGTGTGAAGGCTGACAGCAGAACATTGGAGAATGAACGCCTTTCCATTTCTTGAAACAAGAGTTCGAAAATCCAATTTACACAATTTTCTTTTGAATGCAAACGTTGTTGATCAGCCAAGACGCATTTGGTTTACGTGCTCCGTTTTGCATGGAGCTACAAGCTTAGTGTAGTTATCAGGAAAAGTATCCTAATATACCAGTGTCTAGCACATCTAAATCATCACACACACACACTTCAAACTCAGTTGCAAGTAATCTCAAATAGACCTGCTTATGCTGTTTCTGGCACTGCATAGAACACTGTTATCTATGAAGACAGGCAAAATTGCATTGCAAAGCTAAAATCAGTATCTTCAAACAGTTTTATCCGTAGGCTACTTTTATACGTAGGCCACAAAGTGAGGATTGTTCTTTAATACCCTGATCTCTCTCTTCGTCTTCCACCGAATGGCTACAACATTAAAACCTCTGACAGGTACAGTGAATAACACTGGCATCTGTAAAGAAGTAATATATTTTAGGCATCAAATGAACAGTCAGTTCTTTATGTTTTTTGGAATCAGGACGAATGGTGACTTTGACAAGGGCCTAATTGTGATGGCTGGTCATCTCCAAACTACAGGGCTTTTGGGGTATTCCCAGGATTCAGGGGTATTATCTACCACAAGTAGTGTAAGGAAAGATGACTGGTGAGTCGGCGACAGTGTAATGGGCACCTTGATGTGCATGTGGAATGCGGGTTAGCCCGTCTGATCCGAGCCCACACAAGAGTGATTGTGGCACAAATTGCTAAAACAGGTTCATGATAGAAAGTTGTCATAGCACACAGTGATTCCTAGATTACTACATAAATGGCTGTTTATCCGCAGACCAGTCGGAGCACCCATGCTGATCCCTGTCCGCCACAGAGAGCAGCTACAGTGGACACATCAGGACACAGGTGGCCTGGTTTGGTGAGTCATGTGTCCATTGTAGCTGATTTTGGTAGTGGACAGGGGTCAGCAAGGGTGCTCTGACTGGTCAGCAGCTAAGAATCCCCATACACTATGATGCACCACCTGTCGAGCACTGAAAGCGGCTACAATAGACACATGAGCATCAGAACAGGACCACTGGACCAGAACTGAATCACGTGTCCATTGTAGCTGATTTTGGTAGTGGACAGGGGTCAGCAAGGGTGCTCTGACTCGTCTGCGATTAAGCAGCTCTATGTGCAGCAAACTATCATTATGAAACCAGGCCCCTTAATTTTACCCCTTAAAATTGCCTTAATTTTGACCTTCATCTCCCAAACAGGAAATGAAGGAAAATTAAGGGGAAAAGGGGTCTTCCCCTTTCACAAATGAACAGCCACTTGATTCAAATGAAGGGGTTTGGTGTATTTTCAGGGGTAAAGTAGGGGAGCACATTTTAAGTGCATTGTGTTTCGTAGTGTATGATGCACCACCTGTCCGGCACCAAAAGCGGCTACAATGGACACATGAGCATCAGAACTTTCTTTCACGTCATGTGGATGAGTAGGAGCATGTTTTTTGCTTGCCTGGGGAAGAAGTGGCACCAGGATGAACTATGGAAATACAAGCCGGGGGCAGTGTGATGCACTGGGTATTCATGTAGATGTTACTTTGTCACATACCAGAACACTGTTGCAGACTAGGGACAGCCCTTCATGGCAACGGTATTCTCTATTAGCAGTGGCCTCTTTCAGCAGGATAATTCACCCTGCCTCACTGCAAAAAATTGCATAGGTAGGATTTAAGGAAGATGACGAAGGTGATGTTGATTTGGCCCCCAAATTCCCCAGCTCTCAATTCGACTGGCCTTCTGTGGGATGTGCTAGGCAAACTAGTCCGATCCACTGAGGAGCCACCTTGCAAATTCCAGGACGTGAAGTATCTGTTCCTAAATCTTGGTACTTCAGGTTCTTTGGGCAGCACAAGGGGAACCTACCAAACCTTAGGCAGGGGGGTTTCATGTTATGACTGATCAGTATCCCAAAGTGTGCACTTCTTAAAACTATAGTAATATCTTAGTAACATTTTGACACTTCATTTGGACTGTTTTTATAATGAACAGCATGTGATCCACAGTTGGAAACAACATAAGCAAGTCTTTTTGAGATTACTTAACAGCCTGAGACAGTTTGAAGCAAGTGGGTCAATATTTTAGGCGTTCAGTTAGCATTACACTAATTGGTCTTGTAGCGTGCAAAACCAAAGAAGCAAACTTCACATTTCAAACATGTAGTAAGGCTTCCGCTGTACGAACTGAGTCACCACACTATCCCATTTACTATTACAAGTGGAGGAAGAGCAACTTCTGTTTGATTAAAGCTTGTAGGAAATGTCACTTCTATTAGTTGGAGGTAGTTTATCACTCTTTAAAATGCCTCTGTGTATTTATTCTCTTTCTGCATGCAGAACGATATCTTGGAAGGCTCAAGAGAGGTATATCAGTTCTACTGTGACCGCATACATTTGCTTTACTCTTGTTTTTGTACTGTTTAATATACGTTAGCCGTGGTTTGTTACCATGCTTTAACGCTTTGCCACTGGTTTGCAATGACAGCAAGTAACTGTACCTGGCAAACTGATGGTAAAGAGCCAGATATGGATATAGAACCTGATTGACCTGATTGTGAGAAAGCTGCCCAGAAGTGCTGTAGCATAGACAATGTAGAAAGCTGATGGAGCAACGTTTAAAAATTAACCCTTGGAAGTTACAATTATTGCTTATGGACGAAAATGATTTTGACTGATTAATGTTATTATAATTAATAAACAGAAGAAGTGACATTTTATCTTGTTAATCCTGCTTATGCAGAGTGTGAACTGACTGCAGTGATAAAATGCTAATAACTCTGGACTCCCTAAGGGTTAATGTGGTCTTAACAGTAGTGTGTTTTTGGGCCTAAGACGATAACGTTAAGCTTCAGCATTTGTGTTATGGTTTGAGTGTTGTCTCACTGGTGCAGTTTTGTCCCTCCTTTGTTGTCGTTTAATATATTTTCTTGATACACCTCTGATAAAAATATAATGCACACTTCTTTCTTTCATTGTGTTTTTTTTTTTTTTTTATCTGTTTGCAGTGGTCTTTGGTGGTTGCCACCATCACAGAAATTCCTCCCCTCATATTTCTGCCCAACTTTCTGGTGCAGCGGAAAGTGCTGAAGCCGCTACGGACCCAGACAGGAGGCACCATCATGGTACGTCCCTCATACACGCACATGCACGCATACTTAGGAGAACTGTGTGTTTCAACATCAGAGGCGTGCAGTGATGCTCTATAATGTTCATGTGACCGGCGTGGTCACTCTGACAAAATGCAGTACACTGGAATACCACTATCATTTGTATCTGCCCACATCTCTGTCACGTTCTAGCTGACAGTTTAAAGACACTTTTTGCTTTTTTTGTTCTTAAAATAAAAGTACTTAATTTTATTTTGCAAAATGTAATTGTATAGCATATTATTATTACCCCAACACTGTTTATGCTGCGACTGGCTGCGTTCAATTCTGCAATAGTAGTATTCACAAGTTATCTATAACGATTTTTTTCCCAAACTGTCATAAAACTCCAAAAATATTGTAATATTAAGAATAATGTGCTGTAAAATTATATTTGATAACATGCAATTATTACCCTAATACTGTTTAAGCCGCGATTGGTTGCTGCTTCTTCTGTAAGAATAAAATTCGCGAATGATCTGTAATGATATTTCCCAAACTTTCAGAAGTATTAGCTTGTTAGCAAATGCTACTGGTTTAATCAATCCCTGCTGTTTCTGTCAGAGCTGGTGTCACGTCCGTGCACGCTGGGTTGGAAGTTATGTACAAGCATAGTCAGTCCAGCCATCACTGGAGGTAATGCAGACGTGACAATGCGGTTTTGACAGGAGCTTCATGGAAATGCAGCCGGACAAATAAGCAGCAAACAAGATGCTGAGATAGTTCTACAGAGCAACCTCAGAACTTCTGTATAGTCCTACAGAGCAACATCGTTAAAATGTACCATATTTACTGGAGGTCTCTGCTGCCTAATGCTGATGGGTAATCTGGATCTGAAATGGCTCTGACGTGTAGCGCCCTCTGACATTCTGACCTCTACGCCCCAGTAATGCATGGTACACTAATTAGAGCCATTAAAGCCTCTGCCAGAGTACACAGCATCCTAAAGATACACATATTTGTATGTAGAAATTACACTCTTATTACCTAATTAGTGCCCTTTGTCCACAGTATTCTAGTGCCAAAATATGTGCAGAACTTGTCACAAAGTGTAAAAATAAATAAATAAATAAATAGATAAATATTTTTTAAATTGCAGAGCAGTTCTGAATGCCGGCCAGAGGAGCTAAATCCTGCTCTCACAAACAACTAACACGAGAGCACACAAAAACTGTACTAAAAAAAGATTGTCTTCTGTCAAAGTCGCATTTCAACTTGCTTTGTGGAATTCTTGATGAGTGACCGAGGGGCTTGGAGATAAAGTAAAGTGAAGTAAAGTGGCCCTTTATAGTCATGCGTGAACACAGCACAGCACACGGTGTGAACGGTGTGAAATTCTTTCTCTGTTTTCAACCCACCTTGCTCAAGTATACCTCAGTGGTGCCACTAGCAGTCCTTGGATTTGAACCCGCAACCTTCTGATTGCAGGGACAACTCCCTAACCACCAGGTCACCAGCTGCCCCAAAGCTGAACTGGCAACGGTGGGATTTGGTTCTGATCTGGGTAAATGCACTGAGGGAGCAATGACTGTTTTCAACTGCTCTGCCTTGTTCCATTCAGTGTCTTGCTTCATGATCCATATCAAAGTGGTCTTGTCCTGAGGATGTTACATCACTATCGGTCATGTTGCCAATTCTAGGCGAATCTGGAAATGTCATTATCCTTAATCTTCCAGCCAGTAGATAGCCATAGTTTTACAGCACCCTGTGATAGCTGCTGGGTTATTTTTGGATGTTCATTATTTTCCAGGTTTGTCTTTTACTGCCTTAGTAACATGATGTAAAAGGCTTTGAGGAAAAAGAAAGAACTCCGTGGGGCCGTATTCAGAGTTTTATGGTGAACGCGAATGCTTTGGGATGTGGGAAAGCATGAGTGAAATAGCGTTTTGGGCTCTTCTCTGGCAGAGGCTGTGGCCGCCTGGGGAAAAACAGACCGTTTGAAAGTTTCTGAACACCTGTGATAGTGAAGGCTCTGAGGGGATTCTCTCCGCTCCATTAAAGGAATGGTTCAGTCAGAAAAACTAATGCTGCTTTCAGTAAATGAAAACCAACTCCTGTTAGCATTGTGCAATTGATATGGTGCTATAATCAGCGGCCATATTGGAATGTTTGGTCAAACTCTTTCTTGAGAGCCGTGGTCACACACCGCTGCGTTGTGAAGAAGCAAAATGTAGCCAGACAAATATGAGTATTCCTGATCGAATTTTTGTGAGAACATTTCAGTTGCCATCGGTAAACAGCATGATGCTCATTTAGTAGCTGCCTTTTTAAATATTACAAATACAATAATGCATATATATTGTGGAGTGGGTGCAATGCAAACTGTCTCATATTCTCAAAAAAGGCTGCGTGGTAATTCTAGCTGCCTTTCTAGCTGCCTCACATGGTCTACAAATGCTAGCCTCCTCATATTCACTATATATACTGTGTGGCCTAAAGTGTGTGGATATTTGACCATCACACCTGTATAAGCTTAAAGGACAAGCTAAACTTTACTGTTTGCACTGTTGTAGTGTTCCTCTGACATCTGCCAAAGCCAGATTCATTCTTTAGACTGCCAGATAATGAAGTAAGATCATCACTCCAGAGAACATCTTTCCGCAGCCCCAGAGTCGAGCGGCGGTGTGCTTTGAGCATAGTGATCTTAGGCTTGTATGCAGCTGTGCAGCCATGGAAACCCATTTCGTTAAGTTCGCGACGCACAGCTCTTGTGTTGCTTCCAGAGGCAGTTAGGAACAGTGTAGTGAGTGATGTGATCGTACTGATGTTGCTTTCAGAGGCGGTTTGCAATGTACAATTGTTGCTTGTTATGTGCTTCAGCACTTGCTGACCTCCACTCTGTGAGTTTGCGTGTTCTACCACTTTGAAGCTAAGCTATTGTTGCTCCTAGAAACTTCCTTTTCAAAATAATAGCACAAAATAGTTGACCTAGGTAGACCAAGGCAGCAATTTCACAAACTTGCCCTTGACAAAGCCTGCAGGTTTAAAGTCACTGAGGTTTTCAGTATGACTCATTCTGCTGCCCGGTTGTCTATACTTCATGACTATGTGCTTGATTTTATACAGCTTTTAGCAGTGGGTGTGGCAGAAACATCTGCACTTTGTGACATCTGGCATCAGTTCATTAGCAACAGATGCTCTATGTATCGGATTGTTCCTCAAACCATACCTGAACAGTTTTTGCAGTATGGCAGCGAACATTATCCTGTTAAAAGAGGACAAAACCATTAGGGAATACTGCTGCAGTGAAGGGGTGGACTTAGGTAGATTGTATGTGTCAAAGTAACATCTACATAAATACCAGGACATTCAACAAGATTTGCCAGCAGAACATTGCCCAGAGCATCACACTGCCCCCACTGGCTGGCTTTCTTCCATTGTCCATGCTGTTGCCATCTCCTCCTTACACTACAAAACCAAACGCCTTTGTTTTACCCCCTCAAATGACCTTCATTTTGATCTCATACAGAATGATTCCCATACAGAAAATGAAGGAAAATTAGGGGTAAAAGTGCACAGATTAAGGCTGATTAAGGGGTAAAACTACTGAATTTGCCCCTTAAACCATAGAACCACCTGGATTAACACCTTAAATCTAAGATAAGATTAAGGGGTTTCACACTCATGTCTAAAATCCAATTTTAAGGTAAAATTAAGGGGTCGGTTTCACAAATTAACAGCTGCTTAATTCAAAATAGGGGTTTGGTGTATTTTCTAGGGTACATTAGGTAGGGTACACAAGTACATTGTATTTTGTAGTGTTAGGCACACACACCCAGCCTTTCACATGATGTAAAAGAAAACGTGATTCCTCAGGCCCCCTTCTTCCAGCGGACAGGGGTCAGTGTGAGCAGGTGGTAACCTTCATACCAGGAGCACTCCACAAGACCTGCTGTTTTGGACGTGTTCTGACCAGCCGTCTAGTAATTATCAGCAATAGTTAGCTGATAGATCATGCAGCGCTCACTGAAAGTTTGTGTTGAATTGTTTGCCATGCCGTACCATTCAAAGAAAGCACTGGACTTTTGATATTTCATGCAGCGCTACCCAGATGGTCCCCCCTGGAACACCTTTGTTCACTGTGGCTCTTTGGGCCGGTGTTCGAGATTGTGAGGAGTTTGTCTCTCAGAGGTAGTGTGTAATTACCCACCCGTCAGGCTGCTCTTGCTAGCCTCCTGTGCTGCTAATTGACTGCCAGCCTCTTCCACCTGCAGAGAGCCGCCTGGCAGCACTCTGATTGCAGAGGCAGTGCATGCAGAGGTTCGTTTCAGCGAGAGGGCGGTCTGCAAGGAGAGACATTTTACTCTAAGCACACTACTCTCACTCAGCTGTGATGGAAGTAGTCAGTATGAAGCTGGGAGTACGGAAGCAGCATGTTTGTGTATGTTGTCAGGGGCGGGCAATGTATTTTGTTACATAACATCTTAAAGGTAAACATGTCATAATAAACTAAAAACACTGCCATAAGTTTTTCAAAATAAAACTAAATGCCATTTCTGCAAGAAAATACGTAACGTGATTGCGAGGTTGCGATAAAGCCAATGTTTGGTTTTATGGGCAAGAACAAGTTTAGGTTAAAAAGAAAATGATCGCACCACGGATTCTAACTTGCGATCTTCTGATTCATGGGCCGGGACTACACCATCAGGGGCATGAACTGGATGCCTTTTGCCAAGCCATTTGTGGATAAGGACGGCTGAATGCGTAGCCGCATTCACGAGATGCTATTTTTCATTATACCACAACAAACAATCAAACACACCGACAAAAAATATATTTAAACTTTTTAAATATAGCAACAATCATTGTACTTTTTAAAGGCCTTTGCTGATTAAATTACTTGTCATTTAGACTACAAATTTAGTATCATTATAGTAATCATTAAAAAGTAGCAAAGCTTGTGGATACAAAAATGTAAATTGTTTGAATATGTATGTAATAAATGTAAATTTATTTGTATTCACACAAACACACACACAAAGAAA
>JBBIGA010000132.1:14177342-14195682 GCA_037576975.1 Alestes dentex | reverse complement strand
TGGGAGGAGGGAAAAGAGTGTGTGTGAGGGGTGAGTGGGGTCGTCCACAATGCTGGTGGCTTTGCGGATGCAGTGTGCGGTGTAGATGTCTGTGACAGAGTGAAGAGAGACTCCAATGATCTTCTCAGCTGTTCTCACAACCCTCTGCAGGGTCTTGCGATCCGAAACATTGCAATTCCCATACCAGGCTGTGATGCAGCTGCAGAGAATACTCTCTATGGTGCCTCTGTAGAACATGGTGAGGATCGGGGGTGGAAGGTGTGCTCTTCTCAGTCTCCACAGGAAGCAGAGCCGCTGCTGAGCTTTCTTGGTGATGGAGCTGGTGTTGAGGGTTCATGTGAGGTTCTCCGTGATGTGAACACCACTCAAGTCACTTCTCCAGTGACTTGAGATCAATACAAAGATATTCTGACTGAACACCTGTACTTTTTGATAAAGTATTTCAGCCCTGATTGCAAACTGAACGGAGGTGAGGATGTAAATCATCTCACTTTTAAATTATGTAAATGGTCTCAACCTAGCTGAGCAGCCATAGGAGATTTTCAACCCTTGTATTAGACAGTGCTCTCCACATCTAGAAAAATGCATTTTGTAAAGAAAATGCAAAGTGACTGCAATTCCCCGCTAGCTGTGGTGTCTTTGATGCTGCTAGGGTGTTGCTGTGGTATCCCAGGTGTTTGTTAGAATGGTGCTAGGTCTATATTACAATACCCTAGGTGGTTGCTAGGATATTGCTAGGTAGTTGCTTTTGTATCCCACATTGATATTGTATTGCTAGTGTATTTTTATCATTCTGACATAAGTAACTTAACTGGTGTTGCTGGTTGGGACACCTTTATCTAGGCACCTTGCATCTTTTGTATCTGTAGACACTTTGCAGCCTGTCACAGTAAAACATTTGTTCCAATTTCTTTAACCTACTTCGTATGCCAAAGATAAGACAGTTTAACAGGCATGAAATAATGTTTCTGCACAATTAAGGTGATTCAAAGCAAAATGTATAAAAATTAGAGGTTGCTTAAGAATTTTGCACAGTACTTTGGGTGAATATTTTTAATGGACATTGTGGCCATTTTTGAGTTTTAGTTTACTGTTCTCACGGTGTGTTTTTTGATCAAAAATGACCTAGCTAATGGACATGAATATGCATAAGCTTCATACAGTATTATAATAATATTGTATTTTGCCTTTGTAAATCGTTAAACATTGTATCGTTATCTAAACAATTGTGGATGGACAGGTTTACAATTATAGTTTTACAACATAGACTGATATTATATATAGAGCTGAACTAGTTATTTCAAATCCAAATCCCAGCAAACAGTTTAATAGTCAATTTTGAAGTCTTTTGTAAGCTTGCTTCAGGTTGACATCGTATTTTAAGAGATTTTTAATAATACAAACTGAATTTTGGAAATGACATGTTGATTTAGCTGTTAAAATGGGGAAATTCTCAAAGCGAGTGGTGCTCAGACAGGGAGATATGTTTCACTTTAGCAACCTTTTTCGGAAGTGTTATTTGGTATTGAGCGTTATGATCTTACACCAAAATCAAATCAAAATTCAGATTTTGTGAAACTGTGACAAACCCAAATGCATATAGTAGTAAACACGCATGGACAATTGAACTTTTTTTTTTTTTTTTATCAGTGAGGGTAGTGTATAGTGCCAAACAGCATTTCATAAACAGAAGCTCTTTCTGGGCACGCACACACACGCACACACACACACACATATACACACATATACACACTATACCTGCTGACTTGCACAAAGCTGCAATGAAAATCTGCTGTAGATATGATCTTACATTTCTTACAGGAACAGTAATATCTGAGTCACTTGTATTTGTTAGTAAAACATGGCAGTCAGAGCGTTTTCCCTGCTGGGCTTTATTGTCTTACAGGTTGTCCTTCCAAACTGGACTGGAACAGCAGATTGATTTTCCTCGTTCGTTATTACATTATCCTCCAAAAACTCACTGCCTGCAGCCTCTTCTGTTCATTTATAGTCCAGCGTATCACCTGAAGTCACCCAGCAGTGATTAAGTCCTTATGAGACTCACCTGAGGGGCTTTAGAGCTTTACACAGGAGTCCAGGACAAGTGAAGGTGAGGAGAGAAGGAGAGAGAGAAAGAACGAGAGAGAACTCTGTGTCTAGTCCAAAGTTCAAGATGAGTGAAAGTGAGCGGGGGAATAGAGAGGGGGCTGGAGATAGAGGGATTGAGAGAGAGAGAGGTTGAAAGAGAAAGACGGAGAGATGAAAGGAGAGAGCTCTGTCTCTTTTCGAAAGTTAGTCTTTGTGGCGCTGAGTTGAGCAGACGGCTCTTAAACAGGCCATCAGCAGCACAGGTCTCTCGCTCTCTCTCCCTCTCTCTCTCTCACACACACACACACACACACACACACACACACACACACACACACACACGTAAACTCCTCATCTCAGCTGAGCCCTGCACATCTTCATGCTCTCTGATCAGTCAAAAGTTTGGGTACATCCCAGAGTTAAACTTTACTAATGAACGCATACTGTCAGGACAGTATGGGCGAAACTAACTTTCTCAGTTGGCCCAACTGATATTTTGGCATTTCAAGGTCACTTTTTTCATCAGCAGCTGTTTACATGCGCATAGTGTGATGAGATGTTTCTCCACGAACCATATAGTGCTACCTATAGTAACATTCAAGTGCAAGTTACACCAGAGACAATAGACAACACAATAACTGTACAAGGGTAGTGTATGTAACAGTATAGTGTGGACAGTTGTAAACCTTCCAGGATTGTTAGCATTGATCCATTAGTAGGATTATTGCACAGGAGGCAGTTAGCAGCATTGAACAACGTGCATGAAATGACAGAAACAATACAATGAATGGACAATATAGTAATGTGACAGTAGAGTGTATGGGATGTGTATCTGTGACAATACAGTAAATAGACAATGCAGAAGTGTAACATAAGTGGGAAGTGGATGTAAAACCTTGCACGTACATATATTTCACGAGATTACAGTGTGATGAGGATGTAAATATCCCTGGATGAATAATATAATATTGCACAATATGAATAGTATTGCATAGGAGCATATATTGTTACATTACATTCATTTGGCAGTCTTTTATCCTAAGCGACTTACAGTGACAAGTGACAAGGAAACACTCAAGTTTCAGGAAAGTGTGAGAACCAGAGGAGAGTACTAAGTGCTAAATTGTCATGTAAGAGTAATGCAAGAAGATAGATAGTGCATTAGGAGAGGAGATGCTCTCTGAACAGATGACTCTTCAGTTCCAAGAGTAACTTAGCCAAAATCCAGAATCCAGAATCCAAAAACAAGGATCAGAAAAGGTCTAATAACAGCTCAGGACCTAGACAATGCTAAGCATACTTCACACAGGTGGGCTGTCCCTAAAGGTCTATTTATACCAAATGTGGGCCTAGTACACAGGTAATCTTGATCTACTCATTATGGTCTTGTACGAAAGGACCAGGTCTTACAGGAACTCTGGAGTGGAGATCTGGAGAGGGTTGTCTAGTAGTGAAAGTGACCTTTCTCTCATATGTGAACACACCACAGCACACAGCACAAAATTCTTCCTCTGCATTTAACCCATTCACCAAGTGAAGCAGCGGGCAGGCAGGAACACAGCGCCCGGGGAGCAGAGTGTGGGGACGGTACCTTGCTCAGGGTACCTTAGAGGTGCTTAGCAGTCTTAGGATTCAAACCCATGACTCCCTGATCGCAGGGCAAACACCCTAACCTCTAGCCTATCAGCAGCCCCACTAGTGCCTGACTGAAATTCCACCTCAGATCCAGGACCAGGCTTTACATATTATTATTGCACAGGAGACAGCAGCATAGAACCACAGTGACTGAGTGTTTGTGACTGAGGATTATCAGTTCATTCTTGGGGACAGTCGGTTCAGTGAAAATATTCCCTCAATCCCTTTCTAATGGTGTTACTTATATGTTTCTGGGACAAAAACTCACAGAGCTTTAGATGATTGTTTTGGAAAACTGAAAAGGATCCATTTTGGGATCCTCCCACCTCAGAGGGTTAATCCAGTGCATCAAGTTAAATGTAGCCAACCAGGGTTCTTTAACAAAACATTATGAGCAGTTTTTAGCAACTTGCTAATAAGCTCACTATAGTGCAGTGTGTGACAGAACACTGAAACCTCTTTATTCGCGTTATTTGTCACCATTTCACAGTAGTGTTGTAAAACGTGTTGGTTTATTGGGTCTGGTTCTGTTTGCTCTCACGTGCAGAGGTGGAAAAAGAGATTGTAAACATGCTCACTGGTGTCAGAAATTTGAAAAGAGTAATTACAAAACCGAACAAATGTCTGTCCTGTTGTGCTCTTTTCACGTCCTGTTACACAGAATGACCGTGTGTGGAGATTGCTCCCTTTGCGGAGAACAGTGGAAGTAGTGACTCACTCTCTTCACAATGAGTTCATTTTCATGGGGAGGTACACAAAATATGAATGCATTGCAAGTAAGGATGTGCAGTTGACATGTCAAGGCACGTCATATGAAGCTACGAGCTTCTACCTTATCTCGGAAATGGCAATGAACTTCAAACGAAAATATATGGTTGTGAACTTACTAGTTTTATTACACTTCTAATAGATGCCACAGAAGATAGCTGCTTTATTAACTAACGTAACTTTTAACTGACTTAGTAAATCTGCTATGTAATTTTAAACTAATTGATCAGCCATATTTTCTGCCATGAGTAACTTCATCTGCCTTGTACAGGAATGCCAAGCAGAAATCCGAAAATCAGAATCAGAAAACTGTTGATCCCAGAGGAAATAGCTTATGTTACGACTGCAAAGACACAGAGATACAAAGTCAAGAACAATGTGAAATAGAAACTCTAAATAAATCCAATAAAAAGCCTTCACTGGACTGGCTGTTGGAATTTTTTGTAGTCACAATTTCAGCATTTGTGAATATTTCACAAATAATATTAGGGAAGGCCTGGATAAAGATGCAGCCAGTAATGAAGCAAGCAAACATATGAATGAGGAACACCGCTTAGAATGGCAGTGACAAAAGCACGTTGTCCGTCAAATATTTGTATACACCTATTCGGGAAGAATTTTTCTTTGTTTCCATTTTATAGAGTTCCTGGTTATGGAATTATGCGGTGACTAAAAAAATAAATAAAAGCCCCCTTGGCTGTTTGGTACAGCTGCAGTATCAAAGTTTTAATATTTGGGATCTACTTCACTGTTTATATTTGCTATGCCATACTACAAAGCACTGACATAACTATGTCAGAACCATGTCATAGCAGAGGTCATATGCTAATGTAATGCCATGACATCAAATATTATTGTATCTGTCTGAACAATTACCCATAATGGGAACCTGACACCGTCATAATTTAAAATGTAACCATGTCAGGTATTTAGGTCTGTTTAAGTGATTCACTGCATTGCCATATGCACTGAGGGTACTTTAAATGCATTTGTACTGTCTTTAAATACACAATGTTCTCATATGAACATATACATAGTATATGGACAGAAGTATTGGGACACACCTCTTAATTGTTGAATTCATGTGACCCCTCACATGCAGTGAAGGCCGATCTTAATGCTTCAGCAAACCAAGACATTTGGGACAGCACCATGCTTCCAACTTTGTGGAGACAGTTTGGGGAAGAACCTTTTTCTGTTCCAGCATGACTGCGTCCCAGTACCGTCCAACTCAGTGTCTGACCTCATAAATGCTCTACAGAATGAATGGGCAAAATTCCCACAGAAACTCCAAAATCTTGTGGAAAGCCTCCTAAGAAGAGTGGGAGCTGTTACATCAAGTCAAGTGGTCAAAGTAGGTTTTACTGTGCTGTGTGTATATGGTCGAAATGACAATAAAACCTACTTGACTACCTGACTGGGTGTGTTTGAATGCATTAAAGTCCCTGTTGGTGTAATGGACAGTCGTCCCAATACCTGTGTCCATATATTGTGTGTGTATGTGTGTAAATATACGTATATAGAATGCAAAAGTTGGTCAAATTAGGAAATCAGATTTGGTTGATTTTCTAGGTGAAAAGAATGCATCACACTTCTGCACATTTTAATGCACAATTAGTCATTGTAAAGTAAGCAGGAAAGGCGAGAATAGCATGTGCTTCCTCTCAGCTGCATGAAACCCATCACTGCATCTTTTGTAATGTAGCATCACTGAACAATGCGCATGGAAGAGAGCACTAAGTGCCAATACTGTAATGTCAGCATAACAGACAACTGCACTGCCTAGCAGTGAGAAGAAGAAGGGGCTTCCTACCGAGTGAGAGAGCTCTTTTAGACCTCCAGCCATGGGTGACTGTGGTTTTGCTGGGAGTTGAACTTGTGATCTCTTAATGATGGAAAAAATGAATAAAACATAGAATGTGTAAAAGATATGGCATTTGGGTGTTCCGTTGTTTTCAGCGGAGTAGTGTTCTGCTGGGCAGCAGCATACCACTGAGGAGAGAGTTCAAGAGTTCAGTTTTCCCAGCTTTTGCCATCAAACATGGTGGAGGAAACGGGCTTGCCGAATGTTTTATTGTTAACGTCCAGCCTCGCCCAATATTATACGACCAAAAATTAAGAGTACTGAATCCTTTCCTGCCTTTCCCACCTTAAATGACCAACCGACCCTGCAAAAGCTCTCCTCCTTCATCCGTTTTTGCTGACAACACTGCGGCCATGGCAGCAATTCCTTGGCTGCATGTCGCTGACATACCGTGTCTCAGCACCGACATATAAACATAGAATTAATATATATACACACACCCCCACTGTTTCATAGCATGATGATCTGGTTAAGCTGATCATGGCTCGGATCACTTTGTCCTGTGGTTAAGTTTGTTTTTGAAACCTTTATTTGCAGTTTATTATGCAGAACATGGCAGTCAGTAATTACACATAATCTCTTTAATGGAGGAGTAAATTGCTGTGCAGGCATAATCCAAATACTTGTGATAATCGCATGCTAATGGTAAAGGGCTGTAATGTGTAATTATTCGCTGGAGTAATATTTTGTATAAGAGCCTGGAGAGAAAATTATTTACTCATAGCAAGTCATTTCTAGGTAAACTGGTTTTGAATAAATATGAACCTTTTTTCGTAACTGTTTTTTCTTCACCGCTCCAAAGCAGGCCGTTAGATTCTGACTTCCATTATTGTTTTGCCACTGTAACGAGCCACGTCCTGCTCTAATGAAACCGGGCAATTAATTGAGTTTAGTGTGTAACGCTTTGCCGAGTGTTTTCTCACAGTTTCGGCTTTCGCCCACTGAAGTGCCATAAGCAGTTTGAGTCATCGCTTGATTATAATTACAGTCTTTTGCTTATCGACTAAGACAGTGGAGGGAGCAGATCAATGCAGATGTGGAGTGAATAATGCATGAACGGCCACGCGGAGCGCAGGAATCAAATCTGCATGAAGGCCCATAAACAAGCCTGAAAGCGCTGTCTCAGCTCCGGCTTAGAGGCTGGAGAAAATACAGAGGAGCACAAAGCCGGAGTTAAAGCCCTAATTAAACAGCCTGAATGACATGTCATAGCAGCCAGTGCTCTCTGGTGGCAAAGTTCCTCTGCATATATAAATTCATAAGTGCTATGAGCGGCATTATTTGCGCGATGAGACAACAAATTGCTAGTGATGAATAGAACAAATAAGTGCTTCATGAAAAATCTCTGGCTGGCAGAATGGAGTTGTGAATCAGAATCACATTCGGGCCTAGAGATTGGGCGCTGACTGATTTTGAAGAGATTAAGTCCAGATTGCTCCATTGACGTCAATCCTTACGCTGAAAGGTAATTCATTAAATGTATCTTCTTAATCCAAAATGATTAATTGGCAGTTTCATTTACAGGAAGAAACAGAGCCTGATCACCCAATTCTGCCTTTTAGCTAGAACTGCTCCAGTCACATAGTGCTACTACCATTGGGAGGGTAGAGGCTAGCATGTGCAACATTACAATGTGATTGGACAGCTCAACACGCTTGTCACATCAACTAACAGAGAGTTGCACTGGCTAGCTATGCTAAATGTAATGGGGAAAAGGACAAGAGAGTGAAGCCATTACTGCTTTCTTGGACTCCCTGCTTCAGATGGCAGTTGCACTAACTAACTAACTAACTAACTATCTATCTATCTATCTATCTATCTATCTATCTATCTATCTATCTATCTATCTATCTATCTATCTATCTATCTAGGTATCTAGGTATCTAGCTATCTGTCTGTCTATCCATCCATCTTAATGCTGGGCAACGATAAAAAAATTTAATCGTGATTAATTGCATGGTTATCGTTATAAATTAAATAATTCATTCAAAAGTAGTGTACTGCGCACCTTTATTTTAAATGTACTGCTGTATGAAAAAGTGCAATAATATTTGGTTTGCAAACCCTTTAAACAATAAAGGAGCTTTTTAACAGCAGTGTTCTCTTTAACACAGTCACACAGCTGCAGTTCCGATATTTCTGTAAATCTCAACTGAAACAGTAATGTAATCAAATCAAATATAAAACCAAAGCTATTTGCCACTGCAGGGCATTCACGTTTTATCTAGTTTGTTATAGAAAAACAAGTTCCCCTCCAGAACAGTATAGCAGCAGCAGAGGGGGGACCAACTCCATGTGAAAGTCTATGCAGTGTCATTAAAGTTCACGTGTCGGCTGGTTTTTGCGGGGGTCACTCGTCCCATTACTTTTGTCCATATTATATGTTAAAATATATGACATATTATATGGACAAAAGTAATGGGACGTCTAACCCCGCAAAAACCAACTGGCACAAAAAGCAAAATAAAATAAAAAAAAACCCCTACATTAACGCATGATAAAATAATTGTCGGCGTTGAGTAAATAATGCGATAATAACACGTTTACGTGACCAGCCCTAATACATATATATATTGTTTGCTATTGTAATTGTCTGTTTTAATTGTTTGACCTTTTTTAGAATGCTTGATTAATCTTGATTAATCATTGCCATTAAATAATTAGATTTAAATAATTAGATTAATGAATGGCAATGAATGAAAATGAATGACAGTAAATGATATACTACACTATAATTAGTCTCCCTGTAGAGCACCCACCATGACAGTGTAAAATGGAGTGTTTGGTAATTAATTTTTAATTACCTTTTCTTTGTAGCGGATTTTTTTTTTGGTGTGTATGTAGCATAGTAATAAAAGCATTTTTATATAGCACCTTTCATATCTAAACACACAGCTCAAAGAACATGTTTGTAAATACAGAAATAAATCTTAACCTCTCAGTGTAATGCCATGATGACAGGAAATCACATTTTGGAGAAATATGGATCAAGTCACATTTCACACTGAATTTAGAGTTCGTGTAGCAGCTTCTGTTTAAAGATGTAATAAATCAGTCTGTTTTAGCTTGAAGGTCGAAATGGTCCAGTCCATAATTATAATCCACATCGATCACATGTTTAAATCCATCAAAAAGCCATAAAACCCATGATTAGCTTGAAGGCCAGACTTCGGGGCTGTTTATGGTTTTCCGTGGAGGAGCGCCATTAATTTAGTCCAGCCCTGGACTTGATATGTGTCTGTAAAAGAAATAGGCACCAATCCCAGAGTGATTGATGGAGCCATGTATAAAATATAAGAAGTGGCAACCGGGACGCTGTAAAGCGATGACAGTCTTACTTCCAAGTGTCAAAAGGTGTTATTTTTAATGCCATTTGTCATTCGGAGAGGAGTTTGTGGTTTTAAAGACAATCTACCCTTTTTTTTTCAGTAGCCCTGTGATCTCCTTACAGCGGATGTTGTTTTGGCAGCTTGCTCCCATCGTACAGCTCTCTCGACGGACACTGCTTTGCCGGGAGGGAGATTCAGGACAATGAAAAGTAGCCAAGAAGAGTGAGGAGGAAAAACAACACAGGCCCATCTGACAGTTTGATCATGCCCTAAATATAGTGCCGGAGCGTTTGGTTCATTCATAGAGACACACTTTCCACCGAAAGTGCAGAAACACCTTGCTTTTCCGAATACCTTTAATACTAACAAGCATGTTTTCTATGTCAGTTTGCTATAATTTAGCATGGTAAAGACTAAGCAGGTTTATTTTAAGGATGAAAATGATTTCATGCACAAATCAGAAACTGTCAGAACGAGCATCGGAAAATGTTTTGCATAAAATTGAGCTGCAGACATGACCTTTTATTCCCATTCTTTTTCCCATACACTTATTGATCAAACATTGGAGCAGCTGGTGGCCTGGTGGTTAGGGAGTTGCCCCTGCGATTAGGGGCAACTCCCTGGGTTCGAATCCCAGGACTGCTCGTGACACCACTGAGGTTCCCTTGAGCAAGGTACCGTCCCCACACACTGCTCCCCGGGCGCCCCCTGTTGGTGGCAGACCCCTGCTTCACTTGGTGAATGGGTGAAATGCAGATAAGGAATTTCACATTGTTCACACTGTGTGCTGTGATGTGTTCACGCTGGACTGTAAGGGACTATTTTACTTTACAAATGTGGAGCTACCGAAGATCTACTTTTCTTGGTTGCATCTATAGAAATGAAATGTGAATTTTCTCACTATTCTATTTCAGTGGGCAGTTATTCAGCATTATAATTTTTGAAGGAAATCTCTGCATAATTTGAACAAAGCAACTATTTTTTTTTTTTTACATTTTGTGACGTTCTAGTGATGACTATCAGTAGACCTATAATGACCAACAGAAATGCTCCAAAATTACGTTACATTAACTTTAAAAGCATTAAAACGCTAAAAGTAAAGAATGTTTTTGCCATTTTCTTTAAAATTACCATACTTTTTTTAGACGGGGTCAATAAACCTTACAGACCGGATTCCTGTTTTTTTCCCATTCCCTGTATTTTTCTTTCATTGGAGAATCTCTGTTCAGAATGTTGTGTAGTCCTGAACTAGGCTAAATACCCAGGAAAAACGAACCTGTATGTCCAAAAGTTTGCTGCTGAAAGCAGGTGAATTAACAATTTGTGATGAACCTCTTTTTTTCTGAGAAGGTTTGACAATAGATGGTGAAACATTATTGCGATGAATTGATTGCATTCGGCCATAAGAGAGTTAGTGCGATCAGGAACTGATGTTGAATAATCGCAAAGCCACTTCATTTCATGCCAGAGGTTGGATGGGTGGAAATGGGGGGCTTATACCTTTCTAGCTGATGTCTGGCATTATGCATGGTGACCTTCATGTGTGGCTGCTCCAGAATGTCCTATTCTAAAGACACCTTCAAATAATTCACGCTCTGTTTGTTAGAAACGTTGTGAAAAGCTAGGCATAACCACATACATGACAACAAAGAAAGGCAACAACTGCTTGTAATGGCTAGAAAGGCAGTCAGACTGCTTATAATGATGTGACGAGAGAATGTTTATCAACGAAATTGCAGAGTTCGTTGGGAAAGTTCAGTCCAGTCATTTTTTAAATAGGGAAATCGATTACAATTACAGCCCTGGATTTAACGTCATGCTTCTCCCGCCCACCGAGAAGCAAATGGAATATTACTGCCTTCCAAATGAATCCAGACACCAGGGCACTCAAAACAATGCCTATGTTACATGTATCCTAAAGGCACAATAACAAAAACATTGAGAAAAAAAAAATGTTAAAATTAGTAATGACTTTTTTGGTGTTCAAAACCATACAACCATTATAAATAGAAAAAAAAATAGAAAACGGGCCCCTTAAAGCTTGAAATGGAGCTGTGGTGGAAGTAGTAGCAGCAGCAGCAGCAGCAGCCGTGCATTAGAGGTATGAATCCTGCTGCTGATGGAAAGGTGGCAGTGTCCAGATGCTACAGGGCTAGTAAGGATAATGAAGAGTGATGGAGGTTCGAGGGACTTTGGCACGCAGGCTAGGCCACAGGAAATGCTCATCTTTCATCTCGCTCTGTCACTCCTACTTTATACCAAAAGGAAACGGCTGCTTTTTTTCCATCCATCATGCATGGAGAGCTGGAAAACAGAGACTGGTCCTGCTGTCAGCTAATATAGTTGAGTTGAATGGCCCTGGAGTCCCTCTTAAGAGATGTGGACTTAAGTCACATGACTTGGGCTCGAGTCTGACTCAGCTTTGACTTGAACTTCAGCCTTGGAAAAAAGACATGGTCCTTGCTTTCAGGCTCCCTAGAATTGGCCTAATTCTCTTTTTTATGAACCGTTCAGTCAGCTCTAGAAATACTGATACCTGCGATGCTCCATGACTTCATTTATTATAAGGATAACGTCATACTGTCCATGCTCCAGGACCACTCATGTACATAAATCCTTTATAAATAACATGTATCGCATCGCCACGACTGTTTCCAGAGGTTAGCAAACTGAAAGACAATAACTGTGATGACATATTAGACCTTCCTCATGTTAAAGTAATATACACGTTTTAGTCCTGTAAATCCAGAACATTGTTTTTTTTTTTTTTCATTGCATTGTTGAGTCCTGACATACACTGGGTAAGAAAAGTTAGTGTAGACAGTGTTCAAGGAGAACATGTCTATAATTGTACATAATATATAACGGTACAGGTCTGAACTACTTAACATGGTTGTTTTTCCGTAGACTGAAGTGATTTTGATAAATGAATGCTTTAGTCCTTTAATGTGTATAAAGCATTTTTGCTTCTTGTGTTTGGCGAATTGAAAAGGTTTGGACTCGTTTTCCTTTTACCACTGAAGAGTGGTGCATTACTGAAGGCCAAAACCATGGCCAGGCATTCTGTTATAATGAATGTGCTTTTTCCCCGCTAGTGGCACAGTTCATATAGTACACCAAAGAGCACAAAGTAATTAAAATCCGTCTGAGCTGTACAAAGCTGCCGCAACAAAGTGACTGCTACCTCCGCTCCTATAGTCATTTATCATAGCCCCAGATTATACGGGCTTAGTTTGGCCAAGGTTCTTAAGTCAAGGTTTTATAATATGTGAGGATAAATTGGATTTTATTTCATGTTGGTTGGGTAAAATCATATCTGTGTAGTATAATTTTGCCCAGTTTCTCCTAGCTGCAGCTTAGAAGGGTCTTCACTGTATGGCAGCATGCACTATTTTGTTGGCCAGCAAAATTCCTAACAGTTTTACTAAGAACAGCGTGTTGGTGGACAACAGAGACTATTAAATGACAATATATTAATAAAAATTGTGCTAATGTTACTGACTGGCTTGGTCATTACAAGATGCCAGGAGGCTCCACAGCTCTGAGGGTACGGCTGGTGTTCTAGTGGTTAAGGAGTTGCCCCTGCGATCAGAAGGTCGGTGGGTTGAATCCCAGGACTGTACTGCCGAGGTACCGTCGAGCACCATCACCAAACACTGTTCTCCGAGTGCTGCCTCACTTGGAAGAATTTCACACTGTTCACACTGGTGTGCTGTGCTGTGGTGTGTTCATGCGTGACTATAAGGGACCAATTTACTTTACTTAAGTCCACATCTCCAAGCAGTGTCTGGTGGTCTTTTGCACAAGTGTGTATATATGAGACAAATGACTTGACAGAATTGGATGTGAAACAACATCCAGCAGTGTATTGCTGGGCCGCAGCATTTTTTGAAGCCACTGCATGCTTATGCTTCCACGGTGCATGTGAGAGTGATTAGAAAGAAGCCATTACTACAGTGAAAAGCACATCAAAGTATGTCTTGAGTTTACAGGAGAGCAGAGGTCAAATGGTCAGATTTTTTTTTTTTTTTTTCAGGCAAAATGCTATGTGGCACAAAACCTACGCATTACTCAACAAACACCATCTCAACGGTAAATTACTGGGGTGGCAGCATCTTGTTGTGTGGATGCTTTTCCTCAGCGGGGACTGGGCATCTCGTTTAAACTGAAGGACAGATGGATGATGCAAAATCAAAGAAGGTTCTGCAAGACAGGCTGCTTTATTCTGCTTTTGTGAAACTTTCAGGAGAACAATGAGAAAGCCAAGCAACACAGGAGTGGGCGAACAACAAAAAAGTGAATGTTCACTTTCCGATTTAGAAATTAGTGATTTACCCCAACAGAATTAAAGCCGTTATAACAGCAAGGGGTGGGTTTATCTCTACCAAGTACTGGTCTGATGTAAAGTCTAAAGTGTCCATTTGTCTTATGTGAACACACCACAGTACACCGTGTGAAATGGTTCACCAAGTGAAGAAGCGGGCAGCCAGGAACACAGCAGTGTGGGGGGACGGTACCTTGCTCAAGGGTACCTCAGTGGTGCCACTAGCAGTCCTGGGATTCGATCCCACGACCATTCTGATCACAGTGGCAGCTCCCTAACCCCTGAGCCACCAGCTGATAGCTTGAATGCGTATGTAAGCAGCATTTTACATTTTTTATTTTTTTCAAAGGTCTGTCAATCATTTCTAGGAAACTGAAAATTTGATTTTAGAGCATATCGCTTATTGTCACGGCCGGCTCTCGAGAGACACGTCCCTGGCCATCAAGGTTGCCTGGGCTCACTCCCTTTCCCTGAAGCAGGTTTGGTATCTCCTGGTTTGTGATTATGTTCAGCTGTCTCTCATCTCACTTCCTTCACTTAAACCCAGGTCGACCTGGATTGAGTTGTCTGTTCACCCTCGTGTCTACAGGCTGGGTGGTCATTCAGAGCCTTAATACAGCCTCTGAAAACATACCTTACTCCGGAAAAGTATCTGTGCACGTGTGTGCTCATCTTTGACCAGATGGAAACATGACATTTAGCAAATATGCAAAAATACCGACTGGAACAACCTGCGTAATTAGAATTTATAATCCAGGGGTGTCCAGCACTGTTACACGATTTTCTTTGTGTTAACACACATTATTTCATTTATCAGTTAATTACGTGTATTAGAACAGAAGAATCTCCAAATTGTGATGGACCTTAGCCTTTGGTTCCCCATCTCTGGCTTACAGGTTCCAAAGTACAGTGGCTTGCAAAAGTACTCAACCCCCCTGATTACATAATGATTTTTTGGATTACAAAAGAGTAATACACATATTTTTCCATTCAGTTGTTTAATGTGAAATCTTATGCGGTAACAGTACACTTCCAAAGTCAAAATAGAACAAAACAGGAAAAATTACTCACATGTATCGTTTGCATAAGTATTCAAGTCCTGCATGTTAATACTTTGTAGAGAATACTTCTCCTGAGCAATAGTTTTATAACAGACTGGAACAGGTTCTACTGCAATATTGTGCTGTATTTGTGTCCATCCATTTTCTATTCAACTCTGGCAAAATTCCTAATCCCTGTAGAATACATCCACATAGCATGGTGCTGCCACCACCATATTTCACCATAGGTACGATGATTCTTGAGGCATGGCCAGTGTTATCATTTTGCCTCACATTCCTATTTGAAATCTGCCAAAAAAAAGCAGATGCTTTTATGTGGACCTTCTTAAGGAATGGCTTCTTTCTTGCGATCCCTCCTGTAGAGGCCTGAGTTACGGAGAGTTCTTGAAGTTCTGAACCTATGTACCTTCACTCCAGTTTCAGTCAAAGAGCATTACAGACATCTGAGATTCGCCTCTCTCACCTGTCAACGTCTTGCTCCGATGCTTAGTTTTGAAGTACGGCCAGTTCCTATAAGGAACTAGATGCTGTAATGAAGCTTCCACTTTCTGATGAAGGATTCATTAGCACTTAACAGGACACTGAAACTCTTCAGTATTTTTACTGTTTCTTGCCTTGTGCACAACAATTATTTTTTTTTCTCACTACAGCAGAATGTTCCTTTATCTTCATTTTGCTTTCTAACAAAGAAAATGGCTCTTATAATGGGTGTTTTTTAAAATCCTAAAAGACGCAGCCTTAAGGACTCACAGGTCATACCTAATGTTTAATAACGGTCAAATAAGTGTCCCCTTTGTTTCATTTGAGGTTAAGCTGTCATTTGTGGAAACCTGGAGCTTCCAAAGCACAGGGGTTCGAATACCTATGTAAACTGCAGATTTCAGTTTTTTTTATGTTTGTCTATTTAATTTTTGTAGACAAATAACCTATTTTGGCATTGAAAATGTACTGTAGCAAAATAGTTCTCAACATAAATGTTGTGTGAGGAAAGTTGTGTACATATGTTTTCTAATCCAGAAAATTTTGATGACTTTCAAGGGAGTTGAATACTTTTGCAAGCCACTGTACATCTGACACTGATGTTTCTGCACGCTTTTCCTGTTCTCTGCTGTCTCCTGTTGTTTTCCCAGGGAAATGGACATGAGAGGGATTTCATGGATGACAGACGCGTTTACATAATGGACGTCTATAATCGTTACATCTACCCAGGGGATGGATTTGCCAAGAGTAAGTTGAGGAGTTTTCAAAGCCTCAATGTCCAATCACATTTCACAAGATTATGTTCCAATTTATTTGCAAAAAAAAAAAAAAAGTTGACTGTAGTTCTGCACGGTTGTGATCTGTATTTACGTTACAAGGGCACTGAAAATCTTTTCCAGAATTCTGAGGCAAAACATACTCTCCTGCAGAGGGCAGTGTTGTGCAGCCTCTGTGTACCCTCATGCCTCTGTTCATTGCCTTCAGAACTGTTTTTCTTCCTTCTAGACCATGCTTGGAACATTCAATGAGATGGAACAAACAATGGAACCAGCTTTAACTTTTTTTCCCAGCAGCATAGTATATGCAAATGTTGTATGCCCATAATTATCCAAACACCCGTTCTGGTTAGTGAATTCAGATCTGTTAAGGTGCACCCATATCTGACACAGGCCTTTCCATTGCACAAACATTTATACAATGTATGGACAAAAGTATTGGAATGCACCTGTTTTTAACGCTTCAGCATACCATGACACTTTCCACAACGCCATGCTTCCAACTTTGTGGACACAGTTTAGGGAAGAACCTTTTCAATTCCAGCATGACTGTGCCCCGGTGCACAAAGCAAGCTCCATAAAGACATGGAGGGATGAGTTCAGTGTGGAAGAACTTGACTGGTCCACACAAAGTCCTGACCTTAACCCCATTCAACACCTTTGGGATGAACTGGAATGGAGATTGCGAGCAAGGCCTTCTCGTCCAACATCAGTGCCTGACCTCATAAATGCTCTACAGAATGAATGGACACAAATTCTCACAGAAACTCCAAAGTCTTGTGGAAAGCCTTCTAAGAAGAGTGGAAGCTGTCATAGCTGCAAAGGAGGACCAAATCCATATTAAAGTCTATGTGTTTAAATGCAATGTCCCTGTTGGTGTAATGGTCAGGAGTGCCAATAATTTCATCCATGTACTGCCGCTAATACATAGCTTATATAACCTCCATAGAAAACCTCCATTAAAATGAGTACGCTCCGGAGCAACCACATTCACCATGCCCAATGCCAAGCTTTGGGCTGCGGATCAGTGGAGTGAAGGACCCCCGCTGCCTTTGGGATACATTGGAGTGATGTTTGAGATTCAAGAACTAATCATCCAGCATCAGTACTTGACCTCACTACTGCTCTTGTGGTTGAATGCTGGATGTTGCAGTATTCCAGTGTGAAGCGTAGAAGCACTTGATGCAGCAACGTCGTGGCAAATGCTCTGTTAACAACCCTTGATATCAAAAGAAGCACTTCATGAACAAGTGTTTACAAACTTTTGGACACGTAGTGTATGTGGAACGTCTTCGAGCCTGTTATTGAAGCATCCTGGGTCCTCAAGAAGCTGCAGGTGTGCCTAACATGAACACATTATTTGAATAGCATATTGTAGATGCTGTATACATCTGTACTTGCATTCAACTTGCTGCTCCTGATTAGGAGTCGCCACAGCAGATCAACTGTCTCTATTTCCTTCTGTTTATGTTTACATTACGGCATTTGGCAGATGCTCTTATCCAGAGCAACATACACCAGTGTTTAAGTAATCCACATCTGTATCAGCATCCGCTATTCAACCAAGTTACTGCTAGCTAAGTTACACCTTAACAAACCCTGTCAAAAGAAAAAACAGTTATAAGTGCCCTTGTTTATATAAGTATATAGGAAAAGATGTATAAGAGATGAGAGAGAGGACTGGTTAGTCACCAAGGTGGTCCTTGAAGAGGTGGGTCTTCAGATGACACTTCTGTCCTCTTCATCTTCCTCTCTCGCACCAACTGCCTGCATTTCTTCTCTCATGACATCCATTACCCGTCTACCAGACCATCCTCTTCTCGTCTTCCCTGCAGCTCTATCCTCAGCATCCTTCTCCCAACACACTCAAGTCTCTCCTCAGCATCCTCCTCCCAACACACTCAGTCTCTCCTCAGCATCCTCCTCCCAACACACTCAAGTCTCTCCTCAGCATCCTTCTCCCAACACACCCAGAGTCTCTCCTCAGCATCCTCCTCCCAACACACTCAGAGTCT
>JBBIGA010000132.1:14165059-14177242 GCA_037576975.1 Alestes dentex | reverse complement strand
GAGTCTCTCCTCAGCATCCTCCTCCCAACACACTCAGAGTCTCTCCTCAGCATCCTCCTCCCAACACACTCAGTCTCGCCTCTCTGACTTGCCCTCCGACTTGTCCAAAAACAAAAAATAAAATTAAAATTAACTATAAAAAAAATGATACATAGGCAGACACAAATGTCATTAGCAGGCCTGAGACAAAAACAAAACACAAAAAATTAATACTGGCATTTGAAATTCTTCTTAATTATGACTTAACATAAAACTGGCCCTCAACCTAACATAAACCACAACACTGTTAATCTGATAATAGACTGAACTTGATGACTTGTTTATCTGTATGTGATGTATGGGTGGCTACTTAAAAAAGTGAAACTGATAATCCTTCAATCAGGTAATGTAATAATATAATAATATCTAATAATAATATACAATACTATATAATAATATATAATAATAAATCTATTAGAATATTTAATAATATATAATAATAATCGGATATCACAGTAAAGTATAATATAATAATATGATAAACTGATCATATTTCTATCCTTCTACCAGACTTTGGGCTGGCCTCGTATATACTCTGTTGTCTGTCAGCCATGTGTACTTGTGGTGCTCTTTCAGTATAGGGCTTGCTGTGGCAGCATGTAGTTTACCGTTGTTCTCCGTACTCTCTACGTCTGCCTGTCAAAATGGAGGAAAAGGTACGCTTTCCCTTTCAGGCACTTTTTAGTTCCGAAACAAAAGCTCTATTATATGAATGTGTATGTCAATCCTACATATTCATTTGAAACTACAGCCTGGCTTCTCAAGATAAGGTGTGCCCGGCCCTATTTCCCTTTTGTTTTTCTTTACTTTCTCTCCGAGACATTTTCCCTCAGTGACATTTCACTGTGTTCAAAGACAAAGTGCCTTGCTTTTCAGACACGCTGCTTTTTTCTGGTGTCTTCATCTGCAGTTAAAAGCACAAGAGACTAATTAGGTCTTAAAAGTGTCTAAAAGAGCAAGGCATTGTTCTTCCGTTTCCTTGCCTTTATACCAAGCCTGGGCACATTTAAGGGGCTCACACGCGGCGAAAAGCCACAGAAACGACAGAACTAGTTTTCCTACTTTTTGTCTCTGCACCAGGTCAGATGGGCACAAAGAATCCTTAAGCAGCCATAAGTCAGAATAATTCCCTTCATTTTAAACCATAATTTTCTTTATTGCAAATGTAGGGGAGAGGAGGCAAACACATCTTGTTTTTTGACTAAATAATTAAAAAAATATTTGAGCAAGACAGATCATTTTTTAATTCATGCAACCTACACAACTTTGCCTCAAATGAAAACATTGGCTTCTTTCTGTACTGCTTGAGAAAATGAGCTTTCTGGCATAAATACATACACTAGATGGAAAAAGTCCTGGGACACACCTGTTTTTGGGATAGACCCCTTACTTCCAGTGAAGGGCAATCTTAATGCTTCAGTGGACCAGGACATTTTGGACAACACTATGCTCCCTTTGTGGACACAGTTTGGGGAAGAACCTTTTCTATTCCAGCATGACTGTGCCCCAGTGCACAAAGCACTGAGGTCCATAAAGACGTTGGTTGGATGAGTTCGGTGTGGAAGAACCTGACTGCCCCACACAGAGTCCTGACCTCAACCTCATCCAACACCTTTGGGATGAACTGGAACGGAGATTGTGAGCCAGGCCTTCTCGTCCAGCGTCAGTGTCTCACCTCATAAATGCTCTACAGAATGAATGGACAGAAAATCTTGTGAGAAGCCTTCCAAGAAGAGTTGTTGTAGGAAGCTGTTGTAGCTGCAAAGTGGGTCCAACTCCATATTAAAGTCTATGCACTTAAATGCAATGTAATTAAAGTCCCTGTTTGTGTGATGGTCAAGCTTCCCAATACTTTTGTCCGTGTAGTGTATCTGCATCAAAAGCCAAGAGAAAAAAAGCATTCTGAAATGTGGCAAATACATTTTTGACCCCAAGTAGAGCCGCAAATATCTGAAGAATATAATAATGTTTAATGTATTTATGAATTAAACTTAGCTGTTCTGAAGTTGGTGTTTTTAAAAAATTATTTATCCAAAACCTTTCCAATTGGCCTGTTTTTTTTTATACTGCATTACAGCTAACCCCACTGTGTAGGCTGGCTAGCTCTTGCTGCAAGTGGGGTATATGCTTCAAAGGAGTTGTATATATTATAGCCACCAAGGAGGAGATTAAAACATACAGATTCTGGGACTTACACACAACTCAGAAATCAAATAGCACTTTTGTAGTACAAAATCAATCTTTAGGTTAAATCTTGATAAATGTCTGAAAGTCTGCTGTCGAAATGTGTACTACATAACAAAAAAAACCCAAACATTTTAACCTGCATTAGGTTGTAAGATCTAGTGTCTTGAGTAAGATCTAGAGTCTTGAATTTATTTATGTAACTGACAAGTATTGGACGTTTATGGCCCACTAGCTTGTGCAAACTGCTCGCCTCATCACACAATTTCATCGTATTACATCATGTTGAGTAATCTGTAATTAGACTTGCTTATGTGGTTGCCTACACTTTTACATGAAAGTGGATGTAAATAGTTTAAAGCAGGATTATGAGGCGTCTGGAAGCCTGAAACATTCTTGTGTTTTGTCTGGTTTCATGTAGAACTCAAGGAGCATACTCTGGACACCTAATGTGTCTTGACTGATTGAATACATTTAGGACAAGAGGGAAGATTGTGTAATTGTGTAATTACGCTGTAATGTTCTACCTCTTTTGTTTCAGTGTGCCCGCACTTACTTTTGTGCACTTAAGTTTGTGAAATGACAGACTAATTGGGATTCGGGGTTTATAGGGGCCATTAAGAGAAAAGTGGAGCTGGACTGGGGCACAGAGGACTCGGAGTATCTCCAGAAGGTGGAGCTGCACTGCGAGGGAGCCCTGAATGAGATCAGACCTGACATAATCATCTACAATGCAGGCACAGACATCCTGGATGGAGATCCACTTGGAGGCTTGGCCATTTCCCCGCAGGTATGGCTGCTTAAAGCTACAGTCATTCAACTGCACCACTTTTAAAGACCTCTGAGTTAACCTCTAATAACGAAGACGCATTTTTCTGCAACTAATGTGATTTTAAGGGTTAGTCATTGCAGCCTTTAACTTTGGCCATTTATAGCAAGCAGCAAGACCAGTTTCGTCTCTACAGATTTTTATGTTTTGAGCCTTTTTGACACTTGCCGCAAGCAGCTTGTTTCTACAGGCGCGTACTAAATTAATTTTTCACTTGGGACTGGTGTAAAGGTGTCTAAACATGTTCTGCTTCACTGCTGGACCACTTCAGGTCCCCTCTTCAGGCTGTAATTGGATGCACATTTTTCGTTCAGGTTAGAGTATTTGATCACAAAATTACTATTAATAATCTCTTTGTGAAACAGGTGTGACCAGATGTTGGTGCATTTTGCAGTTTAGCAGTAACCAGCTAACTTATCATTATCATTAACTTTAAGAATCACAGAAGTAAAGAGCTCTGCAGATTTTAATGCTCCTGCCCGTTAAACAGCTGATTCAACTTATTGGCTAATTAGCAAGGCTTTCATCAGCTATTTACCAAGTTTCTTTCTTTATTTATTCAGTTTTATCATGATAAGTTCATTTCATTTGTTTTCTAAAGATTTGCTCTTACGCTGGGGTGACCAGACGTCCTCTTTTCCCCAGACGTGTAGACGTGTCCTCTTTTTGAGACCTGGAAATTGCGTTCGGCCGGGGTTTTAGAATAATCCCGGATTTTGAGCTGCCAAAACATTCGTCACGTCATGGGCATCTCTCATAAACGAAAAGTGCAGAATGGCTGTCTGGTGCGTGGCCGTCGGCCCGAGATGCGGCCAAGAAGCGCATAAAACATATGAACTATTCCTTTTAAAGTATTTCCATTCAAAACAATGACAACATACAAGTCATTTATTTTTACGGCATTTGGCAGACGATTTTTATCCGAAGCGACTTCCATTCTCTAACTACAGGGGGCAGTCTCCCTGGAGCAACTTGGGGTTGAGGGTCTTGCTCAGGAACCCAGTGCAGGAAGGTAGGATTCGAACCAATGACCTCATGGTCCAGAGGCAAGTGTCCTATCAACTAGGCCACCACCACCCCAAGACACATATCAAAGTTCAAGCACCTCAGATAATTCAGCTGAAAATAATCTAAAATCTAAAAAGATAATCTGTAGCCACTTCTCAGTAGTTAGTTTGCATCTGTACTGTAGCTGCAAGGATAAGGAATCCTGAGCCCAGTCATTATGTTCACACAGGCAGCCTAAATCAGATTTATTTGCATATTTAATTGAAATCTGATTCTCTTAGATATTTGAACTGTCTGAAAGTGTGATTTGCACACTTTCCTTGTACTCCCTACATGACACATATTTAACAGCATTTCAAATGCCATGGCAATGACGGATGCCATGAGCAGGGTCGTGTGTCAAAGAATACTCAAGATGGGTATGAATCTAAGTGTAGATTATGGGGAAGGAGAATAGATAGCTCCAATGTGGGGAGAAAGAAACAGCGCGGGGTCAGGTTGACCTAAATAACAACCATGACTCAACACGTCTAGTCAGTAGACTTTGCAACAAAGACAGTTGAATGCAAAAGTTTGAACCACCCCAGTTAAATGGATACACCACCCAACAACAACAAAAAAAGATCTTCAAAAGGTACAGTGCTGCTTGAACGTTTGTGAGCCTCTTGAGTGCTTCAGATTTTTCTGTTGTTTTACCATGGTTGTCTAATTTGATTATCACCAGTTTTTACATATGAAATGTCAGATTTATGTTCATCAATTCCATGTACTCAGGACAGGGAAAATATTGGCCCCGAGAGGCCACAGCAGAAGCACCGCCTTTCCCTCGTGCAAGCCTACAGTTCCTGGCTGGACAACTGTGTGTGCACCAGCTGCATGGGTTTGACTATGCCGGGGAGGGACCGCAGCCACAAGGTGGGAGGAGCCCACATGTTGGGCTAATTCTCCCGGAAGGGGGGTCACCCACACCAGAGCTTGCCCCATCAATAATTACATGATAAATGCTACTTTAGCCCACTCATTGGGCTAAACCAGCAGGGCTGCTGCTGAAAAGCTAAGGAGTGTTGCTGCAAGAAGCCCCTGCACTGGCCCTTTCTACGACTCAAAGCTCTCTGGAATTGGGAGGTGTGGCTGTGGTCCAGGTGACAGGCAAAAGGCTTCTGGGGGAGTGAGCAGTACTGGCCTGCAGACGCTGACAGGGCTTGAATTCACTCCACCGTGGCTCGAGGTAGGGTGAAAAGAAAAGAAAAACAGGAAATGGAAAATGCCAGGAGGGACAAACTGACGGACCGGGGCTGGGCTTGACTCAGAGGATCCCTTTAAGAGAGGTTCCTCTTCATTAAATACACAAAAGAAAACTTGGAAAAGGGGAAAATCTCAAGAAAGCGGGGAGAGCAGGGAGATCCAGGAGCTAGATACGTTTTGTGCTGAAACACTTCACACAAAGACTCAGCGTTGAGTGAGACTGCAGGTGGTGGCTTTATGGACCCACCCGCAGGTCCTGCTGAGGTTATTAATTATGAGGGACAGGTGCTGATGATGAGTCACACGGGGGAAGGCACCCTCGTGATTAATATCAATAGAGGAGCTTCGGTCCGGGGTCACCCCGCAATGGCTGGTGGTGGCGGCCGATCCAGTTTCAGACTGGCCACTTACATAGAGTTGTTTCTGGAGACATATATCAGTACTTATATCAGTACATCATGATGTGCTTGCCTAGGTGGGGAATCAAAGCCATATCTGGAGGCTTGGAGGGCTGGAGGGCTGAGACGTTATCAACTTTACCATTTACCATGATAGCACACACAAGTAGCTCCTAAAAGCCATCGAAATTCTCCAGTTATGAAATAAATGCTTTTTGAGAGTGTGTGTTCAGTGGAAATGACAAAGGTGGCATCACTTTTATTGTGTAGAGACCTGTTGCGATGGTGAGAAGCAGTGGATTCAGCCTTGCATGGATATATAAAATGATGTCAAAATGAAAGAAAATGGTCCAATGCTTCCGGACTTAAACACTAAAACTTACTAAGGTAGTCTCGGCTGAAAAGTGCACGCAGCATCATCAAATAATGGTGAGTTGCTTCCATTATTTAGTCGAATTTGCTCATATTACCAACTACAAATGTGATTAAAAATTAAAAGACTTTTTAAACACAGACAGTTATCTTTGGATGCCACAGTTTTATCACACAGGTGAATCCAAAGCTGACCTTGTTTATTTTTGGAGTTTTGAAATGGTATGAAATTGGTGTTGGTGTCTTTAGTCACACAGTTAGATTTTTTTCAGCCACAATGTATCTATATGTGCTGCTGAATAGCTGAAAAGTGGCTTGCAGTGATTGCTGAGCAGTGATTGAAGGTATAAGGAGAATGAAGTGGGTCTTGATCGGTCTGATTGGCTTGACCCCTGATGTTGGCAATCTAGTCATGTCCCTACCTTGTAATATATATAGCACATGTCTTTTGTCTGTCATCAGATATTATACTGGACTAAACTGTACGCTACTGGTGTATACAGTACATATTGGTCCAGTATACAGTACATATTGGTCCAGTATACAGTACATATTGGTACAGTATACAGTACACAGTATGACATTTCACACACAGCCCCAGATGACCTTGATGAGGTTTTAAAGGATGAGGTGTTGATTTGTTTTTGTAAAGTGAAACTTGCTAAAGTGAAATGTCCATGAAGAGATTGGGTGAACAGTGCCTTGAACTGCCTTGGAAGTGTGACCCTACTTAACATGAAGACACATGGATGTCATTTAAATTTAGTAATACTTCGAATTCAGATATTTTCACGAAGGAGTTCATACAGTAATAGTTTCTCATTAGGTTGAATAGGATTCGTTCCATTGTTCAACAACAGTGACCACAAAGAGTTAATTCATACCCATTTGAATTGAAAAGGGGGCAACCAGTCTCGTCTTCTTTAACTGACCATCAGTATTCACACTTAAACACAAAACAACCATGATTGCAAAAGAAATGGCATCCCCTGAAATGCTTCTATATTCTCTGTGTTTAAAGTTATATTAGCTATAAAGTTCAAAATTACAGAAAAATAATCATTTTAAATCTTTCTAAAAGAAAGAGCTGTTGCAGTTAAGAGTGTATTAGATGAGCCTTATTTGAACTGGATTAATTTTTACCTGGGGAATCCTATAATTTGAGGTATTACCAAGAGATCGGTGATTTTAATTCCATACAAATCTGCGAAGTCCCTAGATTTTACAAATCTGTCCAAAGTAATAATTTGAGAACTAGTTACCTTCTATGGCTGCAACCAAGAAAAGTGGATCCTCGGTAGCACAGTCTTACAAAGATTCCACATTTGTAAAGTAAAGTGGCCCCTTACAGCCCCGCATGAACACGCCACAGCACACAGTGTGAACAATGTGAAATTCTTTCTCTGCATTCAACCCATTCACCAAGTGAAGCAGGGGGCTGCCAGCAACAGGGGTTGCCCAGGGTGCAGTGTTTGGGGATGGTGATTTCCTCAAGGATACCTTAGTGGTGCCACTAGTGGGGCTGGGATTTGAACCCACAACCTTCTGATCGCAGGGGCAACTCCCTAACCATGAGGCCACCTACTGCCCCAATTATGTATTACATTATTCAAACCATCTTCTAAGGCTGCTTTGTCAAATCATCATAAACTTTTATGGTGAAAATATTGATAATATCAACAAATGTTCTACTGTTTGTTTACGGAGGGTAAATGGATACATGGGTTACATGGAAATATACAGAATACTTATGTTTTTCATCTGTTGCAGTTAGAGTATATTACATGATACTTATTTGAGCTGGATTCGTTTTTACCTGGGGAATCCTATCATTTGAGTGATTACCAAGAGGTCTGTGATTTTAGTCCCGTACGAGTCTGCAATATCCCTATCTTGTGCAGATCTCTGCAAGTTATAATTTTAGAGCTAATTACATTTTATAGCTGCAACCAAGAACAGTGGATGCTCGGTATAATATTTCACACACTGTACCACAATAATTACAATTAACCAGGACTAATTGTGTTCTCTTAATAAACACATAATACTTTAAGTACTGACGTTATCACAATATGCTCAAGAAAGTGTACTGAGACACGCTGTGATGTATGATAAATCATAAATATTGTCATGTTGCCCGGCTCTATTTGAATGTGTCCCTTCCCCGCCTCTCTCAGGGCATCGTGAAGAGAGATGAAATCGTCTTCAGAGCGGCACGTAGGAGAAGGATCCCCATCCTCATGGTGACGTCAGGGGGCTACCAGAAGAAAACGGCTCGCATCATTGCTGACTCCATCCTAAACCTGCAGAGACAGCATCTGATTGGTGGAGAGTTAATGGAAGGGGCCGGGCCTTCCATGGTGCCAGTCTTGATGAGCAAGTCTATGTCATCAGGGCCAACCCTCAATGTGATCTGACACTTTTTGATGAGGAGCTATTGGTTGGTTTGGTTGACCCTTAAACTCCAGGCTTTTTGCTAAGCTATTAATCTTAAAGTTTGCACAATTTACACAATCTACCCCCATTTTACCCTAAAGGTAGACGATCTGACAGACATGTTTGTTTTGTTTTTTTTCTTTAGTTTTACACTGGAATTGGGACAAGTAAAGTGGAAGGTTTCAGTGCACCAATTAGCACTGTGCAAGCTGCATGCATTATCATCATATACATCAAACACAGCACAGTACTTTAGTCTATTGTCATAGACAGGATGTATGTGCAGTACATACAGCATCAGAAACCATTTAAGCCAGTCTTTTTGAGATTATCAGGCAGCCAGCACAATGCTATTTGGTGGGCTTCCATTTTTTGTTAGCTGCATTAGCTAGTCCTAAAAATAACGAGTAGTTTCCTGGGGTTTAATGGGTTAACACTGGTAGCACTGTCACTGTCATTCAGTAAGAGAAATATTTGGGCCTGCGGTGCGGTACATGTCAGATGTGAGACAGTGAGACATTGACAGTGTGCTGATGTTTTTCAACCACATCAGCCTATGGTGCATTACTGTAATTTAGCTATGGATCTAACCCTTTTATTGCTTTACTTTGGTACTTTATGCAATGCTTATTTGCACATTATATATAATTTACCATCTTAACTGATAAGGACAAACAGTACTGCATTTATTAAGGGAATTAGGCTAAAGGGAGTCAGACTAAATTTACTGTAGTACAAAAAAATCCTGTGTGACATTTCCAACTGATAATGTACTTTACATGCTTTTCGGGTTACGTAAATCTTTCATGCATATATATATATATATATATATATGTGTGTGTGTGTGTGTGTGTGTGTGTGTGTGTGTGTGTGTGTGTGTGTGTGTGTGTGTGTGACGTTTCTACATAGACACCTTCCTTTGTGATGCATTTTTCCCCCCTTTGTACCAACATTTTTTTATACATCACCATCACATGAAAATCTCCTTCCCCTTAAAGCTTCTTCTGTGGAAATCAGGTGACATTAAATGGCGCTAAACTCTCAGACATGCAAAATGACTACTTTTCCAGCCTTCACCATTTCCAACGAAAAAATAAGCATGTGAAAACTTTTTGAACATCCCTCGTATCTGTGCTGAATTCCTCCTTTATCAGTTATAATGATAACTTTGAAATTTGCAATGATTTTTCCAAAAAGTGTCTTGTAGGGACTGTTTAAGGAAAGCAGGTAGCAATTCACTCTGTACATGAAGGTCATGACCATTGTCATGTTGAGTGTTGTCTTTAGTTTAGGAGGAAGGTATGACAATGAAATACTGTGATACTTGAAGGCATCCCCCCTAGTACACAGGATTTCATTTTCCTGAAGTTTGTGAATAAGTTAGAACTGATACAATGTTTTGTTAAAAATGTGGAAAACTATGCTGTATGTAAGTACAGTTCATTTGATTTTTATTGCAAGAATACTGCAACAATAACAAACAGCTATAGCATCCTATAAGTTGCTTCTTTATATGGAACTGCTCTGCTCTGGAGCAGTTTTACAAAATGGATGATTTGCTAGAGGTGGGGAAGGAGAGGGCAAGAGGAAAAAATCCTGTTTTTGAGTTTGAAATTTGGGTTTTTTTTTGTATTGTATGAGGGTGCTTTTTACCAGATAAAAGAAAGATATAAAATACATATTAGAAGTACTCCCTTCCACAACAGTAACTCAATACAGCACTCAGATTCTTATCAGTGAGTTAATAAGCACTTTATTGGTTTGGCTCTATGGCACTGACCCGGCGAAACCCTCAGAAAGGGAAATGATTTGCACTTAATTAGTTTCATAATAATGACCCGGCGGATGAACGCAAAGTCTATTGGTCATCAGAGGGCTCTATATTGCACTTCCACTGCAGTGTGATGAAGCGGATGAGCATGTGATGCACCTTGAATGTGTGTTTAATTGAAGTGCATGGCTGAATTCTCAGACACTCTACTTTTTTAATCGCTCTTTGCTCAAAAGGTGTCCTTCTGTCTTGAGGACTGTTGTGGGCGGGCTCCCATGCCCATTCAATTAGACTATTACTTCCATTCAAACAGTAGTCTGGGTGGCATTCGCATTTTATACAGATGTTTTTACAGTGCCCTTTTATGACAGAAAAGGCTGTTGTAAATTTGAAAAGAATTTCTGTAATGATGGGCCTTTTCATTCAGCTATGTTTGCGCTATGTCTTGTGCCCTGAGGTGCTATGCAATTCTGCATTTGAAACAAGGCTAAGGTCACTGCATACCCCATGTATCTCTCTATGGTTCGAGGTTTATTATAGATTAAAGTGAGCATTGCTTTTCTAAAGAAAACTCTTTCCTTGTAATCAAAGCTATGATTTTCTTTCCAGCCGTGAACAATTTTACCTGCTACTTCTTGCAATTTGCTACCAATATGGATGGCAAATGCTTTTTCTGAGGCATGTGAAATCGCATTTTATCGAAATGTTGTTAAAACATTTTCATGCGCCTCAACACGCTTGGAGGAGAAGGTTAACGTGCTATAACTGAGGGATGGGGAGAATATAACTGAGGGATACTTACGCTCTCTTAGACTCCAGTCCAGGGAAATCACCAAAACGTGCTGAACCACAGCCCTCCAGGACCGGAGTGTCCCACCCCAGGTCTAGGTCATGGGGGTGCTACGGTCCCACCCCCAGCAAGGCTTAAGCAGGAACACCCCTCGATTCACCACGGCCTGTTATCTGTTCAGAGACATTCAGAATATGAATTACAGGTGTGCATTCCTCACAGGTCAGGTTTTTATCCCCTTTAAGCTGCTCGTAGCCCCTCCTGACCAGATCCAGCTGTTTACAACCAGGAAGAGTTCATCTGAGTTTAACACTAACTTGCGCTAGCCTGAGCGAAACGGACAACGAAATCATCTTTGAGTTTAACAAGACAGACAACACAAGACTGGGTAAGACATTACTTCTTTCTTGGATGTAAAAGATTCAGAACAGTTCATGCTGTTGTTGTTGTTTTTTTTTTTTTTAAATGATGCCTGTATTGTGTGTCTTCTGTCTTTACGGTTTAAGGCTCTGTTGCTGGAGGGAGCTTGGTAATAGCTACTAATGAGTGTGATAGGGCTCTGCACTCTAAGGGATATGTATGAGGCTGAGATGAAAGATGCAAGGCCTTTAGACTAGCCCTCAGCCTGATAGATTTATAATGGATTTCTGCTGTGAGACTGGTAAGACTGATTAGTGGGTGCTTTGATGAGGAGTGAGTGAAGGTGCACGATGCAGTACTTTATATGTGACCTTTCATGTGGTCTTTGGTTGGACAGGTCAATAATAGTGTCATTAGCTATACGTAATGTTAATTAATAAAATCATTCCTTATGACTTGTAAGATTAAAGGGGAATTCTACCCTTTTTCTAAATTTCTGGATTATTGAATCATTAAAATGTAAGCAAAGTCATTATAAGTCGTTTGATGTGAAATGCTTCATTCTAGAGAAACTTCCCAAGTCAGCACTGGTCACAGTGGTGATGATGGAAACCAGATGCATGGAAGCCTCTGAAAGCAACCTCACAAAAAGCTGCTACATGAAGTGGTGCTTTTATAACATTTGTGTGTGTGTGTGTGTGTGTGTGTGTGTGTGTGTGTGTGTGTATATATATATATATATATATATATA
>JBBIGA010000132.1:14147607-14162768 GCA_037576975.1 Alestes dentex | reverse complement strand
ATGGGCACAAATTCCCACAGAAACTCCAAAATCTTGTGGAAAGCCTTCAAAGAAGAGTGGAAGCTGTTATAGCTGCAGAGGAGGGACCAGCTCCACATTAAAGTCTATGTACTTGAATGCAGTGTAATTAAAGTCCCTGTTAGTGTAATGGTCAGGTACCACAATACTTTTGTCCATATAGTGTGTGTGCTGCTGTGTATGTATTGTATCAGGCTGGTGTGTTTTTCTATTTCAGTGTCTACATTTTCACCACAGGACTTCACGCAGCTCTAAAACCCAGTTCACTGGGCAGCTCTGATGTAGATGTCTGGGTGCGCCAGGGGCAACCGCACTAAAGGCTCGTTTTAAGATGATGTCATGGGTTATTTCAAGAGGGTCTTAGTGAGTCAGCAAACAAGGATCTGAGGTCATTTACGTCACACTAGCCATCCGCCTGAAGGTTACAGAGCTGCTTTAACACCTTTTTCTCCCAAAGGCACCCTGCCGGCCTGCTTGTATAGGCCCTCATTACTGGCGCTGAACCTGACTGTGTTTATAGAGGCTGAGGCAATGAGTGTGTCCGCCACCTCACACACACCGCAGCCTCTAGAAGGCTTTGCACTGGAACTCCATCAACTGGGGGCAGTGTGTCCCTCACTCATTCAGACTCAGGCTGGATAGAACAATGGATTTTTCAGTATTTGTGGCTAGAGTTCAGGTGAGAGAATTTTCTAGGGGTCTAGTATTTCAGTACAGTGAATTAGACCTATGAGAAGGACATCAGTAAATATATACATACATGTTTATCTAAGTTTACATACGCATAGTTTACATATACATATATACATATATATTTTACAATACACATGTCCATATTTTATAGTATTTTATTCTATTCTATTGGGGTTTTTTTTTTTTGCTGCTCTTACCTTTGTACTGTCCACTTCCTGCCGTGACAGTGCACATTTTAAAAAATGCACACTGAGTGAATGTGATTGAAATTCTTCCTCTCCATTTAACCCATTCACCAAATGAAGCAGTGGGCAGCCAGGAACACAGTGCCCGGGGAGCAGTGTGTGGGGATGGTACCTTGCTCAGAGTACCTCAGAGGTGATTAGCAGTCTTAGGAATTGAACCCACGACTTCCTGATCACAGGGCAAACGCCCTAACCACTAGACCACCAACTGCCCTTATTACAAAGTGTAAGAGTAAAGTGTCCATTTGTCATTCGTGAACACAGCACAGCACAGTACACAGTGTGAAATTTTTCCTCTGCATTTAACCCATTCACCAAGAGAAGCAGTGGGCAGCCAGGAACAGAGTGCCTGGGGAGCAGTGTGTGGGGACGGTACCTTACTCGAACCCACAACCTACCCACCAGACTACCACAGGCAGTGATCTAAAGTGATCTGGTCTGAGTCATTCGTCACCATGTACAGCTCCGGAAAAAAAATCAGAAACCACCGCAAAAATTAATTGAATTCAAGTTAATCTTTTATAGGTGCAAGTAATGAACTGAACAGTTTTGCCTTCGTTTTTAAGAACCGCTGACAATATTTGTCCAAATTTCCAAATAAAAATAATGTTCTTTAAAGCATAATTTTAAAGGAAATGACATCAAAATGAGGGAAATGATGCAGCATTTACAGAACTTGAATAATTCACAGAAAACAGTTACCTTTGATGAACTTCTAGTAGTGTTTTGCCATCCAACTGGTCACGTTGCGAGAGGAGAGTGTTGATAACAGCAGTGTTTTTTTTAATATACATTTCCTCATTAAATAAGATGTGATTCAGGTGATCACTAATCAGTCCCTCATAAAGCAGAACGAGGTGCTTGTGTAGGAACTTAACAGACACTGGCATGGCATGGTCGTCATACTCATAGAGATGCTGATTTAAAAATAAATTGCAGTGGTCTCTTATTTTTTTCGGGAGCTGTACTCCCTAAGTAAGCAAGTGCGTATGTAGCATACAAGAGAACACTACAGGCCTGAATGCTTGAACCCTGTGGTCAGGGGGTCTGGTGGCTCTGCTATGCTTTGGGGGAATCCTCAAACTGTCAATCATGCAGATCTGTACCAAGTTATTCTGATGGTTCATCTTCATACTATGGTGGTCCATTTTTGTCTAGATGGTAGATGGTTCAGGATGTCCTCATTCACAGGGCATGAGACTGGACCACTGTGAACAGGCAGTAGTGTTGTGCAACACTCCAAAATCAAAACACCAATGGAGGGAATATTTTTTGGAAGAATGGTAATGCAGCCTTCCTGTACAGTTCCACAGACTTGTGTCATCTGTGCCAAGGCGCACTACAGCTGTTCGGGTGGCTTGTGGTAGTCCAACACTCTCTACGTACCCCGTAGTGTAATATAGTCATTTAAAGGGACTATTACCATTATTATTTTATTGTGAACATTGCTTTAATTTTTTTTTTTTCAGCACAATAATTAAACGGGGTATTATTATGGCTCATTATACTCAGTTCCAAAAAACTGTTTTTCCTTATTTGTGTATTAAAGAGTTTTTCTCTTTTTGACAGGGTTTGTTAAAGTGTGTAACTTAACCTGCAGTAATTTGGTTAAAGCAGATGTTGCTTTAGGTCTAGCTTTGCAGGTATAAAGAACAGACGTGGACCGCTTAAGCACTGATTTACGTCGCTCTGGATAAGAGCGTCTGCTAAATGCCGTAAACGTAAAAAAACATCCAAAAAATGACATTTAGATTGATGCCCCACTATGCATCTATGCATTTTTACACCTCTAGTATTATCTCCTCTTCCAACACCCTGTTTTCAACTCATGAAGGCCTTGCTAATTAGAGGATAATTGAGTCAGGTGCAGTGCATGAGCCCAGCACCTGGACTAAAGTGAGAATAAGGGGAAAAGTGTCAAATGAACTCAGTCAACCTCAGCTGATCGGAATGCAAAAAAAAAAAATGGTTATGCAATTTCTCATATAATACATGGTATTTGAATTTTGTATGAATATTAAATCTGAGCATAAGGCTTCAGAAATAGCATACACTTCAGTTAGTTCAGTAATTGTTTCATGCCCCCTTTATCCGTGTTGACGAATTTTACTGTCTTGGAGACTGCACTTTATAGAATCTGCTGGTAATCAGCCTTTAAACTTTAAACAAATCCCTGTGAAGTTCTCAGAAGGCAGTCTGGAACTGGAACGATTTAACCTTGTAAATGTGAGGAATATTTTTGTTTTTCTGAGATTGCAGCCAGCGGGGGAAGATGTTTGATCTCACTAAATCTGTGGGTGTTTGAAAAAATATATATTTCAGGTGTTGGTAAATAATGCTTTGATACCAAACACCCACTGTTTGATTCCTCTCTCCAAGAGTTTCATAATCTTATTCACTACAGCATAGACTTTCAGGAGCACGAATACGAGAACTGCTCTTGTGTGAAACAAGATTGGATCTGACTCCTCTTACATATGCAGAAAATTCATCATGCTTTGCTTTCGATGTCACTATTGATTATACTAGTCATCGGGATATGTACAGATTATTCTGGTTATTATTTGAGAGTGGTAAAAAAAAGACCAAAAAAAAAAAAGTGAATCTAAATGAAAATATAACAAACTATGAACTGCCCTTCAAAGGATTGTTTGTAAATATAATATAGAATGCTTTTAAAAAGATGGGAAGGATACAGAAACATTATGTGGCGAAAATGCAGAGAAATGGATGTTTCTTACTTTGTTTCTTACTGCACAAATGACCAGTCTACAAACTTAAGGCAATTTTGCTTCAGTCCTTACATATATATACTAAATAGACAAAAGATTGGGGCACCTGACCATTACACCAACAGGGACTTCAATTACATTGCATTCAAATACATAGACTTTAATATGGAGTTGGTTGCCCTTTGCAGCTTCAACAGCTTCTACTCCTTATGAAAGGCTTTCCACAAGATTTTGAAGTTTCTATGGGAATTTGTGCCCCATTCATTCTGTAGAGCATTTATGAGGTCAGGCACTGATGTTGGACGAGAAGGTCTGGCTCATAATCTCCGTTCCAGTTCATCCCAAAGGTGTTGGATGGGGTTGAGGTCAGGGCTCTGTGTGGGCCAGTCAAGTTCTTCCACACCGAACTCATCCAACCATGTCTTTATGGACCTTGTTTTGTGCACTGGGAGCACAGTCATGCTGGAATAGAAAAGATTCTTCCCCAAACTGTGTCCACAAAGTTGGAAGCATGGCGCTGTCCAGAATGTTTTGGTTTGCTGAACCACTGAGAATGTCCTTCACTGGAAGTAAGGAGCCTAGCCCAAACCACGAAAAACAGGTGTGTCCCAATACTTTTGCCCATATATCTATTAGTATTAGTACATTTATTTTCCTGTTTTGACCCTCTTTGGCATATTGATGGGAAATGTTTCACATTTGTCAGGTTCTTTTTCTCATACACTTGAAGCTCATCTTTTTCAGTCCAGGGGGCATATCCCAAGGGAGGATTTCTCATTACCTGGATAAATTATGGATTGTCTAATACAAATGTCCCTCTTACTGGCAGAGGGGAGCCATCAGGGCTTTCTATGCCTTTATAGATGTCCTAATGATTTCTGGGGACTAAAAAAAAAAATAATTTTTAGGTTTGTTTATTGTTTGTGCATTGTAAGCCTGCCAAGTATTGCAGTAGTACTTTTATTGCAGTAGTACTTATCAGTTCAGGATGTTTTTCTCTAAGGTCCTGAAGTCATACATATGAGATTATTAGCCAACATAATTAAGAAGTAATGGTGAAATCACTACTTCACATTTTGATTTACAGTGTCTATACCTAAATTCCTGAGGGGAGTCCAAGATACGTTGCTGACTAAATATAAGCAGCTGCTTAACCAGTGTGCTTCTGTCAGATGGTAAACAGTGGCAGCTCTATGACATGAATCTTTACTGAAGTAGTGACTCTAGAAATGCTACATACAAGCTAATGTACACTGTATGGACCAATGTATTGTGACACACCTGTTTTTCAGGGTTTGGACTAGACCCCTTACTTCCAGTGAAGATCAATCTTAATGCTTCAGCATAGAAGACAGTCCAGAAGACATTCTGGACTACACCATGTTTCCAACTTTGTGGACACAGTTTGGTGAAGAACTTTTTCTATTCCGGCATGACTGTGTCCCTGTGCACAAAGCAAGCTCCATAAATACGTGGTTGGATGAGTTCAGTGTGGAAGAACTTGACTGACCCACACAGACTCCTGACCTCAACTCCATCCAACACCTTTGGGATGAACTGGAACGGAGATTGTGAGTCAGGTCTTCTTATCCAACATCAGTGTCTGACCTCATAAATGCTCTACAGAATGAATGGGCACAAATTCCCACAGAAACTCCAAAATCTTGTGGAAAGCCCTCCAAGAGGAGTGGAAGCTGTTATAGCTGCAAAGGGGGACCAACTCCACATTAAAGTCTGTGTATCTGAATGCAATGTCATTGAAGCCCCTGTTGGTGTAATGGTCAGGCAGCCCAGTACTTCTTTATCCATTTATAGGTTAATGTGTCTGATACATATCTCAAATAAAACACGCGCTTGTCCTTTACAAACTTCAGACGTTCATGCTTAATCTAGAACAGCCACAAATTTTAATGTGCTATGCTATTAGCTTGGTGCTAGAAATACTACTAGGCAATTGCAGAACTTGACATTATAATATTTTTTATTTTTATTTATTTTTACTGTTTTTGATATTCTGTATGACTGTTCTTGATATTTGTGGTCCAAACCTAGTTCTAATAGTCACACTTTGTCACTGACTGGCTTAGTTTGGGCTTTGATTATCTGGTTATCTGAGAGATATTACTTTGTGTAAAACTTGGGGAGCTTTAAGACTTCACCACTTTCAATGCAGTTGTTCTGCCATATATGATTTTGAGAGAATCTGTTATCGTTGGTGAGTTTTCTGACTAGCTAATCAAGACTGATACTGTAGTCAAAGGTGCCAAAGAGATTGGTTTTGGTGACGGAATCCACAAAAAGTCACTAACGGCCCATTTATGCTTCCATCCATCCATCCATACATCGATAGAAGCATTCATTGGTGAGCATTTTCCTCACAGCTTGAGGTGGCATCAATACAACCCTTCTGCTCTAGTAAAGTGGGGAACTCCCCAGGGAGCGCTGCATATTGTAATGGCAATGCAATATAGATGGAAATGAGATTAAACTGTTTTATTAGATCCCTTTTCTCTGGTTCGGGGTAAGCCAGCAGGCACTTTGATGCTTTTTATTACTCTGGTTTGGAGGATTTTTCTGGAAGGCAGCAGGTGCATAATTTATTGTTTGTATTTAGTCCCGTGTCACAGGTAAACACATTCCTATGGGAGTGTTTTCGAAACTGAATACGTTTTTGATTGCTCTCATCTATCCGGAAATGGACCTCCCTGATTAAATGACCGCCATTCATTGGAGAAGACATTTTTCAAGGCTTTCTCAATGCAAAGCTCTGTAACCGTGTAAAGAAACCTTGCATTATCTATCGTGGTTAGATTATTTCACCAGATAAATTGAAGGCAATACTCGCTGCTAATCCATGTCCTGAATAGTTGTTGAGCTTTCATGCATCCTTTACAGCTGCAGAAATCGTTCAGTTATCTAATTACTCCTTAAACTCTTGTATGTAGCCCCAAACTTCCCAATTTCCCACTCTCATAATACATTTAATACATAAATATTAGTTTCATTAGTTTCATAGTAGTTGCTAAATATTAGTTTCATAGTAGTTGCCAAACATTGATAACTCATTGTGTTTTAAAAAAACTTATACTCAAAACTACATTTTTCTTGTCAGTTTTCTCTTTTGCCTCACACCTCCAGGCTTGGGGTTCGAATCCAGGTTCTGGTCTTGTGTGTGTGCAGAGTTTGCATGTTTTCCTCGTGCTGGCATGGGGTTCCTCCGGGGTCTCTGGTTGGGTGAGTCCCTGCCTCATGCCGGTAGACCCTGGGATAGGCTCTGGGTACCTGCAACCCTAGTAAGAATAAAGTGGTTACAGAACCTGAGAGAGAGTGAATGAGTTTTCTCTTTTGCCAAAGCCATGTAACTCTCCAGGCTGTTCAAATTTTCTGTTTGATTTTGCATCACATCAAGAAGACGGCCAATCACACTCATTGGCTCCGACAGTGTGAAACAACGATGTACTTTCATATTTCGCTAACATTAAACTTCTGTCCCAGCCTTATTAAGCAGACTCTTATATGTTGATGTTCACAGACTTTCTTTGGGCAAAATCATATTCTGTTACTAGAAAATGTTGGCCATTTAGCTAAGCTAACAGGCTCCAGTAACATTCAGGCTTTTATTTGAAATCACTGCTGAAGAAGTCAATATCCAGCATGTGGCATCCACAGAAATGCATGTTATGAGCTGCTATGGTGGGCCCCATGGTGGCGCAGTGGGTAGTGCTGTAGCTTCACACCTCCAGGGTTGGATGTGTGTGTGTGTGTGTGTGTGCTCCTTGTGGTGGGGTGGGTTTCCTCCAGGGTCCCCGCACAGTCCAAAGATATGTGTGTGTGGGGGGGTGTAGTGGTGGTTGCGGGGTGGGGCGTTTTTACATCTTGGCTGAGAAGTACTGTGTTTCAGCCGTGTTTCCGGGGGGGTATGCGCACCTCGGGTCGTCTGGTCACCCTATCTAAATAATCACTTGGTGGTTCAGTGGTCAGCATCCAGGCACTGAATGAAGAGAATCAGAAGATTGCTGAATCCATGCTGCAAGTATATTGTTCAAATCCATGCTGCAAGTATATATTCTGAAGCATTGGTGGTATAGAGCATAGCTGTTTTCTAAGCAGTTAACCTGGGTTTGATTCCCAGCCAACACATGGTAGTTTTGGGACAATTGGTGACCTGCTGGTTAGGGACTTGCCCCTGTTATAAGAAGGTTGTGGGTTTGAATCCCAGGACTGCTGATGGCATCACTGAGGTACCCATGAGCAAGGTGCCATCCCCACACGCTGCTACCCAGGAGCTGCATCGCTGGCTGCCCACTGCTTCACTTGGTGAATGGGTTGAATACAGAACACAAGACTATAAGGGCCTCCAGGAGTCTGGGACATAGGTCAAATTTTCGTTTTTTTAAATAATATGCCTTTTGCCACATTGCATCCAACATGAACCAATCCTATCACTCCCATTTGAGCTTTTGTTCTTTTTCGGAACCAAGACTTTGTCAGAGCACACAATATGTATAACAATACTTTATTCAAGATTTCGTAAGTTGTTTATACATGTTTTAATAACTTTTGCAATTATTTTTACAGTGTGCACTTCAATACATCCAATGACACAGAACTAATGATACCCTCTTTTTTTAATGTTAGAAATACTACAAAGAGGCACTGAAACACAGCACTGTAAGCCTGTTTGACTGACTTGCAAAATCAGCCACATGCTATTGCTTCAGCCTAACAGGTCTACACCAACAGCAAAAGTACACTATTTAGCACAAGGAATTTTTTCCTCTTGGCCAGAGTGTTTAAAGGTGAGAGGTGAGGTTTAAAATATCCGAAATTTTACTTTAAGATTAATAACTGAATGATAAGCCTGCCGTCGGAGGACTTGAGAACATCTTGACACTATTTAGCAATGCTTAAATTGTTAGAGACACATCTGAAGGGGTTTATCACCAAATCTGTGTAATTCTGATGCTTTAATCCGAGCTGTGATCCTGCCCAGACGGTTATGGATCTGACTGGAGCAGCTGGGCTGTCTTTGAGCAGGCAAGGAGCAAGATGTATCAACTTTTGGAAGACAGCAAATTGCCCACAATAAGTGGCACCTGTGCTGTGCAGGGAGCGAGACTGCAAGAGATGTTATTAAAATCCTGTCAGAAAGAATTTACTGCAGGAAGACAACAGCTCACGGTGTGACACATCACTGGCACTGGGCAGCTATCTGCTCCAGCAGCAGCTTGCCAGAGGGGAATAGCAGGGGTGCCTGCAGATTCTATACTGAGATCATGGAGGGGCTAGACTGTTCCTGTTTTGACCCCTCAGGACATTCTGGAGATACCGCTGATTTTACTGATAAACCGCAGGTTCTTCTGACAGTAGCGTGGGAATCAAGGAAAAAGAAAAGAAATAATTAATTGATTTGTTTTGGACAGGGAGTTTTTAGGGGAACGCTTACCAAACAAAAGACTAAAATGTAATAAAGCAAGTTTTGCTTTATGACATATGTTTTTTTTTTTTTTTTCCAAAACATCAGCATAATTAAATCACAAAGCATTTTATATATTAAATGGTCCATTTTAGAGAAAGTAAAGTGGCCCTTATAGTCACGTGTGAACACACCAACCCACTCACTAAGTGAAGCAGTGGGCAGCCAGCGACACAGAGCCCGGGGAGCAGTGTGTGGGGACGGTACCTCAGTGGTGCCACTGACAGTCCTAGGATCAAACCCATGACAGACCCTAACCACCAGCTATGAGGCTACAGGCTGCCCCATATTTTGAGTCACGATTTTTCACTGGGGAGGTGATAAGAGCAAGATATTTAATGCCTATAAAAGCTCCCTCACAAAAAGGCAATACATGAAGCTGTTATGAAAATACAGCCTGAAGCTTTATGATGATTATGAAATAAAACATTGGCCTAAAAGTGTGTTATTAAAAGTCATTGTGGTGAGGTGCATGCACGCTACTGCAGAGCAAAATTGTCCCCAAAGAAAACTACTGGTTTTAGTTTTTCAGTATTACATATAAAAATTTTAACTTGTGGCTTCAAGGGTCATTTGGATGGTATATACAACTACTACTGTGAAGTAATGTGAGATGGTACTTTTCTCTTCAATGCACCATTTCACAGTTCACAAAACTTGCTGAATGACTTTGTTTACGTGTCAACATTTATACCGAGCCATTTTTTTCAAAAATCAGAGGAATTCCGTTTTAAGCAGAAAGGTATGGGTTTGGATTATCTGAAACAATGGTGAGCCTAAGGCAAACAAATGTGTGCATGAGTCAAGTTTTACCGGGACTCAATGCACAGGCATTGCAATACTTGTTGGAAACATAAAACAAAGGCAGAGGGAGTTATCCATCTCCAAAACAAGGAATAGGGAAGACTACACCAGAAAGAAGGAGCATAGGAACTATGAATACTGACAATTAAGTAGAAGAGAGATCACAGCTTCTAAAAACAGTCACATGATTATAATACCAGTCAAATGTTATTCCCCACTTTAGAATGACGAAGAAGCCATCTAAATAATGCATATGGAGTTGCACACTGAGCATTTAAGCATAGGTCTTTACATTAAAATGGTGGGTCCAAACTTGTTGTACAAGGACTGTTAATGCATATGCTAACTATTAAGGCACAGGTGAACACAATAATGACAAGGAGGAGGAAGGGTGGAGACGTATGCTGTGTCCAAAATGACCCCAATCACTATTTCTTACATAGAAAAGTCAAGAAGCACTACATAGAGCAGCAAATCTTAGGTCTAGGGCCTGAGGAATTCTTTACCCAAATAACACAGAATTATAGGGCCAGGGCCTAATAAATTCTTAATCCAAGTAACATAGAGTAATAGGGTCAGGGCCTGAGGAATTCTTGACCCAAGTAATATAGAATCATAAGGCCAGTGCCTGAGGAATTCTTGACCCAAATAACATAGAATTATAGGACCAGGGCCTGAGGAACTCTTAACCCAAGTAATATAGATTTATAGGTCCAGGGCCTAAAGAATTCTTCACCCAAGTAATAAAGAATCATAGGGGCAGGGCCTGAGGAGTTCTTGACCCAAGTTAAATAGAATCATAGGTCCTGGGCCTGAGAAATCCTTGACTTAGGTGACATGGAATCATAGGGTCTGGGTCCTGAGGAATTCTTGACCCAAGTAATCAAGAATTATAGGGATAGGGCCTGAGGAATTCTTGATCCAAGTAAAACAGGAGTATAGGGTCAGGGCCTGAGGAGTTCTTGTCCCAAGTAATATAGAATTATAGGTCCAAGGCCTGAGGAATTCTTGTACACAAATGTTGTACTGGTTGGACTCCAAGTGCATTGCATTATGAACATTCGCTGTCCACTACAGTGCATTATTTGTACACTGCCTGATGTGCTTGGGATTGTAAGAGTGCAATGGATATTCCCCACTATGTTTTCGGAAGCTCTAAAATGGCAGGCACCTAATATACTGCACTGTATAGTAAGTATAGAGTACAGCTTTGACTACAGAGCCATGAAAACATCGATAACAATGATAACAAGACACAGGTATATGAAATGATGGAGGAGGATAAGGTAGATCCAGTCCAAAAAAAAAACACAACGTGCTGGATGATGTTACTGAGACTACACCCTTTAATTACCTCAGTATGTACTGTGTCCCCACCTCTCATTTTTAGCCTGAGAGGTATGCGACGGTATCTATCACAGAAGACAGTGATTGATGTAGTGGGCAGGGACTTCCGGACTTACAATCCTAACACCAGCCGCTATCTCATTCTGCTCTGTATGAATGCAGAGAAATTATATCATTTAAAATCAACGCAGAAAGCCGACATAATGATGGCACTTATCATCCCACAAAAAAACTGGAGAGACATTTACTCACTGACTTTGTTCTTCTTCCTATGATTTCAAAGGTCGTTTCCCCATATGCTTATTGCTGTAATCAAACAGCCTGAGCTAATAGTCCCTTCTCCCCTCTCAGCCTAATTGAAAGGTGTGTGAATTGATACCGGCGCTGTTGGATATCACACTGACATCGAGCAGTTTCTCATCATACCAGGAGTAAACACGGCTGATGGCTTTCGCTGGATGAGGCTGCGGCGTGTGTGTGTGGGTGTGTGTGTCTATGATGTACATGCCCCCTGAGGTGGCCTCCAACATGACTAGTGAGAATTTGAGAGCATTAATTTGCTGCAGAGTTCCAGACTGTGGGTTCTTTTTATTAAAAAATCCACACATCATAAAGTGCCGGAGGAATCAGCTTCCCACAAGACTGTAAGTGCTTTAATGCTTATCGGCAGCATTATCCTTTTGTATATGAGCTACGGGAGGTTTGAGCTGGATTGTCTAACATGAAGTCAGTAATTATTTGTATAGCTGATCGGGGAACGTGCTAAAACAAGTGAACTGTGACCTCCTTTTATCCAGCTTTACTTAGCCTTTTCATTATTATAGATGTGGCTTTCACTCAGGACCTTTCAAAATCCAGTTTTTGTCATCCTTTTTTTCAAAGATAGAAATGACAGAGAAACTACACACACATCTGTGCTTAAGATGGTTACGCAATACCCATTTCAGTGGTTATACACCAGTTTTCTTGGGTACGCAATGGTTACATCTCATTCACTGCCTTGGTAAGGCTACACCCATTTCCATGATTAGACTACATCCATTTTTATAGATATGCGATAGGAGTTTCTCTGATGTCACTTATGTTCATGGATATGCTACACCCATTTTCTTGGTTATGGCATGTGCATTTCTCATAGTTACACTGATAAGCATGAGATGGTCATTGGCCATACTGGGTGAATACTATTATGGTGTAGAAGCAAAGGGATTTGTACTAAATATTTAAAACTATATTTCAAATCACATAGTTCATAGTGCTGCCTCACTTCTGAAATCCAAACTATATCTGTGGAACGATGCAACTTAGATGGGAGATACATTATAAAGACAAAGTATTGGGACAGACCTGACAGACCCTGTACATCCAGTGAAGGGCAATCTTAATTCTTCAGCATACCAAGACATTCAGGACAACGCCATGCTTCCAACTTTTTGGACACAGTTTGGGGAAGAACCTTTTCTATGCTAGCATGACTGTGTCCCAGTACACAAAGCGAGCTCCATAAAGACATGGTTGGATGAGTTCAGTGTTGAAGAACTTGATTTACCCACACAGAGCCCTGACCTCAACCCCATCCAGCACCTTTGGGATGAACTGGAACGGAGATTGCAAGTCAGGCTTTCTCATCCAATATCAGTGCCCTATAAATGCTATAGAGAATAACTGGGCACAAATTCCCACAGGAACTCCAAAATCTTGTGGAAAGCCTGCCAAGAATAGTGGAGGCTGTAATAGCTGCAAAAGGGGGACCAACTCCATATTAAAGTAGTTTAATGTTTATGGTGTAATGGCCAGGCGTCCCAATACTTTTTTCCATATACTGTAGATGAGAAATAGCCTGATGTAGGAGAGAAATTGAAATAAAAAGGAACACCCATATGAGAAATATTTAACCCATGATTATATATGACCAGAAACCCAGTCATAGCTTTTCAGTCGTCACCAGCATCATTAGCCACAAACCTGTTAGGTTCGCTGCAGGCTGTTTGTCCCCAGAGACTGAGTAAACTACTTTAAGTATTGCAGAGCACCAGTCCTTTGCTTCTAAACAGGAGCTGAAACTTTTTAATATATATTTGAATAATACATATAATCTAAGTTTCATAAGTACATGGCCATCTAATTGCCATGCAATCTGCATTTGCAGTGTTTTAAAGCCTGGTGGTAATGCATTAGAGGCTTTCACACAAGAATGGCATGATGTCTGATATTGTCAAGATGCATGCATGGTTTACATCTACTAATCTCATCAAAACTGAATCACATTTCTACAGCAACAGGATGCAAAAACTTTACATCGTCCAAAATTCTAAGTATCTGTCATTTTATGGATGTGGGTAGATTTTTGATCAGAATGTGAGTGAGGCTATTGATAGACTGGTTGTAAATGACGGTGTATATTTAATGTTTCTTGTTTTGCTTGTTTCTTCATTATGGTCCATTATCTCCAGATGGTCATCCATTATTCATAAATGCTGCAATATGTGCAGTGGACCAGTAGGTGGCTGCAGGAGAAGGGTGTGTGTTTGGACCTTGACACATGCTGGTTGCACAGAAGAAGTTGACAATCTAGATTATATTATTACTGCCAGACACCCCCAAAAGCTGTGCGACGCTATTGTAGGGTAATTTGTATATCACACATGGCTCAAAGACCATAAGCAGATCTCTGCATACTGGTCAACAGTTTACTAGATAAAGATATTAATTAGCAAATGAGATCCAAAATACAGGGAATTTTTTTTAACTGGCAAGACAAAATGTTTACACAAAATGAACTACATTACCATTTTGCCTGAGACATATTATTCTAGTCAGTAATGCCTGACCTTTACACATTTTTCCCACCCATATGCAGAATCACTGGGGTGTGATAACTGTATCCATGTGTGTGTGAGTGTGTGTGGGTGGGTGTGTATGTGTAGCTGCATCACATTGGATTCACTATAAACTTATATTTTCTATAACTTGTGTGTTCTAGGAATGTAACTCAGGTTATATTTACCTGTATCTGTTTAGTTCTCAACATACACTATACACTATTTAGGTGGTCCCTTACTTCCAGTGAAGGACGATCTTAATGGTTCAGCAGACCAAGGGGCGACTCCATATCAAAGTCTATGTATTTTAGCGCAATGTCATTAAAGTCGTTGCTGGAGTGATGGTCAGGCGTCCCAATACTTTTGTCCACATAGTACATCTATATATTGGTGAGACCTCCAAAAAAGTGTGATGCATGGTTTGTAGTACTGTACACTACAGAGCTGCAGCCAGGCTGGGAGGTGATAGTAGGACGTTTTAGTGTGAAATATTCACGCAAACTTGTACTGCAGTTAACAAATTTGTAAATGTAAATACTGTTAAAATTCTGCTTCTTCTGGAGATTGATAAGGCTGTGTTTAGGTCTGTCTAGAAGGAGATATACTGTAGTAGACTACTGATGTAAAGCACTGATGAATGACAGATCCTCACAGTTGTTTCTTGCAGATTAAAATTTCCAAACAGACCTTTGGATTAATAAAAAACAACAGCAAAAATACAGCTGAACAGCATGCCTCCTACTCATATCTCACTCGTACACTGAAATCATATTAATTACGAATTACTGTGTTCAGTTACATCCCCAGAATGATGAGTTAGATAGCTTTGTGCTTTGCAGCTGCAACATGGGCGGTGGCTGGGACCTGTGTGATTACACTGGGGATTTCTGGGGAAGAGGAAGAGACAGAGAGAGAGAGAGAGAGAGAGAGAGAGAGAGAGAGAGAGAGAGAGGGGGGAGAGAGAGAGGAAGAGAGGAGAGAGAGAGAGAGAGAGAGAGAGAGAGAAAAGAGAGAAGGAGAGAGA
>JBBIGA010000132.1:14126727-14140645 GCA_037576975.1 Alestes dentex | reverse complement strand
GTGGAAGAACTTGACTGGCCCACACAGAGCCCTGACCTCAACCCCATCCAACACCTTTGGGATGAACTGGAATGGAGTTTGCGAGCCAGGACTTCTCAGAACAAGGAAAAGGGGGTAGTCTGCTCTAAAGGCCTCTGAATGGCCCTGGTCTGGAGTCTACTAACATGAGGTCAGTTAACTTGACCCATTAAAAAATCTTCTCCAGGGAATATCCAGCTGCAGACGTCTAGACAACAGAGGGGCCATGTTTTAGGTTGTGCAGTGATACAAAGTGGGCCAGGATCCATGAACGTTTATTTATTCCACCCCTGAGCGAACTCCCAGCTTGCCAAACCACCCTCACCCTGCCAGAGGAAGTTATACTTGTCGTCTAAACCGCAGCAACAAAGAATCCTTTTGCGATGAAATATGAACCTCAACGTGGGCACATTTAGGCCTTGGAAAGTTTTTATTTTCATGTTTTTATACAAGAACGTACAGTAAGTCTGAAATACGCTGAAGGGCATAAAGCTTCCAAAGCTGAGAAAGTTGTTGTGACAAAAAATGAAAAATGATTGGTAATACTTGGAATGATTGGTATTTTGTTCACAAAATGGTGCAAATATTTTATCAAGGAAAATCACAGCTTCTGCCAAGGCCTCTGCTGTATTTGTCAATGTCATTTGAGCCGCAGTATTTAAAAGCTGCAGCCTTTAAAAGCTGCCATTTACATTTAGTGAACATTTCCCAATAAATGGGGCCATAGAAAAGGCAAAAATCTACTCGGAATAAAATCTTGCTGCACCGATATACATTTATGGTAGCAGTGTTTTCTCCTTCTGTGAAGTTACCACTATGGGTATACGAGGTCTTGTTTTTACAGCTGCACTATATACGCAGCTCTAGAGTAGGGTTGCCCATTCTAAGTCCTGGAGCTGTACCACCCTGCAGTGTTTAGTTCCAACCGTGATCTAACATACCTGATTTACATCACGTAATAAAGGTTTTCAGGGGGTGTCTGAATATTAAAACCAAGTGAGCTGGACCTGAGCTGTCCAGGTCCAGGACTGGGCACCCCTGCTGTATAATGTGGAGACATAAAGTCCACAAATCACAAATCAAAGCAAAAAATATTTTCAATTTCACTCAGAAATAATCCAGTTGCACCTATAGCAGCCCTTTACAAACTTGCTAAAGTCTGCACTAGTTCAGTATCCCTTGCACCACATTAGCTTGAACCAGTACACTTTCCTGGTCTTGGACAGTTTCCAGGCTTCAAATTATTGCAGTGATGCTATCACAAATCATACTTACTTTCTTTGGGGCATCTACTGCGCACTGATGTATCGAGCTCCTGTTATGGAAAGAAGGTTTGAATAATATTACTCTTCAGCACACCTTCCACCTTGGTACTCCCATGATGGCAGACTATAAAGGGGAAGACAAATGGATCCAGATGCCTGTAGGTCCCACGTTGATTCCTGGCCTAGGTAGAATCCCGACGCTGAATACAGGCTAGACCAAGGCTTCCAGTCTGTCTGGAATTCTCCAGGTCCAGGGATGAATTCTTGGCAGAACAAGACAAGAAACTGAAACTCCTAGTTAGCTGAACTGAAGCTATGTCACGAATTATAAATGGATTGGAGGGGGATCGTATGCACCGAATGGTTTAAGCTTCTCCATGATTACTTAAATACATCTAAGTGCCAACCATCTGTGGCCAGTCAGCGCACACATTTCTTGATGGGGCAAGAAACCAGCTATTTCTGCCTTTTAACACACTTTTCTCTACAAATAATGATCTCCTGTTTCTGTCATGCGTTTAGATATTTTATAAAAATATCAACCTATTCCAATGGCTGACAGACTTCATAGATTTCTATTCATTAATTTCACAAATGAACTTGTCGAGCAAGCGAACACACGAAACTTCAGGGGCCTGTCATTGCTCTCATGTAACAAATGAATAATAAGTATTTCCATAGTCATCTAAATGGTGTTCTGAATGTGTCTGCATGCTTGTGCAGAAACTATTGCAGTGCATCCGACTATAAAAGCAGCATGGGCCTTCTTTATATAGTGAAAACATGGTAGCACACAAAAAGCTCAGATTTCACATACTGAGCTACTTCACGATGGCCAGTGTGGAAACGCCCGGTATAAATACTTTAATGAGTTGAAGGGCACGAAGCCAAAAGTTCTGAAGTGATCCTCAACAGCATGTTTTGAAGGTTTAACCTTTGTGTGAGGTTCAAGATTCTGCAGTTTGTGAGACATGTATGCTCTGTCCATGGAATTCATGGCCCATCTCTCAAAGCTCTCTTTTGTTCACACACTTATTTTAGATGCGCATTGTATCCAATGTGCTTTGAAGCAGAAGAAGATGAAAATAAAATGGTCTGCTTGAGTCACTTACTGATTGTCAGCTTCATTGCCGATTCTCTTGCATTCCTGCTTGAAATCATAAGAAGGCAGAAGCTCAGAGACACATTTCCCACCAATGTAACCAACATGAAAGACCAAGAGCAGAAAACCCTGCTGGGGCAATCACCATGTGCAAGGCAAAGAGGTTTTATCTGGGGCTATTAACATATTTATGCTTTGTGTGCCTGAGTATGTGCGTGCATGTGTGTGTGTGTGTGTGTGTGTGTGTGTGTGTGTGTATGTGAGCATGTTGTGCCGATTGCTGATTAGATGGAGGCACCTGCAGAGTAAAAGGTTTCACAATTGCACACACATGTAGGCCATCCACCCTCCATAATCACGCAACCTTCACGGACATGCAAACAGTTTTACACAACGTCAGGGTATAGGATCATATATATGTACCTTATGTATATGTCAGTACAGAGTAATATCTTCCACATGCACGTCTTCTGACACAAGCTTCCGTCTTGTATTTCTTTTTGGCTTTCCTACAAAGTCAGCAAGTTCCTGTCCCGAAAACATATGCAAACAAAGCAAAACAAACATATGCACTATTTTTGATAGGCTCTCCTGGAACATTGCTTGTGAATGCAGTTAATATAAAAAAGAGACAAAAAATCAAGTAGTACTATACTTAATATAACAGACCATTGCAGTAGCTACAGAGAACTATTTAGCTATGTTATTCATTTCAAATCATTCTGTCTGTATACCAGTTTGGGACCACCAGTCATATGTGTTTATCCATGGGACATGTTTTTCATTTTTTCTGTTTTGTTGAGTGCAAATACGTTGATATAACAGCCCCCCCAGTATTATTTATTTGTAAGAGCTAGCTTCACTCATTAGTCCTTAATTCAAGTCACATCTAGAAAACTCTAGAGTATAATAAGTTATGTAACCTTTCAAACAACAGTCTTGTGCTTACATGAGCTTTGGGCTCGTTTAAGCAGCCAGCTGAGGATCTGATAACGAAGATAATTAACTCTTACAAAGCAAGAGAAGTCTAGAAAAGATATCTAAACATGTCCTGTTTGTACTTTTGTCCAAAATGTCATTAAAGAATAAAAGTTAATAAGAAACAAGATGCCTGGCAAAACTACCCATAGGCTAGTCGAGTAATTAAAACAAATTTCCACTGAACTGCCAAAGACCTGAAGGAATATTTGATTACTGATAGAAAAGTGATGCACTGACCCACTGAGCAGCATTGATGCAGAAACATCATCTACAGAGAAGAGTTATCAGAAAATCAATGTCTGAAGTATATAACAAAACACTTAGATAAATCAGAGGCATTTTGGAATCAAGTGCTGAAGTGTGATGAGGTTTCAAGTTCAAGTAATCATTTGGCAAATGCTTTTATCCAAAGGACATATTCAAGTTTCAGGACAGTGAGATAACCAGAGGAGAGTACTAAGTGCTAAAATCTTTATGTAAGAGTAGTGCAAGAAGATAGATCAGGAGAGGAAAGGCTCTCTGAACAGATGAGTCGTCAGGAGGTTTTTGAAGATAGAGAGGGAGTTTGCTGCTCTGGTCGATGTTGGCAGCTCATTCCACCAGCAGGGAACCACAGAAGAGAAGAGTCTGGACTGGGTTTACCTTGTGTGTAGGGATGGCAGAGCCAGACGATGTTCCTTGGAGGAGTGGAGGAAGCGAGTAGAAACATTAAGCTGAATGGTAGGATGTCACTTTGTAAATGTTCATACACTAAAGGTCATTCAGTGTGCTTCACAGAAATAGAAAACAAATGAACCACATAGAATAAAATAATGAAAGAAATAAAAAGAATATATTAAAGAAAACTGAAAGTGCAATAGAAATGCACATGCTTAAAATAAGGCAGAGAAAAATAGTGCACCTTTCTACTGTTTCATACAGTTGGTGCGGACAAAAATTTCACATTTTTCTCATGTTTGTAGAAAATAAGAGATGCATTTTAATTTAAAAAAAAACCCATGAGGGTGGATATTGTGTGCTTTTGTACTGTATGCGAGGCAGGAGCACGGGAAATGTTATTTGGATGGAGGGAAGAAAGACTTCTACTTAATGTCAACAATACCTGTGAGCTAACATCCCACAGTCAATGAAGAAACTGTAGAAGATGTTGGATATAACACTACGACTATGATCCAAAACATACATAATCAACCTTGAACCACTTCAAGACATGAAAGATGAAGGTTTTGGTTACTGTCACTTGCCAGGTTTGAATATCATTGAAAATCTGTGATTACTTTTTACACATGCTGTGCACACAAGAGGATCTGCCACTTTTTCTGAACGTGTTCTGTAAAAAAATGTGGGGAAAAATCCTTAATGAAGAGGAAAAACTGGTATCTGGCTAAAATAATTGTTTAGAGTCTGTAATATCGAGCAAAGTTGGTTTTGACTGAACTTATGCACATCATACTTTGTGTTTGATTTTGTGGGAGTTGTTTTATCTTCTTTCCAGCAACAAAAACATTTAAATAAGTCTTTTAACCAAAACACTCCAAAATCTTGTGGAGAGCCTTCCAAGAAGACGATGCAAAGACAGGACCAACTCTGTTTAATGTCATGAAAGTCCCTGTCCGTGTAATGGTCAGGCGTCCCAATACTTTTGTCCATAGTGTGTACAATAATATGTTCACTGATGCAGTCATTCAACTATTAATACATTACCACCTACCTCACTCTCTTTGTATGTTCCACCAGATCAAACCTAATTGCACTTTACATTTACAAGGGCCTCTTTGAACATTTTCAGGTCGGAGCAATATCAAAGCGTTTTGTGCACTGATAGAAACCTCCTGGTGCAATCAATGCTGTCAAGCATGGCATAATGCACACTACTGCATTCTGTAATGTTGGACTTTTGCCACAGCCTCATTACACTCAGCCGTACGAAAAGTGCCAAACTGGCTCCAAACCAGACTTGTGCAGAAGACTCGGAATTTTTGCATGTCATCGCTTGCAAATATACGAGAAGCTCTTTACGCATAAACTATACGGTAAATTTATAGTGACACAGTAATTGAAGAGTTTTGAAATGCTCTTCAAAAGCACTGCCAGCTCACAACAGAGAAAATCTAACTTAATATCTTTCCAAGTGATTTCTTTCCGTAATTTGAATCTTGGAGCAGTGATTGCAAAAGCTCTGTGTAATGTTATGCCCACAGTTTATCTCTCAGGGTGGAAAGTACAGATCAGGGGTAGCACTGATCTGTACTTTCTGTATTTACTGTAATAACGTGGACAAGAGAACAGCGCCAAGAGGGTCTCTCCTCTTTCTTTGACTGAATAAAGAAAACTGGGCTCCTGATAATAGCTTCCTACAGCCTAGGTCACAGAAATAATGCAGTACAAAGTCTAGACAAACCATTTCATGAACAGTGTCTATATTATTATGGGTTTCACTAGGCTCAGATCAGATATAGTTGTATACAAAGGTTTGAAAACTACTAGTCAGATCACGTTTTTGTTCATTTTCCAGTGAAAATAAGTTTACACATGGAACACACTTAAATCCAGCATATTTCTACGCAGATTAGTGCACAGTTTCTATACACACTTTCACTCATTTTCTGTAACCGCTTATTCCTCACTAGGGTCGTGGGTACCCGGATCATATTCTGAGGTCAACAGGCGCAAGGCAGAGGACTCACCCTGGGTGGGGCACCGACCCACCGCAGCAGTTTCTATATATTTTCTGCATTTAACATTTTATGTGCCCTGCAGTGGTCTGGCGCCCCACCAGGGATGTGCCCCTGCCTCGCATGCATAGAACCCATAAAGGCTCCTGACACCTGCGACCCTAAGGATTAAGCGGTTACAGAAAATGAATGAATGAATGAATGAATGAATGAATGAACATAGTATATATTTCAAGTATATTTCAAGTTTTAATGCCATAATTTTTGCACAGACCACATTTGATGTTTTTCCCCCAACTCCCCCACCCCAACAGCTCAAATTACATAAACAGTGAATGTGCTTTAAAATGTGTTCTCTGTAGAGGACTTCAACAAAAAATTCAACAAAACATGTCATTTTACAGTTGCATACAATGCAATTTTGCTAACTTGCTAACTAGCTAAGTACAATAAGTATTAAAAATATTGTGCATGTTTATTTTTTGGGTTGTCCTGAACTATACATGTTTGCCACCGTTCATTATATTGAACAAAAAAGAACCAAACTTGATCCTCAACTGCATCTGTTGTAATAGAATGTAAATCAAATATAAATCAAACATTCACTCAATGACTCACAATGTAATTAAATATGTAATAATGTAATTGCATTTACATACTACGAGAGAACAACAGTTCAAACTCAAAAGCTAATGATCATGACATCTGGTCTAAACTAGGAAGTTGGAATCTGGGGAAGAAGATCACAGATCACAAACTTTTTCACTGTACTCACAAAGACAAAGATGAAAGCAAAAAGACACTGAGCTATGAACAAAGGAATGAAGCATGTGGTGCATGTCATTTGTGTAGTCTGATCACACCACGCTCCATCTCCTGCTCCTGTGGTGATGTTTTAAATTTTTGGCTCAAAGACGACACAGCAAAGCCACGCTAATGGACCACGACATTAGCTATTAGCCTCCTACCACTCCTGCTGAAACATGTGGGAAATCATCCCATAAAAGTCTTTAATGTAGTGGGTGACATCACAACAGATGTAAATAAACCCTTGTATCCTCTCCGCTGAAGAGTGTCATGAAGCTATGAGGTCACATGGAGTGCTGTAAAGATCCCAGCGCTACAATGACCTTGATTCTTAAAACAGCATCTGCTTTTTCCAACTACAGGCAAAGTAGACATGCTTTATGATGCACAATGGAGCAATTTATCTTTGATCCTGAAAACCGAAACTCCCTGGCGCTCATTCTGTTCTTTGATTTCATTACCTTCCCCTTCTTTCTGAAAGTGGAAGCTCAGCGAATCAGGACGCAAGGATTCTTCAGTGTCTTTCAGTGTAATTGCAATCTGCCACATCTGTAATGCCTCCCTTGCTCCACTTGCAGCTATAAACAGCCTGCAATCTTTCTACAAGATTTTGGAGTGTTCCATTTAGTCAAAAGAGCATTTGTGAGGACAGGCACTGGTGTTGGACAAGAAGGCTGGCTGACGATCAGAAGTATAAAGTGGGTGACCTGCAAACACACCACAGCACACAGTGTGAACAACATGAAATTCTTCTCTGTGTTTCACCCATTCACCAAGTGAAGCAGTGGGCATCCACTAGCCCAGGGAGCAGTGTGTGGGGACGGTACCTTGCTCAAGGGGGCCTCAGTGGTGCCACTGGCAGTCCTGAGATTCAAACCCACAACTTACATTCACAGGGACAACTCCCTAACCACCAGGCCACCAGCTGCCCCAGTGTTCTAATTCATCCCAGAGGTGTTGGATTCTGGGGTAAAGTCAGGGGTACCTGCTGGAAAAGGTAAAGCTCTTCCCCAAACCGCAGAATAGTTTTTGCATGTCGTAGAGTTCACATAAAAACTCACTGGAACTAAGGGGCTGAACCCAAACACTGAAGAACAGCTCATTACACCTTCTACACCAAACATTTTTGTTGGTTAGGTAGAGTTCTCCTGGCATCCCAGGTTCTTCCGTCAGACTGTCAGATAGTGAGGTGTGATGCACCACTCCAGAGAACATATTTCCACTGCTCCAGTAATAATTCGCTTTACACCACACCACTATGGCATTGATCTTAGGCTTGTGTGCAACTGCCCAGCCAGGCTCATGAAGAGACCTTTGGAGGGGAATTCAGTTCAATTAAATTCAGTTTTATTTATGTGGTGCTTCTTACAAACAAGTTGTCACAGTGAGCCAAAGGGGACAAAGCCAAGGAAAAACTCCTAAAAGATGGAGGAGGAAACCTCGGGAGGAACCAACACTCAAAAGGGGAACCCGTCCTCCTCTGGTTGACCCAGAGAGAAAGAAAAGACAGTCTCTGTGGAGATAACTAACAATAGAAGGCCTTTGTGTTCAAACTTAATCACTGTTAGACAGATTGGCTGTGTATGGCAAACAGAGTTGGTACAGTTAAGAGTCAATAGAGGTAGATTTTGCTTGAAGAGCAGCTGTGAGTCTCTACTCCATTACAACAAGATAAACAATCTCCGCCGGAGCTTAATACAGCAATTGCCCTTAGATGAGGGCGGAGCGATTGAGTGGTAGTAGCCTAGTGGGTAAAACACTGTGAACCTGATGACCATAATGTGGCAGGTTCAAACCCCACTTTCTACCATTGCGTCCTTGAGCAAGACAGTTAACCCTCAGTGGCTCCAGGGGGACTGGCTAATGATTGTAAGTTGCTCTGGATAAAAGCGTCAGCCAAATGCCCCCTTTACCCTTCAGGAGCACATGGGGAGCCGAACCAGGTGCTCAAATGAAGAATGAAGATGGGGAGCGTGTTGTATACGACACGGTTGTATGGCATCGAACTTGCGTTATGCTGTCGAATACAGCAACGTTCAACAACTGCCCGGTAGTTTCTTGTTTGTAGCTTCTGTGTCAAAAGTTTGTTTTTGTTTTTTTCCTTTTTCCAAGTAAATTAAAATGCGTTTAAGTGAAACTTTCTATGATACTTCACTGTATCTACAGGTGTGGCAGACACAGATTAGGATTTTTAAAAAAAGCTGAAATATTCATTTAATTGTTCAGTAACCGCAAGTTTCAGCCCAACAGCATGAGAATTCAAGTTATCAGTCCCAGTAGAGTCGCCTCAAGGAACTGGCAATTCTTTATCAATCGTATCACAGAGAAAGAAAGAAAGAAAGAAAACAATGGAGACAGAAAACGAGGGAGGTAGAGCAACGGCCTCAAGCTATGTCCGCTCTCTCTCTCTGCTGTCCATATGGCGAGTTCCTCTTAATCCTCTCTTAGCAACACATTTCTCCCTCTTGGGTTTCCGCAGAGTAGAATAATAGGGTGGTGCTGAGTGAAACTAGCTGGCTGTTTTTAAATATTTAAAATGCTTGAAAAACATGGTCTTTGGTGCTGATAAATTTCAATAATAAATGAATGAGTCAAACTATTCAGGTAACGGCCAAGGGTTGGACCGAACTTTTACGTTTGGTGTAGATTTCAATATGTTTGAATCAAAGATGAAGAGCTACTTCATAAAACTGAGGTTCCAACAAAGCCAGAGCAAAACAATTTAGAGCAAATAGCAACATCTGTTTATGGCCCTGTGGTTTTGTTCTTGACTTTTGGACTGTAGTTCAATCATACCTAATTGTTTTGTAGTTATAAATAAATGCTGGCTGGAAAAAAAAAATCACAGGGAAAAATTCAAATAAAAGAAATTCGATAACGTAAAACATAATAAATAGACACAAGCAATGGTTTAAAAATAGAAATACATTAATATATACCCTGATGCAATGGTGACTATTAAAGCTAGGCCTTTTTCATGTTTGCACATATAATGACTGAAGATCATGAAGACAAAAAAACTCATTCAGCTATACCTACTGAATGTTCTGAAAGGATAATGTTGTCTCTACAAACTTTAATCATGTTGTTTCCAGTCAAACCTTAATGAAGAAAGAGTTTTACTTGGCAGTAGTTGCCAAGTGTACAATAATAAAAATAACAAACAGCAATTATAATAATGCTTATAATATTAATAATAATAATAATAATAAAACTTACATTGATAATGACTTTTGGGTTCCCAGAAATCATTAAGCTCCTCTGAAGGCCCTGAAGGTTCCTCTCTGTAGGGCACATGAGGAAACCTGTGGAAATGATATATTGATCATTTTTAACTGGTCTGTCAAAAAAAAAAAGCGCTAAAAAAGTGCTTCTCCTTGAATAAAGCTCTCTAGTAACAAGACTACCATGGAGTATTATGATGCCTCTCATGATTCAATAGCATCCGGTGCAGAGCTGCTGACCACTGGGCTTGACTTTTACTGACATTTTGATATATAACTTTGGAAAGTTCATTCTTGAATAGTGCGGGGATGCAATCATTTAATTTCCAACGTGGACCACGTATTGTCTCCCACTAAGCTTTTCATTCTCTCTTTCTCCTTTAAAGTTCTTGGATATATCTGACATTTAAAGGTCCTCAGGAGTCAAAGCTAACTTCAACAATCCCACGCTTATATTAGTGTCAAAACCTGGATTGAACTTGTTTGTGGAGGATCTTTTCCCCTCAAGAATCTGGGATAAAAGCCAAAGCAAGCTACTGTAATAAGGAGCAGTCGTCCTGGCTATTGACCGCAGGCCAAGCAGAGATTAAGCTAAAGGTTATGATTCCGAGCTAAACGTTTTGTTTAGTGAACAGAGATGGATCACTGTGTTAGAAAGCACACACATCTGTTAGTTATGCTTTGTACAGATAATAAAAGTTCTGGTAACACCAAAGCAATAAACCGTCACTGATTTAGCATCACCAGTATTACATAACCTGTTAACACCAAAATGGTAACTATATATGAACGATGCTCATTTTATTGAAGTAAAAGTAAAGTATGGTGGCCCCTTATAGTCAAGTGTGAACACACCACAGCACACAGTGTGAACAATACGAAATTCTTTATTTAACCCATTCACCAAGTGAAGCCCTGGGCTGCCAGTAATCCTACTGAAATACCCTTCGAACACGTCAGAGTACAACATTACCCACAAATAGCAAATCAAACAAACAAACTAAGATTCCCTAAACTCATTAGCTAAAAGCTCATTTCAAGCCCCCCAGCAGTACAGTTATGGAATACTAGGATACTGGCTTTTATCTGTTACAGCCTCTGGTCACTTTCAACATGTTGCATCCAGAGTGCTTTGCCTGTTAAATAGACACAAAGCATGTGTTCATGGGGAAGCGAGAGATTAAAAATTTTCACTTTCACCCCAGTTGTAGTAGGTCACTCAAGATACACTATATGGATAAAAGTATTGGGTTGCCTGGCCATTACACCAACAGGGACTTCAATGACAGTGCATTCAGATACATAGACTTTAATATGGAGTTGTTCCCCTTTTACAGCTATAACAGCCTCCACTCTTCTTTGAAGGCTTTCCACAAGATTTTGGAGTTTCTGTGGGAATTTGTGCCTATTCATTCTATAGAGCATTAATGAGGTCAGGTACTGATGTTGGGCGAGAAGACCTGGCTCCACTGACCTCCGTTCCAGTTCATCCCAAAGGTGTTGAATGGAGTTGAGGGCAGGGCTCAGTGTGAACCAGTCAAGTTCTTCCACACTGAACTCATCCAGCCATGTCTTTGTCCAAAATGTCTTGGTATGCTGAAGCATTAAGATTGTCCTTCACTGGAAGTAAGGGGGACTAGCCCAAAACCTGGAAAACAGGTGTGTCCCAGTTCTTTTGTCCATGTAGTCTATATGTGGTGTCTGACCTAATGGAATAATATCTATAAAAATGAACAAAAATAAGGAAGCTGCTGCAATTATTTTTAGTTATACTACATACGTTTGTCCACTGCTATAAATAAAAGTACGTCAAACTCTCAGAAACCATGCAAGCAACTGTTGGCAACGCAGTTTTAGGCAAAAGTACAAATTAGGGTTTTTTTTTTTTAGTTCTTAACTTATCACAGAAGCAGATAATCTATCACTCAGTCCAAGAAATGATGTTCAGCCGCAGGAATGGCAATGAGTAATACATGATTTGGATGCACTGTCAATATCTAACACATACACTCCCTCTCACAGACAGACATTCACGCTCCTCCGATACAAAGAGCCATGCTGAGAGCCTTCAGGTAAGAAATGAATGTTTCATGAAATCAGGAGCTGATTAAGAGAGCAGGTCACAACGGCTCTAGTCAAGAATTCATTCATTTTCCACAGACACACTCCACCGGCATTAGTCAAAAAACAACCTGGGAGGAGACACAATAAGCCTGAAGCAGTTTCTAAGCATCTTTAACCCACTGTTAAACTGGTAAACACTATATGGACAAAAATATTGGGACACAACTGTTTTTCAGGGACTTTTCTATTGTGCCCCAGTGCACAAAGCGAGCTCCATAAAGACATGGTTGGATAAGTTTGGTGTTTGGAAGAACTTGACCGGCCGCGCAGAGCCCTGACCTCAACCCCATCCAACACCTTTGAAATGAATTGGAACAGAGCTTGTGAGCCAGACCTTCTTGTCCAACATCAGTGCCTGATCTCATAACTGCTCTACAGAATGAATGGGCACAAATTCCCACAGAAATTCCAATATCTTGTGGAAAGCCTTCCAAGAAGAGTGGAAGCTGTTATAGCTGCAAAGCAGGGACCAACTCCATACTGTGTTTGAATGCAGTGTCATTAAATTCCCTGTTGGTGTAATGGTCAGATATCCCAATACTTTTGTCCATATAGTGTATTGTTTCTTACTTGTGGCTGATTGCAATAAGTGCAAAAATCCTTATGGGAAATGTTAAGATTTACTTTCAAATCAAAAGCATGTCCTTAAGAATGTGTAAGTAAAAAGAGATTTAAAAAAAAAATGTGCATATTTTGACAATCTGACAAAACATACGTCTAGATCACTAAGGGTTAATTCTCTTCCTCTTCTAGCCCCCACCATCTCCTCATTGTCACTTGCCTTGTGATTATCAGGAGAATTATCAAATGTTGAAGGAAAAACTTTAATTCATCCCTTTATCTTCATGGCTTCTTTCAAGAACTTGTTTTACAGCTACTCAAAATCTCCTACTGGATTTATAATAGGGGATTGCTGTGATAAGGGACTTAAGCCCAGGGATAATTAGAAAGAAATGAACAAGCTGTCACCAGTGCTTAATGACTAACGAACACAGAAATCCTCCAAATTTTCTCAGACTCGTACCGTATCAATAGCTCAGATCAATGTAGCTACTTTTCTGTCGTGAAGAACTCTTTAATTACTTTTGATCTAATAAGAGCCTTTCTTTACTGAAATATCCACGGGGAAATTGCCCAGATCAGTCATTCATGTAATTATCTATTTCATGTACCATTTTTAAGTTCATTATTTAGCTTCTTGTAGTCGAGCGGCTTATCTACCTGACCAGTACTTCACAAAAGTTTGCAAAGGTTTCATGCGGACTCAAGTTTCAAGTTTCCCCCTTTTTAAGTTTTTTAGGACAGATGTACCACATAAGATAAGGCTTTTATTGCCTTGTTCAGTCAGTGTTAAAGTCTTACTAGATGTATCCATGCAAAAAATCCAGTTCAACAGTGTGCGAAATTGTGGCAAACTCTGTTTAAGGGGCTCCATTATGGTGATATTCCAGCAAAGCTACACTCAGAAATGAACCAGTAGGATTGTTTTGACTTAAAAATTGAAAATATGTCCTCATTAAATACATTAAATATGTTTTTCTAGGTAAATGTTTCACCTAAAATGGATACAGTTTTATTATAATACAATCGCTTTGATTCAAAGGACACTGCATTAAATTAAATCCATTCGATATTTAAAATGTGTTTAAATGTAATGAATATGCTGACTGTACTCTGTTTTGTATATATACACACACACACACACACACACACACACACAAA
>JBBIGA010000132.1:14112606-14125954 GCA_037576975.1 Alestes dentex | reverse complement strand
TTAAATGTAATGAATATGCTGACTGTACTCTGTTTTGTATATATACACACACACACACACACACACACACACACAAACTACAAACTCAAACTACTCCTCAGTCAACAAAACTACCTCTACTGACTTGTTTTAACTGTACAAATTTCTATTATTATTTTTCCCAATAGCGACTCTCTTTCTCTCTCTCTGGGTTAACAAGAGGATGGTCCCATTTTTTTTGAGTCTTGACTCCTCCTGAGGTTTCTTCCTCTAGATTTAGGGAGTTTTTCCTTGACTTGTCACCCTTGGTTTGCTCTCTAGGGACCTGGATTCTGTAAAGCTACTTTGTGACAGCTTTGGTTGTAAAATGCACTATATAAATAAAATTGAACTGAATTTCATTTTTCATAATGTTGAATGAGGTTTTAAAAAAAAAAAAAAAAAAAAATCAGTTTTGGTTTACAATTTAGACATGACCAATTCCACCCACCTACACTGGAGAGTGAAAGCTAGCACATGCTTGAAAATAGTCACAGCAAGTGGCATCAAATCTTTTCAAACTGCTTCTAAAGTAATGTGCACTTTCATGAGAACGCCAGCTGCCAATTCTGGTATATGAAAAAAATTAGCTGAGTGATGGGAGAGTGTGAAGGACATTTTATCCACCCCTGAGAAAACGATGCCAACTGTGCTCTCCCAAACTCCCCTTATTGATCAAACCTGTGATCTTGTATTAAAAGTGCCAAAACTTGAACAAAGGTTGGCCTATCTTGCAACAGTAGCGAAAGAAAGAACATAAAAAAAAAAAACTCTTGTGGGCGAGGAATGGCAACATTAGTCGCCCGGATTACAGAGTTTAAATAGCACTGAAAAGATGAAGTTGTTAAGAAACTAATTTTAAATCCATTAATTATCCACACATAACTCCGCTTATTATGCACAAATGAGCTAAGTACGAGGAGAAACCGTGAACCTGGAGAAACACAAAACCAGCTGTGCGCATAATTATTACTAGAGCACTTACTGATGGTGTGAGACAGACCAGAAAGTAGAGGCACAAATGAAACAAGGAAAGAATAGAGAGAAAGAAAAAAAAAAGTCTCACTGCTACTGAATGTAATCAAGCCTCTGCGGTCCGTTTCGCAGATGTGCGATAAAAAGTATGCGAGTTAAATGTATGAGTCCTACTTATGTAAATTTCATCTCTGAATTGAACTGCCCCTTAGCAGCACAAAGCAGAATTCCTTTCACTTTCAAGTCTGGCTTCTCTCAGTGTTTCTTCCTCTTGCTCTTAGGGGTTTTCTTCCTTGCTACTGTAACTCTTGGCTTGAGAATAGAAAAGAAAATAAAAGCACGACGTGGAAATAGTACAAAAGAGAATGTTCATATGACGACCTTTGCATGCAGTCTGCATGTATGACATCCTTCTGAAAGTACAATGACTTCCTCTGAAACTGATATCACCTGTTTATTACTGCATAACTTGCTTATTAGAGCTAGATGAATCACCATGGCAGGCTGAGTTTCCTAGCAAGTGCATGATTCGCCAATGGCAGGCACATGCAAACAGCTTTCTCTGTTCAGATCATCATAGCTAGAAGACAGGAGCCAGCAGAGGGTGGCTAAGCTGAAATCCACTAACTTTCATTGGGCCTGACATTAGGATCCAAACCCTAACGTAGCCACAGAACTTTCTGTGCCCAACCTGAACCAAACATAGGCAAACCCTTCAGAGAAGGCCTAATGATCTCTCTGGGGGCTAAAAAATACATGTCTGAATTGTTTTGTTCATTTTTATTGAATAGAATCATATCGCATGCACCATTCTGGTTGGAAACAAAATTCTTGAAAAGGCCAAATAAAAAAATGATCCAGTATGTTTTTGCTGTGCTGTGTTTTTGCTGTGGTATCAAGAATCTCTCTGGACATAAGCGTGAGTGTAATAGCACAGCACACAATGTGAACAGTGCGAAATTCTTTCTCTGCATCTAATAGTGGTAGTTAGCTACCACTAACCATCATTAATGGCATACACTTTTTGTGTAGCTGCAGCAACATTCTGGTATATCTAAAACACAATGGGAGAGACTCACTTCACAAAACAAACCTGCTAAGTTGACTGAGTCAGATACACAGGTGCAGCTGGACTGCTGTTACATTGTTGACTGAAATGTTGGAGATATAAAAAACATAGCAATGACTAAAAACTGTTATAATCGCACCCCCCCCCCCCCAAGCCTCCCGATCTGACTCGAAGATGGCTAGCACCAGACACCCACAATCTCATTATTGATTAAAAATAAATGAATGATTTGATCTGGATAAAACACATAACAGATTGTTCTTGGGGCAGCTGGTGGCCTGATCGCGGGTTTGAATCCCAAGACTGCCAGTGGCACCACTGAGGTACCCTTGTGCACGGTACCGTCCCCACACACTGCTCCCTGTGTGCTGCGTCACTGGCTGCCCGCTGCTTCACTTGGTGAAAGGGTTAAATGCAGAGAATAATTTTGGCCTGTTCACACTGTGTGCTGTGCTGTGGTGTGTTCATATATGACAAAATTGACACTTTACAATTACACTTCTTGTGCTGGCCTCATGGATCCAGTTGGACCTTGTTACCAACAGCCTAGATTAAAAGGTTGAAAGTAAGGAGGAATAAAACCAGAAGGTTGAGGGACAAGCTATTAAAATTCTGAATGGGACAATTTAATCTGACCCAAGTCCAATAAATATTTGAGAAGTGATCTCTAAACCCAACCAAACCTGACGGCAATATTTGAGTCCCATCAGGTTAAGACAAATATTTCAGGCACTCCTGGAATCAACAGACAATCCTGTGACCAACTGACCAACATAGGTTTCTCTTGTGGGAACAGCTGTCATGCATATCTACAGAAAGTCTAGTTTTTCCTCTCTCCGTGTTGACAGGCCTCTGATAGAGCACGTGCAAACTGAGCTCAACTTTCAACGACCACCTCTATCAGTGAAAGTATGTTAACCATTTCCTGTTTGTTGAGCCACTAACCGTGCCGCAAGACCTTAAATGTTTCAGTTAAGGCCTAGACAACAAAAGACTATTGTTACAATTCCTTCTCATTCCATATCAAAAGTGGAAAAACTATTTGAATGTGGGGATTCTACGCTGCCAATCCACACCAAATTTGTTTGTAAGTAGAAGAAAGGATATGACATACTGATTTCAATTCGATAAGAAATTACTTTTCTGGATACAGCCTACTGTCAGACCACAATATTGGTTTCTTGATAGAACTGACTGATATTGTGTAAACTAAAAAAAAGTGTGAACATACCACAGGACACTGTGTGAGCAGTGTGAAGTTCTTTCTCTGCAGTGGACCCATTCACCAAGTGAAGCAGTGGTACCTTGCTCAAAGGTGCCTCAGTGGTGTCACTGGCAATCCTGGGTTTCAAACCCACAAACTTCCAATCACATGGCCAACTCCCTATCCACCAATCCTCTAGATTATACAGGCAAAATGTTAGACAGTAGTGCTGGGAAGTTCAGATCTTTTTACTGACTCTGATCTTTGAATCTTGTGCAGTTATATAAGCAAATACATATTTTTTTAATCAGTTCTTCGTTTCATTCATGGAAACACAGTTTTAGCGAAACCTACTGGAGTTTAGATTAAATTCATAAAATATACATAAAATATTGCAAAATATTGTACATTTTATGTGTAACATATACATAAAATATTGTATTGGTAGATATCATCAGTTATATGAAGGTTTAGAGCCCTAAAATCCGTATTAATCACAATATTTTCCTATCAGTCGAGCTTGAGTACAGTCCTGTTTCATGGGAGGAAAAACATTCCTTTGTTTGAAGCAAACACGTGCAGATCTGAAGTTGTTGCCACAGAATGTAACTGAAATGTAAATGTAATTCATTAGACAGCAATTTAAGAAATTACCAAAGCCTCTAATGACATTTAAATCACTATGTACTGTTAGTCAAACATGTGGCCAAATGGGGGGCGAAATTAAGTCGATTAGTTACTCTATGATTTTACTAATGCTGCTGGGAAATATACTGTTGTGAAATATCTCCTGTGAATACCTGTCATGACGCTACATTACTTAAATTAGCCTGAACATGAAGCTTAATGCATATCCCAGACTTTCCTGCTGCACCCACTTCCTCTCTCTGTGGACGTTCCGCTGTTTTCCCACTATTTGATAGCACGGATGTACGACAGTATCACAAAGATAATTAAGTGTATGAGTGAGACAGGCCAAGGTAAATTCTCCATAGATGGTCTCACTTGATACTGCCCAGGAAATGTTTTCACGTGAAACTTTTATGTGAGACAAAAGTGAATTTTCCTCAGGTTTCCATTATGAAATGATAAAGGCTACTGGACTGTCAGTTCTTTTTTTAAAGCAGGAGTAGAAGTGACGGAAATTCATTTTTACCGTATATATCATCTCCCAGCCCTGAAAAACAGGCCCAAAGCAAAGACTGAGACAGAAAGGGAGCGATTCTCTTCTTACTGTCTGACTGACTTTATTATGGTATGGTTCTTTTGTTACAACCTGTCTGAGCATGTGTGCCTGGCCGCAAAAGGATGTATGGTATTTCTGAATGTATTTGACGAGTCATACATACCGATGCGCGAAGACGTTTGTGTTTGGATGCAAAGATTACAGTACCAAACTCATCATTTTCCACCAGATAAGGACAGAACCGCAGCATGTATCCAATAAAAGTAAGTTATAGACTACTGGATGTAGTACTCCATAATTCAGTGTCTTTGGACTTATGTGGGTCACATCACTTCCATGTTGATTAGAATCACATGCTTGGGAGTACGCCAAAAACCAAAAGAAGTTTGCCTGTCCCCATATGGAGGCCTAACAATGACTTGCAATGCATTGAGAATTTTAGGGCAATTGTCAAGAACGTTTGCTCTTCATAAAATGAGTCGATTCTAATTCACAGTGCAATTATGTCTCATATTACTCTGTCAAATGCAATTACTTTCAAGTTCCCCTTTAGCCTTGGTTTTATGGTGTCTAGAATAATTTTATAAGTGGATTACTCAGGCTCAGCAGTGGCACTTTATATCAGTCTTAATGGTGGAGCAAAGTGCTCTGCTTGTAAAAACCAAAATGCAGAGTAATTGCTATCCGCACATGCAAATAGGCAATAGTCAGCCTATGCAAGAGCTGGATAAACAAACATACACAAACATACACACAGTGCATCTATTTTAAATATCAAGTATTGTTGGACCTTGTCCTTTGGCGTTTTGATTTGCTCAGACTAAGGACTCTTGTATTTACACCCACACTACTTAATTCCATATGGTTGCTGTTGGAGCAAACCCTTGTATCCTCATTTTTGTTGTTTTCCCCTCTTTGCATAACTTGAAGGCACTAGCTGACCTTTACATGGTGTGAAAATGTCATGTTGAATAGACTCGTAGCAATGGTCCAAAGTTAGAAAAAACTGTTTTACATTAACATCCATTATACGTTAGGAATGTCTTGTACTTCTTTAAAGATAGCATTCAAAATAGATTTCGTTTATTTTCAATAGTGATTAAATACAGTTTGTTCAATGGGCTTGGGCAATTTGACAGTGTCACAATTGCAATTCTTAACATTTTACTTTTAAAAAGCGATCAGGCTATAAAAATATTACAGACTCTACAGTAAATTACCAGCAGTTGTCATAGCGTCTCACAGGGAAGGAAGGCACAGATGCAGGAAAACACAAAGAGCTTTAATCTCACAAGGCACGCTTGGTTGAACTGCAATACAAACAGTCTCTCTCTCTTGGACATGCAGAAGGGACACGCTCAGGTGAGGTTAGGGTCCTCCTCCCAACTGAGACGGTCCCAATGCAGGTGTTGGGCAGTGGTGACCTCGTGGGTAGTAGGCAGGATACTTGTCTCTAGACCAGGAGGTCATGGGTTCGAATCCTACCTTCAGCATGCCACTACTGGGTTCCTGAGCAAGACCCTTAACCCCAAGTTGCTCCAGGTAGACTGTCCCCTGTAGTTAGGAAATGGAAGTCGCTTTGGATAAAAGCGTCTGTTAAATGCTGTAAATGTAGATGTTTTGCTTCTACCCAGGAGCCACGAGGAATATTAGGTGCAGGAGTTCTGCAAAGCCCAGAAGCCACAAGGGGAAGTTCCAGCCTAGGGGCGCTTCAGGCTCGCTGGTCAGTGCTAGGGAAACGCGAGAGACAAAGGCAGCCAAAGCAAAGTCCACTGGCATACATCAATGAGGAGAACCTCTTACTATTAAGAAGACCAGGTTTTTCCTCAGTGTCACAGAGCCAGTATGAGGACAAACACAAGTATATGAAGAAGAATGACAGTTCCACAAAGGAACCAAGTTGGGCTTGACGGCCCTAAGAAAGAACCAAGTGACGTTGGATAGGCTAGGGTTTTAAGGCTGCACAGACACGAGAAAAGGAGCACAGCAACCAATCAGAGCAATAATCATTGGGTAAACATACAAAGAGAGACACCTGGAGACACAAGGGAAAGCCTAACAACGTAATCAGGGAGAGAACATGAGGGCTGAACCTGAAATAGGTATCTTGCCAGGCAACCAAAATGAAGTAGTTCGGTGACTGCGACCGCTGGGGGTGTGCCGGAGGTGGCACGGATGTGTCAAATGGTAGTACACAATATGTTTCTATAACAGCTGGTTCCTGTATTATTTCATTACATTAAATAACTGCATTTCCTTGCCTACAATTTTTCACTGCCATTGCATTCCTGTATTTTTACAGACTTTGGAACTTGGAACTCCTGGCAAATCTCCAGTTACAAGCAGTATTATACTGTAAAGTTGATTTATGACATGTCCCATGATACATTTATACTACTTTTACATTCATTAACATGCAACATTAATTATTAAAACTACGAAAAATGTACTAAAATGTATTAATTATAACTGAGTGCATTTATCAACTGAAAACACTATCGTAGTGGGAATACAAAAACAAATACACCTATCAGCCATTACATTCAAATCACAAGACTATTGTGTAGTTCCTGACCCATCGAGGAATGGACGCCACATGACCTCTGAGGGTGTTCTGTGGTAAGATGTTAGCAGCAGATCCTGTAATTCTTTTAAGTTTTAAGTTAAGTTCCTTCTTTTAAGTTATGAGGTGGGGTCTTGGAGTGTCAGACTACTTTGTCCAGCACATCCCACAACTGCTTGATTGGACAGAAATCTGGGGAACTTGTAGGCCAAGTCAACACACTGAAGTTCCTCAACCAATTTTTGCAGTGTGTCAGAGAGCATTATCCTGCAGAAAGAAGTCCCTGCTATTAGGAAATACCATTGCCATGAAGGGGTGTACCTGATTTGCAACAATGTTTAGGTGCTACATGACAAAGTAACATGAATGCCAGGGACCAAGATTTCCCCACAGAACATTGCCCAAGGTGCATCCTGGTGCCATCTCTTCTGTAGTTAAGGGACACACGCTGCCTGCTGTCCAAATGATATAGAGGAAAATGTGATTCATCTTCTTCCATGGTCCAGTTCTGATGCTCTCATGCCCATATTAGGAGCTTTTTGTGATGGACAGAGTAAACGTTGGCACTCTGACTGGTCTGTAGCTACACAGCCATTTACGCAGCAAGCATACATTTTTTTTTATTATAGCCAGCATTCATTTTTTCAGCAATTTGTGCTACAGTAGCTATGGTAGATTTGTGTATAAGTGAGTCCTGGGCTGCCCTGATCCAGTCGCTAGTTCATCCGTTATTACATTTGGTAAACTAAGTACATTACATGCTGGGAACACCCCACAAGATCTGCCGTTTTGGAGATGCTCTGACACAATTTGGCCCTTGACAAAGTGGCTCAAATCCTTACGTTCATCAATTTTCCTGCTTCCAACACATCAACTTCAAGGACTGATTGTTAATTTGCTGCCTAATACTAACAAAATTAACAAAAACTAAAAGAAACAGAAAAAGAATGCTGAAAAGGGCCACTGCAATATTCTTAAGATGCTCAAGACTTCAAAAAGTACTTTCCCATTATATTTGCCAAACATGTATGACCACAAGTGGGCACTGCGGGAAACTACTGAACACCAGTATGGTCAAATAAAGAAATGCAGAGTTTTACAGAAGCCATACGCTGCAGGTGTCTAAAGGTGTCAAGTACATTTAAGTGATTGCTTGCTTATTGTGAGTTTGTAACATAAACTTAGATTATGTTCTCTCTTTCTCAGCTTAGATCAAGGATATGCACCACCAACATTTAGATTTTACATTATTAAAGTACAACAATAGATAAAAGGCAGAAATAGACACTGGCTTGAGATTAAAGGGTTAATGAGTAATTAGCATCATCTTTATCTGCAGTTCTGGAAAATTAATGTCACACAACTCTACTCACTCAACTCTCTACTACAGCTAAGAAATGGCAGGGCACATATTTTATGCAGCTCAAATTCTGTGTAACTCCTTTTAGATAAAGTTATCTCTCCTGGCTCTTTCAGAGGATAGCCTGTGCAGGATAACACCCTTCCCTGAGATCACACTGGGATTCCACAAATCTCACCCTTGCGCAAGTGAACACACTTGACAGAGCTCTGTGACAGAGAGGCAAAAGCCCCACCATGCCCTGCACACTCTCAGCTCCATCAATTTTGACTCAGCTGCATGTAGAAATCAGCCAACATCACCTTCTCCAACCTCCACAGAGTGGATAACATTCATAAAATGTAATATAATCCCTAATATATCTTGATATCACAGTAGTTTGTATCAATAAAGGTAAATGAAACCATGCTCAATGAATACCGGTACTCTGCAAGATTGTTATATGAACCTGAAATATTTTTATTTTGACTGGATTATTGTGCTCAGTTAAAATTACACCAGTTACAACAAGCCGCTGCGCCATGCTTTTGAGCCATAACCAGTCAAGAGAGGAAGCTTACTATTTGTTTAGATTTTTTTAAACATCTTTTCAAACCTTCTTTCAAAATAATTAGCACTCAGCTAATTACATATATTACAGTCCATGTCCAAATCTGATATTTTATCGTGCTGCCTGAGAATGAACATAAAAAAGGAAACCAATCAAACCATATGGTTAAAAAGTATGTTTTTATCACTTAATCACTTTAAATTGAGTCTGATAATGTAACCCTATAAATTGTGAAAGTATAAAAAAAAAATCCAGAGCGTTCTGTTGAATGTTACTCCAAGGTGTAGCCAAAGAAAGTTCACTTCAGTCAAATCAGAACTTTTATCATGCTAAACTGTTTTTATCCTATTACCTCACCACTTCTGGAAATGCTCAGTTTTATCGCAACCGCCTCTTGAAATAGGTAGTTTTAAGCTTGGTTATCAAATGTGTCCTAGGTTTGACAGATGAAAATGTGTTTGCTACATGGTGAGCAATATGTAAATTAGTTCATATTCAACAACCAACAATTATCAGGTTTTTATAAGAAACATGTTCATAAAAAGATGACTATTTAGAATAAACTGGCTCATAGTCATTGTTCGCTTCAACTTAAATCAATTCAATTCAATTTTATTTACATAGCGCATTTTACAACCAATGTTGTCACAAAGCAGTTTTACAGAGTCCAGGTCTGAGCCCCTAATGAGTAAGCTGAGGGCGACAGAGTCGAGGAAAAACTCCCTAAAGCTGGAGGAAGAAACCTCGGGAGGAACCAAGATGCAAAAGGGAAACCCACCCTTCTCTGGTCGATCCAGAGAAAGAGAGAGAAAGAGAGTCTCTATGGAGATTAACTAACAAAAGACGCCCTTTGTGTACAAATGTAATCACTGTTAGACAGATTGGCCATCCATGGCTAACAGAGTTGGTACGGTTAAGAGTCAGTAGAGGTAGTTTTTGTTGGAAGAGTAGCTTGAGAGTTTCTAGTCCACAACCACAGGAACAACAATCTCTGCCAGAGCTTTGAGCCACAGTTGCCCTTGGATGGGGGAGAAGCACATGGAGGAGTTGAAAGCAGCCCAACTAGTAGAGGACACTTGTTGTTGGACCATGTGCATTTAAACATCATGCAGCAGTTACTATCACTGAGGCAAAGTAAAGACATGGATTGAAGTCATGGTGATTGCTTGAATTCGTTTTTTATGTGTCTTGGGTGCATTTACGCCTTCATTTTTTACGTGAATCCCAATCTGCTATAATTCTGATACCAAATTTGCATGAAACATCCAGGTGTAAACTGGGTCATAGCAACAGTTAAAGGTTGGGGCTGGGCTTAGTAAAGGCTGAAACTCTATGACACGCCTGTTGAGCAGGTTCTCTTTAACCAGGTAATGAGAAAATATCACGGAAAGCTCCTACAATGGGCATGAGAGCAAAGAAGAAGCTCCATGTAACAATTTGGAAATATACTGTATATCAGCAGTTCTGCTGGCGACTGTGTCCTTTGCAAAAGTTCTGCACAAGCCCAAAGCTTTTGGACCCCTCCCCCAGCCCCAAACCCACCCACACAACTAACACACACTGTTGTTAATGCAGTCATAACGAGCATCGCCAACTAATAGTGTTTTTTGTTTTTCAGGTATGTCGGTGGACAAATGCGAGCAGTTTTAGTGTGGTCTCATGAATTCCACATTATCAATTGCACTTTAAGAGAGAACTTCTCCTTGCTTCAGTTGAGCAAATCAAAACAGGGCATCTAAATGCATTCAGGAGTGCCTTCATTTCTCCATCTCATCTGCTGCCTGCACGCTCTGCTGGAGAGGCATGGCTCAGACTTGGCACAGAAGTATCAATTACAAGGATCACAGGAAGGCTCGTTTGTTTTCGTAGCAGCCAGTCTGTTCCTGGACTCCCAAAATTATGTCATTAGAAGGGCCTCATTTAAGATAAGGACCAGAATTTAGATAAGGCCACTTGTCCTAGAAGTGCAGTTAACCAAATTTTTAGCCAACGAGGATGGCCAAATGTGTTAGGACTTCTGAGTATGGACGTCTAATTATCATTACACTGGTTTGTGCAATACTTATATTTGCAAGGCTGATGTATACAAATGCACCCTTTAATCAATGTTTAGTGTGAGCATCAGAAACATCCACAGTCTAAGTTTGGTTTAATCAAGCTATTCTGATAAATTAGCAAACGTATATATTATATGATGTTGGATCAAATGAATGCAAGGGTTGATTTGCTGATATTTTGGACTCATTTTACATTTTAGAATTAGTAATAATTTAAGAATATTTTCAGAACTGTAGTTCTGGAATATATCCCGTGTGTGGGTACAGTGTTGCCCAGCTGCTCATGTGCAGTATGTTGCTCTAGAAGTCATAACTACAGACTCTCATGCAAATTAAGCTATTTTGGGTGATGTAGACGTTATTAAATTAGAATGGTCATTTTTCACCATCAAGATTAAGTTTGTTTTCGTTAGTTGCGTCTAATTGTTTTGTTATTTTATTTAGGTAGCTTGCTGTTGTTCTAAACCGGAATATGGGAGTGAGCAAAACGTCTAGACCAAGTGGAGAACTCCAAGGACTATTACAAATCAATATGCATCACTATACTTACATGTTTGAGATGATGAACAAAACATATGCTTTCAGGCTGATGTGTTATAGTTTAGGCTACAAATCTGAAAACAACAAAGCTTCCGAATACTAATAATTGAGGACCAATGCAACAAACAAATACAGGGACATTCAAATTATTCAGGCCAGCACTAATGGAGGATGATCTTTATATATGTTACCTGAGATGTTAACCAGTCCATTTTAATGTATTGCAGTCACAATGATCCCTACTACAATAGTAGCTATTTTCCTCCTTATGATGCATCCAAAATTTGCAGCTAACTTACTCAGACAAAAGTTCAAGCATTTAGGAGTGCAGTACTGAAAATGAGTACAGAAAGTATTGTTGTACCAGTCAGTGAATGAAACAATCATCTTTTCAAAAGATTACGTTTCACTCTGGATTCTATTGTACTACATTTGTACCACACTGATTGTGTACTTCATGGGTGAACCTTGTATAAGAAGTCACTTACATATGCCACTGCCTATTATTGCCCAAATGTTAACGCACATAACTGTACAATAGCCTGCAGCTGATACAAAAAGAGATTGTGTTGGGTCGAAGTAAACAGTTTCCAGAATGCTTGATACATTTGTGCGATTGTGTTGTGTGTTGGCTTGTACATACCAGGGCTGGACGGCACATTGAGCAGAGCCTTATGGGCTTCTTTTCCCTGGAAACACTGTTTCTTTATTTTCCCCATGCCAAAGTTCTGGAACTTAGGTCATGGCAAAACTGAGTATTGAACATGAACTCCTGTGAATTACTAAAGAAACACAAGCACACACACACATGGTTTTTTTTTAAATAGACAGGCCAAATAATCACATGTCATTCTTATATGCATCAATTGAAATGAATTCCACTTTTTAGCCAAACGCTGTTCTAAGACTACCACAAGATTTTTTGTCTTGAATGGACGACTGCAAAAGAAGACAAAGAACAATGCTTGCAAGCACCAATTAAAAGTGACTGTGGCTAAAATTCTCTCCATCAAGCAGAAATTCCTTAGGGTGTCTCCTGGAGATTTGAGGCTCAAATGGTGATTTATAGCATGCGTTCTAACAGCACCTTGAATATTGCTGCAGGCACAAGGCTTTTGTTTAGCCGAAGTTGTAACCTTTGCTCTTAAGTGGTGGCCTACGAGAACGACCCAAGAAAAACAACATCATGGACGAAGATTTGCAATGGCGTCTGTTTCCAAGCTTTTGGAGACGACGTACTTTCAAGAGAATAAGTACAAGGCATACAGTTTGATACTGTAAAACTGGAACATGCATTATATGATATGTATTAAACTATAAAATAATGCACAACAAATTGCAGAGTAACATGGGTAAGCTAAGCCACTCCAAACTCTCTAGCCAGGAGCAAAATAAACCACATGTCAGTGTTTGCAGGTACAAGCAATCGGTCTGCACAATCTATAGTGGATTCCAGCACATGGATAACGTGCTGAGTGAAGTTATTTTTCCCTGTCCAAGTGAATGTCCATGTTATTCAGTGTTTTCCAATCCAGTACTCAGGGGACCCACATTTTTACTCAGTGGTCTACATTTTTAGTCAGTTTCTGCATCCAGCACATCTGAACCAAGCCAGAAAAACTGAATACCTCTTATAAGTGTGCTGGAATGTGGGCTATAATAAAATGTGGAGTATCTGGGGGTTCTCGAAGACAGAGCTGGTCTGGAAGCTTGTGGCAGTGTGTGACAGCGTGTGTGGTCTCTAATACACACATATATATATATATATATATATATATATACGTTGAATAAGCCGTTACAATTGCACATGTAAAAGGGTGGGATGC
>JBBIGA010000132.1:14094286-14111871 GCA_037576975.1 Alestes dentex | reverse complement strand
TATATATATATATATATATATATATACGTTGAATAAGCCGTTACAATTGCACCTGTAAAAGGGTGGGATGCATTAGGCAGGGGAATATTTGGCTACTAAATAAGACAGGTGGTTTTAATGTTATGGATGATTTGTGTACACCAATGTTCAGTCCTTTTTTTTACATCTAAAGAAACCAGCACACTTCTTATTTTAAGCTTGGTAGGATTAAACACAAAAAATGCCTTTTTATTGGAAATAGAATGGTATCTGAAATGGTCTGTCTTGCAGTATGTTTAATATTGGATACATGGATTATGGATGAACATCCCATGCATAAATATTTTTTTCTCCCTAACATGTATCTGACCTTGCTATTTTCACACAGTTTCATGCAGAGAACATGTTGAAGAAACAATGACTCATCTTCCTGTGAAAAAGTTTGCCTGAGTACCAGCACACAGAGAGACAGTCAGGCACTGTGCTTCATTGTCAGAAAACTTTTCTTCCCCTTTAGACTGGTGTTGTTAAACAGTGGGGAAAGGTCTGCAACTTGTCCCTCCCCTCAGAACTACCCACCAGGGTCCCAGCTGTGCTGCTCAGTACAGGCTGCAGGCTCATGTGGAACTCTTCCTGCTGGATGGAGCTTCTGGTGGTTCGAAAACTTTTTCATTGCAGGTACAACTTTCTAAACTTTTTTTTTATTGAAAATATTTTCCAGAATACTTTGTGTTTTCAGTCTCTTTTTGGACACCTAGCTCTGTCCTTGTGGATCTTGGTTATTATTTGTTGTATAGAGGCAAAGAGTGAGTTTTTATGAAAGAAAGAATGATAAAGAGCATGTTTATCGAAAAAAAATGGAAAGAAAAGCTTGTGAAAATGTTTGCAACTCTTAATGGAGGGGGCTGTTTTAACACTCCCCTTTTCTCCATTTGCTCAGTCCATTAGGGTATGTATGCTATTTTTGTTAAAAGCATTTATTTGCATGCTTTTCCTGTACTTATGAACATTTATATGGTCTTTAAACATTGTTCACCTGCTTTAATGTGATCTTAATGTGCTCTTCTTAGCATACTACTCAGTGTTAGTGGCTGCCAGTGATATCAGAGGGTAACTAGGCCAGGTAAGGTGTTTTGAGTGGCATCATTTCGAAAACATGCGTTGGCATGCACACATGGCCATCCTTCTGCAGTTTTTGGTGCCTACTTGCTTCAGATAAATCACTTCTCTGCCTAGACTTTGAGACATTAAGGCTGATGTATACTTTGGAACCCCACAAAGTGTTTTCCTTCATCTGCAGTGAGTATCTGAAGGTTCAGATCCTTAGGGCTTGAAAACTCTCCAAAGCAAACAGAACCTGCATCCCTTGTAATTCCCCAAGGCAGAGCTTTCAGTACAAAGGCAATTTAACACACACTGGAGAAAAAAAAGAAAAAAAAAGTGGGAAAGATGAAATTCTTAGTATGCATTTTAATAACAGTCCATAGCTTCAGTCACTGTGGCTTTTACTGTTTCTGAAAGAACCGTGCCGCTGTTGAATGACTCTGTAAGACCTCCATTACCTTAAACCCCCATCACACCTCATCAGCAAATTGCCCGACTGGAGTATGCGACCCAGGTTCTCTCAGTGTTCAGTCAGCAAAAAACATCTGGAGCTGCAAGTCTGTAAGTAAGGGGAATGGGCCCCAAAGACCTTTTTCATTATGGAGTTTCAATGACTGTAATATGCTGTAGGGGAAATCACAGTTGTGTTATGAATTACCAAACAAAATTGCAAAAGCAATCAAAAGCAGTGCATGAATAATTCAATGTAATGCAAATTCTGCAGATTCTTCTGTCACAGAACAAATACCCATGCTTGTTAGTGAAAAGTTATTTTAACAAAAACATACACCGCCCTTATTGACTGTCAGATCACGGTGATAAATCCACTCCCATGCTCTGCTCGGAGCTTAATGATTATGCGGAAATAACGTCAGGATTGAACAGCCCTGTGGTTTTCAGATATGGGATGGACTTAAGAGGCTGAGTTCGACTATGAAGCCAGATGTTGGCTTTCAATCCATAACTCTGGGCTGGCTGAAAGAGCCCAACAGGAAATCTGCAGCGCACTCCCTAACTTTCCTCTTTTTCTTTTCTTTCTCCCTGCCTCTCTCTCGCTCTCTTCCCTGGATTCAGCTGACTGCTGCCAGTTCATGAGACGAAAGGGGACCTATTGACAGACTGTGGAAGACTGCAGAAAGGGGCACGCAACTTTGTCAGCTGCACTGAAACCAGTAAACATTTGCATGCAAACAGCTGGCAGCCCACTTGTCAGAATGGAGCTGCTGAAGCTGGTGCTGATGCTTTTGCTGTATGTAAGCAGCTGTCTCTGCCAGAGAGACTGCACTGGAGTGGATTGCCCGGTTCTTAAGAACTGCATCGAGGAAAAATTGGAAAGCGGTGCCTGTTGTGCCTCTTGCGTCCAAACCGGCTGCACGTGTGAAGGCTACCAGTACTACGACTGTGTCAACGCAGGCTTCAGAAAAGGTCGGGTTCCTGAGGGAGAGTCTTACTTTGTGGATTTTGGAAGTACGGAGTGCTCGTGTCCGAAGGGAGGTGGACGGATCAGTTGCCATTTTATCCCATGTCCTGAGCTTCCAGCAAATTGCATAGCGATGTCAGAACCTGTGGACGAGTGCATTCAATGCGAGCGGGTTGGCTGTGTGTACAAGGAGCAGAAATATGAAGCTGGGCATTCTTTCCACATGGACCCCTGCCAAGTCTGCCACTGCCCCAATGATGGCGGGAAATTAATGTGTTACCCGATCCCAGACTGTGACCCACGGAAAGTCCATAAACCCATGCTCACAACTACCACTGAGAAAAATCCACCATGGAGGCCTCAAAAACATCCAATACGAAATATCTTCAACACTCAAGGCTCTAGGGATTCCCTCACCAAACCCTTCCCACTATCTCACAGTGACAGCCTGCCACCTTTTAAGTTGAACCCACATGGAGACCACATGGATGAAGAAGAAGAAGAAGAAGAAGAGGAAGACTATGACTACCCCACTTCCGAGTCCTTGGAGCCACCAGTGCATAATCTTGCCTCTCCTACGGAGCAGACTGTTATTTCAGTTTCTTATCCAGAAAAAGTTACGCCACTTCAGGTCTTCCACAAGGGGACCAAACAGGAGCTTAAGGAGAGTTCTGGTTTTCATGTAGCAGGGACAGACAGACCATGGTTTCCCTTACATAAAGAGAGGACAGATGACATGAAATACAAACCCAACAAAGACAGTCCCACCAAAGACACCTTAAGCATTTCTGTAGAAGCTGCTGAAGAGGCCAAATTTAATATTCCTGAAGATGCAGACAAAGGAAAACTCCCTGTCTACAGAGAACAATTTTCTATTGACAGAGACATCTCAGAGAGACAGAGTTTTGGCCTTTATAAAGACAATATCAGTGAAGAGACACTTGAGGAAAGCAATGCAGACAGTGAAGGCCTTGCTGCTCCAACAAGATCCACAGATTCTGAGATGTTTGACTTGTATGGGACTGTCACCTACACTGAATCAGTAACTGACTCTCCAGTGACTGTAGATCAAAGTACACCTCAACTAGAGAAGACTGAGACCACAACAACATGGCCAACTACCAGGAACGTTGTTTCTGCTGGTCAAAATCAGTTACTCACACCAGAAGCTAGGGAACATTACGATACCCAAATTGAGGAGGACATCGCAGAAGATGTCATGCTAAGGAATGTCAAGGAGAGTAACAGAAGTCATGGGCATGGTGGATTGTATGACAAGCATGAAGAAAATACCGTTATCATCCCTGATGTTCAGAAAAGCACACCTGCATCTTTAGCAACATCTGCTATACCTTCTATTGAACATACAACCAAAGCAGAGATCTTTACAATTCCTCCTGTGAGATTCAGCCCGACCAGCCAGCCACCCTTTAGAGTGAAAATAGATGAGGAACAGCCAGCTACCAAACAGTCACAAAGCCTATTTGACTTTGGGGAGGAAGCAAGAGAGGAAGAGAGAGAAGAAAGAGAAAACACCCTCAGCTCCTTCCCAAAGGCCCACGAGGGTGAGTAAACAAGGGCTTTGTTTTCATTTGAATCACTACACTGAATGCACAAGTGGCTGCGTGTTGTTAAGTCCTTGAAAATTTAATTAAACACCGTTTGAGTTTGAGGGTTGATACCGGCCAGGTACTACACAGTACTATTTAGTGTAATTAGCTCATTAGCATAAAGACACTGAACATGGTGTTGCACGACAAAGCTAAACAAAACAGCCTTCTGAAGCCTATGGTGACTTGTTTTCACAGTTCACATGCCAGCTCGCCTGTTAACCATTTCCATATTTTTGCACCGCTTATGAACGTAAATTGCCTTCATGGTTGATTTCAGATGTTAGCAGCTCTTTCTACTCGCTGGAAATGTGAGAGCTAGCGCAAATATTCAACACAGGGGGTCTGGCTGGATCGCCAAAGCCAAACACCTCTCCTGCTGAGTACATCCTCTGCACTCAGCACCATGCAAGTTAACGCAATCCTTCACACACAACAAACCACCATTGTGTCGCTTAGTGAGCTCATAGCATTTGTTAGTACAGGACGCTTCGGGTCATAAATGCGCCAAAGCCTAGACAGCGACTTGTGGCTTTGAACTGAAAGGTGTTTACAGATTCTGCCTGTGTGATTCATTCTAACCTGTGCTTGAACTATAAAACTGTTGATTGGATGCTCAAGTACTCTATACTCAAGTACTCAAGTACTCTGTTAAATGGTTTATGGTCTATGGGGGGTACTGAATGAATTCAAATCTTGCATGAAGCCACGTCTCAACCTGCTAAATGCTGACACAACTGGAATATTATGGAATATCATGGAAGTTTTTTTTTTTTTTACTAATTGCAGATCAGAGTTTTCTCTCAGTTTCGTTATAAGGTGCCACACTGTTTTCCTGTTTAATCACAAAGAGCCACGTACTATTGAGGTTGCTTTCAAAAATGCATTAATCTAATGATTCAATCCATCTTTTGTTTGCCACATTTTAATTACTATTTGGCATTTCCCCCCAACTCAGACACAACTCTTTCATTATTTAAGCATTATCGCTGTGCAGTCATCTATCTCCTTTGGATGAAAAGGTCAGCTAATTGAGTGCTGAGATCCTAGAGGAACAAGCCAAACACTTTTCCTTCCTCCCTTCATCTGGCAACGGTAGATTTACTAAACATGCGCCCTGAATCAACCCTGCACTTTTCTGTGGTTAAACATATCTTAACTAATGCCTCGCTGAATATTTATTGGGATCTTTGATCCCCCCCCCCCCCTATAGAAATCTTTTCTTCAGAGAAGTGAGGCCACTTGCATACTTATATTGGCCATAGTGAAATGGATGATTTTTTTTTGTTGGATGCAGTTTCTGATGGGCTGTGCACATACATTCACAATGGAATTCATGTCATTCATGATTTTTTTAAATCAGTTATTAATTTCTTTAATATGAGGCCATTGGATTGTGAAAAATATGACTATGAATATGTTTGCTTGCTTAAAATCTATAGCTAATGGACTTCACCTATCAAAAGAAATGCAACGACTACACTGAGAAGTCACGTCCATTCTGCTATGGCCAGTTTGAATATGCAAGTGGAAGATCTTATGAGTTAAGGGGGGAAATATCAATGACCCCAAAAATATTCTGTGAGACACTCGATAAGAAATGGTTAACCACAGAAAAGTGCAAAGATGATTCAAACCAGTGGAAGTCAACCAGTGCAAGATTATTGCACATTATTAAAGTAGAATGGTAGATTGAAATCAGAAATGGTGGCTTTTTGCTTTGACATTATAGAGTTGAATATGGATCAATGTTGGGAAATGTAGTCCCACTGTAGATTGTCTGGTAGATAGAATAGAAGACAATATCTTTATTGTCATTGCAATACACAGGAATGTACAGTGCAATGAGATAGGATTCGTAGCTCTGTAGATGCTTCTCTTGTAACTATAAGTATAAAATATATAAAGCAAATAACAAATGGAGTGTGATTTTCAAATGGATACCACCTAACTATCACACTCCAGTTGTGATTTGCTTTGTATATTTTATACTTATAGTTACAATGGTCTTCCCCTAGATTATCAAGTTGTTAATAAACTATCTAATAAAACCTTATGTTTGCGAAAGATATATGTTTTAGGATTAGGCCTAGGGCTAGGCTTAGCCTGCAGTTGGTGTAGTGTAGAGGGGAATGCCACAGGGGTAGACAGGGGTTTGATTTCCTTGAACGCCAGACTAGAGTCCTTGTGCAAGACCTCTAATGCTACACTTGCCTACATCTGTTTACATCCGTTCACTTGATTAAAAATTGTAAGGAGCTCTGTTTAAGAGTGTTTCCTAAATGGATCTCTAGGTTTAGATTTTAGGTTCCTGTTGAAGTGAAGGTTTACGTCAAGACCAGGGTAGAAATAGTAAAAGTGATTTCAACAGATATGTAGTTGAATATAAGTTGAATGCAATGCGTCTTCGGTGGACTGTCCAAATAACACTGGATGTTTTTGGTTTTTTTATACTGGATGTTTTTTTTTTTTTGTTGTTTTTTTTTTTTTTACTGAAGCTGAGTGCCGCGTTGAGGAACGTATTTAGGCCAGAATGCATAGCCCCCAGTTAAACCAGATAAGAAGAGGAATTAGCTATCTTGTCATGTGCCAGCTGGCGGCTACTCAACATAAATCGCTTTCTTAGAATAGGAGCACTTGGGGTTTTGACAAGTAACTTCTCCACCTCTCATATGTCAGATACCAGAGAGAAGGGGAGTCCTATTTGTGCTGATAACACACGTTCCTTACCTTAGCCTAGACGTTTATTGTTCTACACATATAGGGTCAGTAGAAGCATGCCTTGAATGTGAAGTTATCTTGAGGTACTTTGTTTCATATTAGGTGCTGAAAAACATGTGCTGATATGTCTGGTTTATCAGTACAGCTCATGAATCATGGATGTCTGCCTTGGCTAAAAGAAAAAAAAAGTGGATTTACATGTGATGGAAAGTCCATGACTGCCTAAGAAAAGGCCTACGAGCCAAACCTGAGGAAGCAATTTCAAATTAATAGCACATGATGAACTGATAGAACACATGTGAGAGTTTGTGTCCTGCTTGCTGTCTCTCGCTTTGATGTCTTTTACAGACGTCATAACTGTAACTTTGATGATATGACAGAGGGATTCCTGGAGCCAAGCACTCTCTGAAAAAAGACCTTAAAGTAATTTTTCATCATATTCAGAGGCTATTAAAATTTAGACTATGCTGACAGACAAACCTTAAGTTTGGGATGGCTCTGAGGGTACTGGCTGTGTTCCCAGAGTGTGCTTGGTGTAACAAACTGCGAGTGTTTTGTGCCTGTACATCGTCTGTGCTGGCATACCAGTATTAATGTCGCACCCCTGTATAGAGTTCTTATTCATTTAATTGATACTGATGCATAAAAGAAACTTGACTTTGGAGTGAGCCCTGTTTCAATTCTCTGCTGCATTTTTATGATAGTCCACACTAAATGAGGGAACTCAACCTCTGTAACATTTAACATTTAACTCTTTACAGACACCCATAGAATTTTTGCAGCAGCAGCATCTTTACACAATGTCAGATGTGCAAAAATGTGCAAAAATCATTTGCTTTTGGCACATGAATCGCTTTCGAAACGTGAGATTCAAACTGGTGCACGTTTAAACCAATCTAACATTTTTTGTTGTTGCTTTGATTATGATGAATGTAGATAATGCAGTTAATTAAGCACTTTATTTCTGGTTCGCTTAATGGGTGGGATAAGAAGTTATATAATATATGTACATTTTATACATCAATAATTTAGGGAAAGTTAAGAAAGAAGGTTTGTTGGGCACCAAGAGAGGTGAATGTAGCAGAGGGCCACAAAATGCCTGGTCAATCACTGAAAACCCATCTGTGTTGTTTGGTGTGATATAACCATTGCAGTGTATTGCAGGCAAACCAAACCCAATGAACAAGATACAGTGTCCCACTTATAGTACCTTGTACATTTCGTATAATTGTAAGAAAATCCGATCTTAGCAACACAGTCCTGTCAAAACAAGCCACAACAATGTCAGTTGTGTAACGTTCTTTTAGCCGTAGAATGTTCAAGAATCTTAAGGTCTTTGTCTTTATTAGTGTTCATTTACATAGTGTCTGTTAGTGCAATGTTAGTAGAACTTCGGTAGTTATTTTTCCCTCCACGTTCCTCTCACTGTAGCATATCTGTCTGTAGTCAATTTGCAGTACCACTGCTGTTTCTGCAGGCAGATAATGTGTATCATTAAAGGCCCTCTCACACTTCTCAGCTCAAAGAGTGAATGGAGAGCTTGGCATACATAGATAATGACAAGAGGGGCTGTTAAGAAAAGTTTTTCTAAGACTTGGTATAGGAAGCAAACATAAGTATTTGAACAAGTACTCTGTTTTTTTTTTTTTTTGGTATTCAGATGCTATTTGCTTGTGTGAGGCAGCGAATGGATAGCCATCGCTAATTGACTGTTCACTGGCCATTTGATCAAAAGGCTTGTGTCAACATGATTTCTATGCCACCTGCGTGCTCGTTCCATTTGGAAATACTGCTTTGATGAATTTTGCTTTCCTAGACTTTGATCTATGATAAAGCACAGACTCCCGACTTCTTTTTCGGATGCACTTACAGGCTCATGTTAACAGTTCGTGAATAACACTGACTAACTTCCAAACCATGGGCAAAATGGAAGGAAAATGAATGAGAACATCTTGCCTCTTTTTATTAGACCTGAAGCAAAGAAGAATTTGCTTAGGCAGGAAATGGATACTGCTGGATGTTAATAAGTGCATCACTGAGTTTAAGAGATTTCCTTGATGAATAACTCCCTGTGGACTCTAGAGCTTAAACCATATGGAAAGTGCAGAAACAGATCAGTGTAAGGCCTGCTTTCTGCACGCATTCTCTGGGAATATGTACTCACAGTTGGGGAGCTGACCTTGTGTAATATGCACAGAGCAACAAGCTGAGTCAACCGTATACTGTATGCCAAAATGTGACACATAGCCCGTGGCGCATTGAGACCATTGATGTAAAACCACTGATCACTGACAGTTGGATTGAATGTAGAAGTGTTTGTTTATATCTGATCCATGAGTATCCATTCATCTCTCTCATATGTAGCAGTATTTATGTGACTTTCAGAAATGCTCTCTGCCGGCCACTGCTGTAATAATCATAATAATATCTTGGGAGGTGCACCAAGTATGTATTTTGGTTGTCACTTTTATGACACTAGAAATATTTTGCATTCCCTTTCACAGTAATATTCAGGCCATATTTGATATATACACTATACGGACAAAAGTATTGGGATGTCTGACCATTACATCAACTGGGACTTCAATGACATTGCATTCAATGTGTTTTTTTGTTGCATTCATTGCATTCAAGGCACTGATGACCATGTCTTTATAGAGCTTGCTTAGTGCACTGGGGCACAGTCCTGCTGGAATAGAAAAGGTTCATCCCCAAACTGTGTCCACAAAGTTGGAAGCATTGCGTTGTCCGAAATGTCTTGGTATGCTGAAGCATTAAGATTGCCTTTCACTGGAAGCAAGGGGCCACCTGAATGCAGTGTCCCAATACTTTTGTCCATACAGTGTATAAGTCTATAGGAGGAGAGAGATTCTAAATCCTTGTTAATGCATTTACTTCAGTACACGGTCTGTGTTTCTGACAGTTCTAATGTTCAGCATATGTAATGGTGGTGGACCATTCTCAACTCAGCAGTGACACTGACTTGGTAGTGTTAGTGTGCGTGCTGCTAGTACAAGTGTATCAGGCACAGCATTCATGAGGAGTTTTAGAAAACTCTGTTTAATTGTGAAAAATCTTTCTTTAGGGCTATGAACAGGTACAACATTGCGCAGATGAACTTCATCTGTTACATCCTTCACACAACATCACGTATCAGGAAAAAATTCCCACAAAGAATCAGTGGATCCAGCATAAGAGTATATGAGAGTAATGAGTAATGAGTTCATTTTTTGCTAGTGTAATCAACAGTGCCGTAATCTCACAGTTTATCCTGCAGTACATTTTTCTCTTCCTTTGTAATCTTGACCAGGTGTAGGTCAAGGCTGTAGTTGTGTTGGACTCCTGCCACTAAGTGTTGAAATTGGACAGGCCGTGATGACCCGCTCAGTGCTGACATCACCTCCTTGTTGAAAAGGGTGGGAAAGGGAATTTAGCCGAGACTTCATCTCCAGATGCTGCAACACATTGCATCATAGAAGAAAAAAAGCTTTATGATGTTTTTGACTTGATAGAGAAGCCCATATATTGACTATTAAAATCATGAGAGGCAGTGATAATAGGAATTAGTATGTTTTGTTTGTGTCTTTGCAATTACAGTCTGTGAGACTGAAATGGTTAAAAATATCCGTTACTTGTCACTCATACTGCAATTCTGTATTTATAGTGAATAAAAAGGGTGACATATCTACTCAATATTACTGCATAACTGTGTTTGGGAAACTATTGAAATGTACCACATTTGTGATGATGGCATATTAAGAAGTACACTATATGGACAAAAGTATTGGGATAACCCTCTTACTGAATTTTAAGTCAATCTTAAGGCTTCAGCATACCAAGACATTTTGGACAACACCATGCTTCTTACTGTAAATTCCAGCCTGACTGTGCCCAAGTGCACAAAGCAAGGTCCATAAAGACGTGGTTGGAGGAGTTCAGTGTGTACCCACACAGAGCCCTGACCTCAACCCCATCCAGCAAGTTTGGGATGAACTGGAACAGAGACTGTGAGTCAGGTCTTCTCATCCAACATCAGTGCATAAATACTCTAGAGAATGAATGGACACAAATTCCCACAGAAACTCCAAAATCTTGTGGAAAACCTTGTAAGAAGAGTTGTACAGTTGCAAGGGGGGGGCAGTTCCATATTAAAGTATGTATTTAAATGCAATGACATTAAAGTTCCTGTTGGTGTAATGGTCATGCGTCCCAGTACTTGTGTCCATATAGTGTATATGCTGGAGGTACTGCTCACATGGGAATGTGATTTTTGTCCTGTCAGGCGGCATTTGGTAAATTGAATGAGCCCACTTTACGTGACTAATGGCTTTCTGTCCATCACTGAGCAGAAAGTTAGGTCTTGTTGTGATGTGAATATCTATGATATTTCACTTTAGACTAGATTAAATTGGCGTAATTCCACATATACTTTATTTTTTGTTAATTACCCGTTTAAATCACCTAACCAAATTACATAACCAGACATCTTTCAGCAAACGTCATGCACAGTGAACAGGACTTAAGCTGGTTTATTTTTAGAAAATCAATATCACATGTAAATATATGGAACATTTCTAAAGGTCAAAATGTCCCCAAAGTTTTGAAAAGCAAAGTTAAACTAACAGCTTGCAGCTGGACTGAAGTGATCTGTCCAGTTCAGAGGATGAAGCTGTTCCTCTAGTCACACTTACATGTTTTCCTATCACAGCTTACATGAATGAGTGGTGTAAGTTCAAAAGGTGAGTTTGAAAGTTCACAGTCATGTAGGTTGGGGTTTAAGTGAGGGGTACTCTCTAAGACTTACCCAAAGCAAAGAGAGGGACAAGGACGGTGGATTTTCAGAGGCTTCAGCATTTCATTTGAAGTCACAGTGTGAAAACATCATTTTGGATGATGGATGAGAGCACGAGATTATTGCCTTTTCGGGCTGTCTGGGTTCTGAGCCACTTCAATTCTTCAATCTACATGAGGCCACTGATCCTGAAAAAAATGTCTAATTATGAAAACCAGTGGCACACTCAAGGACGTTCTTATACTTCCAGAAATGGGGATGACAGTATTAAGTTAGGGCTGACATTAGCCATGTTACCCCATTTCACCATGGGTCATTCAGTACTAACCTGCCAGTTCATGTCATGAATTTTCACATCACATGGAGTGTACATTCCAGTCTAATGCAGTAAAAAATCGGAAACTGGTGAGGCTTATATTACACATACAAAGAAATGAAAAAGATGAAGTTGAGGGCCAAAGTTTAAAAATTCATTACTAAAAAGTATTTAGAGAGCAGCTATAGGATTTTGCAGTGTCACATGAATTCAATAGAAGTTTTTAAACGATTGTTTTCCATGACATGAACTGGGAAGCGTTCTGGCATGGATGAGCCCTTATTTTTCCAGTAATAAACTATATTTAAAAAAAAACAAAAACATACAGATAGCACTGTCATCATCAAATCTTCTTTCATCTCAGTTGTGCTAAATAATTTGAAATATTTCAAACAATTTTCATAGTAACTTCAAAAGCATTCTGTTTTCAAGTGGTCCTTCAGTTGTCCGTACTATGTAGGACATTAATACAATGTGGTAGCGAACAAGATTGACACGATATGAATAAAGCTTTTTTGTTTTCTATCATCAAAAAGGGTCTATTTTCTTATTAAATAAAGTGTATGGTATGCTGTGCAGTGCCTTGTGCTTGTATCAGTTTATTGTTTGGATGAGAATATGACATTAAAAATAGATGTTAGCATGCATTGCTTGTGTGTGGCTCATGAATAACTAAATTTGACCAAAGTTACAATGCAGCTACCAGCAGCAAGTATTGCTTTTTTGCTGACACCCTGCAAACTCGAAATGTGGAGGTCATTAGAAAAGTTTTTGAATAGTTAATATGACACTGTGGTGTGCGTTCATCTCATAAATGCAATATTTCCGACACAACTTAAAGCAGCGTAAGTAATAGGTCAGTAATGGGGTGTAGCTTCTCAGAACTCCTTACTGAAGCATAACCAGGCTTAAATAGGCTTAGCTTAATCCATTGAACACGGATGCAATGAAACCATGCAAATGGATGTCGCATAACCATGAAAAGTGCAGCGTAACCATGGAAATAGTTTTTAACCATGGAATGGGTGCAACCACTGCACCTTATACACTATATGGACAAAAGTATTAGGACATTACATTCAAATACACAGACCTTAATATGGAGTAGCCGCTCTGCAGCTATAACAGCTTCCACTCTCGTTGGAAGGCCTCCCACAAGATATTGGAGTTTCTGGTGCCCATTCATTCTGTAGAGCATTTGTGAGGTCAGGCACTGATGTTGAACGAGAAGACCTGGCTCACAATCTCCATTCCAGTTCATCCCAAAGGTGTTGGGTGGGGTTGAGGTCAGGTCTCTGTGCGGCCAGTCAAGTTCTTCCACACTGAACTCATCCCTCCATGTCTTTATGGAGCTTGCTTTGTGCACTGGAGCACAGTCTTGCTGGAATAGAAAAGGTTCTTCCACAAACTGTGTCCACAAAGTTGGAAGCGTGGCGTTGTTCAAAATGTCTTGGTATGCTGAAGCATTAAGATTGTCCTTCACTGGAAGTAAGGGGCCACCTGAATTCAATAATTAAGAGGTATGTCCCAATACTTTTGTTCATACAGGGTATCAGTGTAGTTCTGTTTCAGATGGTTTGTTAGACCATGTTGTAATTTACTTTCTATCACCTGGATGTTAGCAGTAATTTACATATTTGCTTGACCATTTCTAGTGAAAGTGTGGAAGGCACAAAACTAGTGTTTGAAGCTGTTTCTGTGGGCACATTCATCTCCCAGTTCCTTCCTTCCTCAAGGTCTCCTTCTTAGAAACAATACCACATTCCTAGACTGCACACTGATGTGCCAGTAATGGGAAATCAACCAATTGTGCTCCCTGCTTGCAAGCATGTTACAGATTCTCTCACGTCAATGCTTGAGACAAAGCCAAGGGAAATATCGATCCTCTAACAGTGATTCTGGGTGTAGGCCAATGGGTTAGCGCTTTCCTGTCCTTGAGAAATAGCTGAAGAGCATCAGTAGATCCTTTTTTTTTCTTACCCTGCTTGTTTTACTTCTTGGGTCTAGTACACTAGTGTTGTAATTTCTACAATGTTCGTGTGCACAAGTTCATTTGCAATTAACATAATTTCTTTCTTTCTTTCTTTCTTTCTTTACTCAGTCTATCTACTGGAAATGTAACTATCCATGAAAATCATTATTCAGTTTGATACCATTCTGTGATGTCTTGATTTACAGCAAACATAACCAGTGGCTAAAATTGTGGCCTGACTTTTATATGCTGTTTTCATGTAGCATTCAACATTAAAAATCTATACTATTAAACAAAAAGTTGTTATAGTTTCCCAATCTACTGCTTTACCCAAGCTGATATACACTGTATGGACACGTAAGCATTACACCAACAGGGACACTGCATTCAAATACTTAGCCTTTAGTATGGAGTTGGTCCTCCCTTTGCAGCTAGAACAGCTTCCACTCTTCTTGGAAGGCCCATTAATTCTGTAGAGCATTTATGAGGTCAGACACTGATGTTGGATGAGAAAATCCTGGCTCGCAATCTCTGTTTCAGTTCATCCCAAAGGTGTTGGATGGGGTTGAGGTCAGGCCTCTGTGTGGGCCAGTCAAGTTCTTCCACACCGAACTCATCCAGCCATGTCTTTATGGTTTGTGCACTGGGGCACAGTCATGCTGGAATAGAAAAAGGTTGTTCCCCAAACTGCAACCACAAAGCTGAAAGCATGGTGTTGTCCATAATGTCTTGGTGTGCTGAAGCATTGAGACTGTCCTTCAAAAATTTGCCTGAAATTTGCATGAAAACTTTCTAATTAAAGGAATATTTCAGTCTGAAATGTTAGTGTTGCTAATCGAATGAAATTGTATAGCCTCCAATTAGCATTAAGAAAAAGACACCATAGTAGTTGGCAGCAGCTACTTTCCATTTATTATAAGCCATGTGAGCATGTTCAGTTAAGCTTTGCCTTTAATCTTTTTCTTTTTCCTTTCTGCAGGGCAGCTTTCTGTTGCAATTTTCAGCCTCAGTTATACCCAATAATTACTGTCTTTTCGGTCTTTACATTTTTTTTTATCATTATTTTTTGACATGAGAGTTGACATGAGAAGTAGTGTTTCATCCAATTGTGCATTATGGCCAAGTGTAAATTATTTCTAGTTAAATCTAATTATATCTAATTCATAGATATCATCCTAATTATGCTCAATGAGTCGAATGTGTTGTGATTGCTCTGGGCCTCACAAGTTAGATGTTTTCTGAGCAGCTTCATGAATCATATTGTTTAGAAAATCCCAGAAGACCCACGAGACATTTTGTTAGTCATGATTAATAAGACCAATCACAATATCTCTCAAAAATAATCTGTTTCCATAGTGCTACTTCCCTATTTGGGAGGGGCTTGTTTCCATTCTATTAGCTTATCTCTAAGGGCAGTTTGATGAATAGGAATTCTGTAGACTTTCCTCCTTTTGTTCAGACCCCATTAACAGCCATGGTTGCAGTTTTCCATGTTGCTTGTTTACGTTTTACTTCTCTTTATTATGGCATGCTAAAGCTACCTTAACAGTTACACAGGGAAACCCGGTCCGAGTTGATAAGTCCTCGTGGCTGGCCAAAGCTGCGTGAAAAATCTGTTTTGAGGAAACATTGTTGGAAATCATTCATCAAGGGCTGTAACTGTCACTAGAAATGGGCTTTTCCATCACAAGTCGGCTGATTGCAGACCCTGCATTGCTGTTTTTGAAAGTAATTAAGATGGCAATCTTACACAAACATGCAAAACAATAGCACTCTTTGGGAAGATCTGTCTAGAGACAGTTTGGGCTAGGAAGTTTGACATGAAACCATCAAGCACCACCAAAGAGTTCATATAAGCCTGTTGGTGGACGGTTAGAAACAGTTAGTGTGATTTAATTTGCTCTCACAATGGGTAGACGTGCATGTCTGGAGTCTAGGAACCACAAGAGAACTGATTTGTGTGTGTGTAGGGGGGGGGGGGTATATGTATGGAAGAATCAGAGCTCCAAGCATTAAAACATACAAATAAACTTTAGTGTTAATGGGTATGTTTTTAAAACATCACATGTTCTTTTTGGCTGTGCCTAAAATCAGACTCTGTTTGAAAAAAATATCATCCCTTATCACACCAATTGAAACTATCCAAGATAAAATGTATGTGACAGTATAATACCTCCTGCAAATATCCTTTTAACATCGCATTTTTCCAATTTGCAGTATGCAACACGATATCTGAGATATTCAGGCAAGTTGGAATTGCCAACATTCACCTTCAGCACAGTGTTTCAATGATGCTCAAAATCAATCATTTTGATGCAATTTATCATGACAATGTTAATATTATATTTATCATCCCTTATATCACTGAATTTGAACAGCACTCTCTTGAAAGTGAGAAAGTGTGCATGTGGGCCAATATGTAGTTGTTCTGTCTCCATGTTTCCACAGCCCTGTCTGCTTCATAAAAAAAAAAAAAAAGATTTTGTTGGTGATCATCCAAGAAAAACAGCCAATAGCTTTATCTGATGTGTTAGTGACAGATTGACTGATTTGGAAAACTGTAGTCATTCCCTAAAATATGAAGCTGGAGATGATTGATTCGACATTTTTGATCATTTCTCATGGAGGGCATGATGTCTTTCCATCTGCCAAAACGTACAGTTTATGATGGTGATATAGAGTATAATATACAAATCTGTCTGCAAAATAAACAATACAATCAGTTCTTGGTGTGCATGAGCTAAACTATAACTTTTTTTAATGTATTGTGACAAGCCAGCAGCCACAGTGGCTCCCATGAGCCTTTGCGGGCCAGCACAAGTGGCCAGTTGGCCGTTTATTGTGTTTTTGGGGAACATTAGAGGGGGGTAGTTGTGTGTTAGTCAGTGTTAGAGTGGTTATGTGCGTTATTATGTGTTGTTTTGTGTAAGCTGAGCCTTTCTCGTCCGTCACCATCCTCCGGAGTGTTATCTGCCGGAGGGTAGTGAGGAACGAGAAAACTGATATAGTGTTGAAGTTGGGGGTGATACTGACTGATGCTAGTTAGAAAAGCAGTCCATCTTGTGAAGTCTGCATTTGTGTTTGTGAAGCTGATAATGGACAGACTGCTACTTGAAGAGTAGTGTGTCTTTGTCTTGGCTTACATGCTTGCTGCTGTGTGCTTTTAAAGCTGTCTGAAATTGTAAATAGAAGTTTAGATGTTATAATGCAAGAAATACAAGTTAGAGGTTATTTTTTAGACTAACATAATATTTAAATGTAATAATGATAATGTAAACTTAAAGTTAAAGTTACACTGAAATGCCTAAGATGTTACGAACTCCAAAGTGTGTGGTAAAAACTCAGAAGTGTGAGGATAGAGCACTAAAATGTGAGGTGCAGACTCGGAAGTGGTGTTTTGATGCCTAAACATATATTTGATTTAATAGCCTAGTGGGTAAAACACAGTGAATCTGATGACCACAAAGTTGCAGGTTCAAACTACACTTTCTACCATTGTGTACTTGAGCAAGACTCTGGATATGGGCATTGGCCAAATGCCACTTTATGCTGCATTCACGTGCTGTGGGAAAGATGATCCTTTCCAGTTGTAATTTGGAAATTACGAGTGTGTTGCGTTCAAGTGCTTTTGTTGTCGTAGTGAGGAAAAAACATTGCAGACCCACAGTTTG
>JBBIGA010000132.1:14002566-14024894 GCA_037576975.1 Alestes dentex | reverse complement strand
TTCCAGTTCATCCCAAAGGTGTTGGATGGGGTTGAGGTCAGGGCTCTGTGTGGACCAGTCAAGTTCTTCCACACCGATCTCATCCAATTATGTCTTTATGAAACTTGTTTTGTGCACTGGGGCACAGTCATGCTGGAACAGAAAAGGTTTATCCCTAAACTGTGTTGGAAAAATTGGAAGCATGCTGTTATCCAAAATGTCTGAAGCATTAAGATTGCCCTTCACTGGAAGTAAGGGGCCCCCTGAATTCAATAATCAAGAGGTGTCCCTGTACTGTTGTACATATGGTGTATATAATTTTAGGTAATGATATAGTTAGTATTTGACTATTGTCTCTGCTATGCCAGTTGGTTAACCTGCTGAAGACTCTTCATAAGCACAGCTCTTGTCACTCTTACTATTGGTAATCAGTCACCTTAGGTATTTCCTATTGTTTATCAACTTATTTCATGTTTAACCCAATAATTGTTCATGGATTTTTTTTGAATGAAAACCTGATTACCTTAAATCTTATTCTTTTGCATCAGTTTGTCTGTACAAAACAGCCTAGACTCTGGCATGTTGGTGGGTTTCCTCGCATGAATTGCTAACCTCTGACCCTCCAAAAACATTTGTATTAGGTTTTAGGGCAGGACTTTGACATGGCAGTTCTGAAACAGTAACTTTATTCTTCTTTAAGCATTTTTGTTAGAAGGATTTGTGTGTGAGTCTTGCTGTATGACTCACTGTCTCTGTAGCTTCAGTTCACAGACAGATGTCCTGACTTTAGAATTCACTGATCTAATTCAGAATTCATTTTTCAGTAACCTTTGGGTTTGTCCATGTGATCTTTAGCAAACTGTAGACAGGCAGCAGTGTTCTTTTTGGGGAATGGTGGATTTCTTGTTGCAGCCCTGCCATGCGGATCATTATTGTTCACTGTTCTCCTGATGATGGACTCATGAACATTAACGTTAGCCTATGTGAGAGGCCTTTAGTTACTCCGAAGTTACCCTGGGTTCCTTAGTGATCACACCCTCACTCATATCCTCACACAACTATGGTTTTGAAACATGGTCCTCACAGCAATCCAAGGTTCTCCAGCTTTTCAACTTGTACTGTTTGCATGAATGTTTTTACAGTCACAGTATAAGCCACTGTGTGCTTATGCGTACATGCCATAGGTTTATATATTGTCCAGGACAACTGGGCTTTGTTTCTGCGTACTTTCATATTAATCTGCTGATCTTTCGTGGCTGCTTTAATTTACACACATCGAAAGATGAGATCCAACCCACTTATCCAACCTCTATTTCTACGATTATGCAAAGATGTTTGCCCAGTTATTGCTTTTATGTAACAAAATCTTCACAGTTTATGAATGAGTTCATCCAGCACATTGAGACGAACTCAAAGCAAAAGGTTCTGACAGCTGATTATTTCACAGACTTTATGGAACTTCACTAATTTCATCGAGCCATCTCCCTGTGTGCATGGCTTAGTTAGCTAAAGTGCTTCTCAAATACAGCATAGTTTCATACCCATTCAGGTTATGTGTGTTTTCAGGCAGCTGCATGGTTTCGTTGAACATCACACTAGAGTGCTTTTATTTATTGCGCCTCATGCACAAGCCATTGATTCTTGCGTCTTCAAGCTCCAATAACACAGAACTACTTAATGAATCGCCACAGAAGTGAATGTGTTGTGCTATTACACAGTCATTGGTGCACAGATTGGAATTTTTTTTGAAAGGCCCTCACTCAGACACAGGGGAAGCTAATGGTAAAGATTGAGTTTCCTCCTTCTCCGATGCACGCTAGGTCCAGACAGCACTAATGGAAGGAGCGGGTTGAACCCAGTACTGCTCAGTCGCTGCTCACCCCCGAATTACCAACTTGGCTCAGGCTGAAAGAGCACATTGTGTGGCTAAGCTCTACCACGGTGACATGGGGCCTGACCAAGCAGCAGTGAACCTACCTGAACTGATTACTGCGCACAGCTAATGATATGTTTACCGCTAGTAGCATTCAGATGGCTTCATTTGCATGGATGTGTCAGAGCAAGTTAAGCACAGGCTAAATCTTACAGACATGTTTGCACAGGGTGGTGTAATGTTGACAGTAAGCAACTTTTCTTTAATATATATGTTCAGTAGCCACAATCTTGTGGGTCCTCTGTCTGACCATTTTATGGAGTCCTCCTACCTTATAGTCCCTCCTGCCTTATAGATCCACCAACCAGATATGAACAACTACAGATATTAACCCAGCTTTTCTTATGTTAGCAATTCACTAGCCATAGGTCTGTTTCTGAACACTGTTGCCTTGATTTTATTTTGATGGGGGCAGCGATATTTATGGGTTTTTTTTTTTATTGTTTGTTTTTTACATCAGTGTCTCTGCCAGATTGAGAGTGGTCCACTATCCAAAATATCTAGCCTAGAGCAGCTCTGTGGTCAGAATCTGGCCACTCATTAAGAGCTAAAACAAACTATGCATGAACACATGAGCCACTGCACACCACGAAGTCAACAGATAAAAGAGGGATTTCTCATAAAGTTGCCAGTAAAGTGTAAAGCAGTGCTGACGTCAGTTTGCCTTATCTATGGGGAGGAGATGGTTATTCAAATAAAAAAAGAAATGTAAACATTAATCTCCCGTATATTCATATACAAGCGAAGGCACATGCAAAAGTTGCAAAACTGTTATAGTGATGGATGGCTCTGCTGTGAGTTCATCACAGTGTTTACTGCATGAAGGGAACTGTGCCATGCGCCTCCCGCGCAGTTGGTGTGTGTAACACAGCCAGACGGCCGGCTGACCGCCCAGCCATCACCATGGTTACGGGCGGGAGATGCATATCTGTGATGGATCAGGAGTCCTCTGGTTTCCACTGCTCGGCCGGCTAGGCCTCCATTTCCCCCCCAAGTCAAACACCGCTAACTGTAAAACTGTAAGAAAAAAGGATTTCCCGTTTCGTGTCAACTTGTCAGCTCCCGAATAATATTACAATAAAAACCAATCCAAATCTGTGCAGTCAGTGTCGAATGAAACTGACTCGAAAAGAACTGTGCTAAACGCATATATGTGCACACAAGTATCATTTGCATTATCATCCAGTATAATACACTTAAGAGTAATTTACATCACCCCACTTTAAGGTGCACCCATTGCACAGGTGTTCCATTGCACAATGCACACCTTGCATCCACCTTTAGCCTTTCCTGTGACGGGTCACGCAGGTTTTAGTTTCCGAGCATGTCCACGTTCTAGTCGGAGCCACTTTAAGGAATTTTATTTGTTTTGTATTTTTTTTAAAAAAAAAAATTCCAAAAATACTAAGTGAATTTTCTAGCAGTCTAGTAAGGAATCAGTTATTTGACTGACTTCTAAGCTTCAATTGTTGGTCTTAGTTTTAAAACAAGTGTATTAAAGCCAGTCTCCAATCTCTCAATTTACCTACTATGACAAATAAAGCCTAAAATAATGTCATTAGAAATGAGCATTATAAAAGCAATGGTTGTTCATAAAGTGAGTATTTTTGCATTAAACTCCGCTGGGGAATGAACTGCACAGCTGATTCATGAAGGATTTGTGGGCAATCCCATATGCTTTTTTTATGTTTCTTGCAAAAAAATAGTTTTCCATGACAATACCTTAAAGGTAAACACCTCCATTAAATGCATTAAATTGCAGAAAAATACTTTTTTGGACACAGAATCTATGTTTTATAGACTGCATTATTGAAACTGTTATAATTACCTTTGTCTATAAGCACATAGACAAATATATTGTCCATACAATTTGTATTTAGGGTGAATTGAAGTCAGTACCTGACCTCACAAATGCTCTTCAGGATGAATGCAATCAAATCCCCACAGCAATGTTCCAACATCTAGTGCCAATTTACTAGTAAAAACCTTGTGTGTCAGTGCGATCTAGTGTGATAATTACTATAATTACGCCAGGGTAATTCAGCATCGTATACATTATGTACTGATCATCTAATTTACATAAGTTCACCACATAAGTGATTGGTGCTGGTGACATTTTGGATACACAAGTTCAATTTTTGTTAGCATAATTGAATATTATCAGTATTTTCATCAGAATCTGAATTTTTGGATGATTGAATTAGAACAGTCTGGCTGAAAAATTCTGATCTACAGTTTTCCACACCAGATGTAGTCAATTAGCCAAGTCACGTTTGGTGTCCAAATGTTGCTTCTTTAGTGGAAACTGGAGCTAAAATGCTAATGCTGCTAACAAACACTATCAGTACTCACCCAAATTGTTTCTGTAAATACATCCCTAGTTATTCTCTCAAACCAGGTCCAGCTCTTCATGAAGGTGGCACAGACTTGTCAGTGTGGTTTAGGACACAGTATGACATGCTATGAGCTATTAAGATGGGAAAAAATACCCACTACTGCAAGCCATTTTAGACAACAGCAGGACTGATTTAGGATCGGATTCCTCCTTATTTATGACAGTCAGTGCCACATAAACTAATTCTAGATCAGCACTCTATTTTAAATTGATCAAGTTAAAAGAACTTATATATTTTTCATAGAAAAGATATGGATGACTATTGAGTTAGTATTTGTTAGGAATGTTGGAAGCTCCTCTGCAAGACTAAAGAAAAATTTGGAGATCAAAATGTCTTGACTGCATCTGGGTTAAGTGGGAAAATCTTGTATTTTATTTTTTGATGAGCCTTTCCTCTAACAAAAAACTTCAAAAGTCAAAATGTAAGTCAAGGTTATTGCTCAGAAGAGGTCAGTGCCGAATTGAATGACTGGGTGACACCCGACCAGCCAAGCAAACCAGACACCGCTTCCGTTCCAGCGGCCTTCTGTCGACACGACCTCAGAAGCTCTACCGCTGCTTTTGCTTCTTTAAAGGGACGTCTGAGGGGTTTCCCCTTTAAGGCATGAGTGGCAGGCGTCTGTTCCGCTGTTTAATAAAGTCACAGCAGGCCTTAAAGAATGTATTTCATGTCAGAGCCGTCATCACTTTGGGAGCGACTGCCCTTTCTGGAGTTGGACAGGTCACTTGCGCCTCAAACAGAGAAAACACTGTGAGAGACCAAGAGATACTGAATGAATGAAACACGACCCAGCAGGGAAGGATCTAATGTATGCAGTATATACAGTCGCAATCAAACATTTGAATATCTATAGTCAAAATGCACTTTTTGTTCATTTTGAAGTAAAAATAAGTACACGTCCTCTACTGGAAACAAACTTAGATATGGCATTTTTCTGCCGATTTTATGCGCAATGTCTGAATTAATCATAGTGGATAAACAGTCATTTTGTATTACGTGTATGAAAGTATTTAATTTGACCATGGGCACCCAAATGAATGAACATGTAGTGAATTCATATGTAGAGATTGAATAAATATGTAGAGATTTTTAAATATATGGCTTGCTTCAACTGAAGAATAAATAATAATAATATACTTGTATAGCTCAATAGCACAAAGAGACCTTGTAAACTGAGAACAAATGTGCACATTAAGTACCATACAACAGTTAATTAGATGATTAAGAGAAACTTAAACATAAGAGATTATCAAACAGAAGAAAAATGCTGATATGGTCCTAGAGGAGGACACATTTTGAGAAGACTCTGTATGACTTTCTGTATGTGACTATCATTACCACAGTACACTCATGTGATAGGTTGAATTTTAAAAAGTGTACATTTATTGACAGCAAACCTCTCCCCTTTCATTCATTGTCAGTGGTGTCAGGAGACACAGCAACTAATCCCAGCAAGCACGATGCCCAGCTTAACGGAGGAAGACATCAGAAAGGAGATGTTGACCAACCGCTTTGCACGCGTTTGCACTATTTACACTGGAGGTTTGGGCCAGGCGGAGAAGCGTGTTCATATTTACCTTGGCTCGTGCCTTATCAGTAGAGATGGGAACTGTGTTATGAAAGCCATATTTGTGGGTGGCCTTCTGCGAGTCTGCGGTTAATATGCTTGGAGAGAAATTAAGCCTTTATGGTTACTCAGTTGACTGTGACCATTTACAAGGAAATACACTCTTTCAAAAGCTTCGCTGGTGCAGTGTAGGGGAGGGAAATTGACACGACTGCCATCTGATAGAACCTGCTGATGGAGCCTTATGAATTCCTTAGGAGCAGAGTACAGTTTTTAATTTCTGCATCGTAGTTACTAAACACTTGGGTTTTACAATAACATGTGAGGTGATATACAATAAAAGGTATATAAATAAAAGAAAGCAGACACCGTTTTTCGGAGACACATCATGGGCCATGCAAGCAACTTCTACCGGGTGCCAAAACCTCTTTAGAGGTCAGCAGTGAGTAATATTAGTAATGGAGCCATAGCTATCGACAGCCGCGAAGCGAGATCAACCAATTTGGCCACTTCAGGTTTCCACTTTAACAGTTTATGTATAATGGACAATAAAATTCAGTGAACTTGTTAACCATTTGTATGGTAATCAATCATTAGCAAAAATTACATGATTAACATATAGGCCATTTATGTGCAGATTTTCAGTGGCAAGTTCCACTGACGATAACAATTTATTTCAAACAGGTAGTCATGCTAAATTTGTTTATCACTGAAGGAAACTCTATCCTTTGCAAGCAAAGATTAAAGCTGGTACTGGCAATATCAGTAACGTGGCAGATCATGTTGGACAGTACTTGCATGGAAAAAACAAAAGCAACGAGCAGCAAACTAACAAAAGCAACAGCAGAGTGGGAAACCTCACTCACCCTCAAAAGCCTCCACTGTGATAAGAATACGTGCACACTAACTTATTAGTTGGAACTACTGACTGCATGTGTAATATGCAGGCTGCATGTATGATACACTCATAAGGTCAGGTTTCCTGTCACTGGACTTTGGTGATGAAAATTGGAAACTACGTTCATTGCATGGAAATCACATTGATTTTTTTTTTATGTTCAGATTCATGTTGAATCCAGACAAAGTAAACTTAATTACTGAAAGTATTTAATACTGTCTGATGTCACTTATTTTGTTCACTCATAGCTTTGTACGTATAACAAAAGTAGTGAATTTCTACAGCAAGCGTGAGCAAATAAGCCATTTTTTTTTATAAATCGCAATTGAATTTACATAATGATGTGATTTATTTGCAGTTTATGAATCACTTGACAGTCCTAATAATACATCTTTATAATGCACATTGAAGTCTCAGTAGTGTTAGCAGACTGCAATAGTCCCGCTCATCTTTTGTTCACATAGCAGTAGAATTTTTTTTTACGTTTTGCATAGCAACTTAATTTCATATAATGATTTTTTCTGAGTGCAAGCTAAACCACAGGTTAGGAATTCCCAGGAGATGTGCAGAGCTGGCATGGTGCCAAGTGGGAGGACGGCTAACACAAACTGTCCATCAACAGATTGGCAAAAGTGTCTAACTGTACACCAGCATGGTGAAGCCACAAGGAAAGGGTTCCCAATAAAGCGGCTGGCGAGTGCTGTTAAAGAGCTTTGATTCAGTACTGTTATTCATACCTCTTTTTTTTGTAGGCCAGTATTCAAAACACAAGCAAGATTACAGCTCTAATGAATTGCTTTCAGATGTCAAGAGTGTAAAGCCTCTCATGTGTCTACAGGCCCTCATTGTTGCTCAGTGCTCTCTCTTTCTCTCTCTCTTAAGAAAGGGGGGCCACAATGCCTGAAACCCATTTCTCTGCTGACTCACTTTGAGTCGTTTCTGTCTCAAGGTCACTGGCAAGGCAATTGTTTTAAGCAAAAACACGTAGCTTTGTAATCGATACAAAAATATCCTTTGCTTGCGCGGTGCCTCTATAAAAGGGAATTAATTTGAGGATTAAGAAATCGGAGAGCAGAGCTCGCTGGCTCTGGCGAGTGCACTTTAACCCAAACTTTCATCACCTGACTTAGGTGAGTCTGGCTACAACAAAGGATAATGGTGGTGCTGACGGACGGTGCTGTGCTCTCTCTGTGTGGCGTGTCCACCCGGACTGTTTTGTGGACTCTAGCTCCGTCAGACGCAGCCCACAGAGAGGATCTGGGTGGCGGAGAGTTTGTTTGATGTGTCTGTGGTGCTCCAGGAAGAGATACATGCGGCTGTGATTTCTGAAGCCAAGACAGATTCTTTGACTTGAGGCTGCGTTCGCTCCATGTACAGTTATTTTAATGCCGGTTTAACTTACACAGGTATAAAATTATGCTTTTATAACCGGACAACATAACTGCTCAGAAAATGAACTAATGGCAAAAAACCAGGGGAAATGAAAAAAAAATTAACCATCACTACATCGGAGAACCCTGATGGACTAAAATTCTGTTATACTGAAGAGGCTGAGGGATTCAATATAGAACATTGCATATCATAACAAATAATATATTAAATGCTAGTTTTAGGATGGAATGCCCGTAGACACAATTGTGGGTAAAATGTTTAGGTGAAAATGCCTTTATGCAATCTTCTTCATAGCTCAGATGTAAATATTTTAAATAGTTTTGTGAAAATGATCAATTGATTATTTTGCCTTTTTTTTTCAATTACCAAAATGAAAATTGTGATAGTTTCTTCTTAGAATTGCTGTGATTATAGATATGACCAGTTGCCCCTGCAATTTCCCAGTGATGGACGTGAGTAACAAATTCAGGTTTCAGTCAACCCTTGAAACCTTAGAAATAAAAGAGCCAAAAAGACTTATTTGGATAGATCCTATAAAGGAGCCACTTTCGATTCCTTTTCAGAAGATGATTTCTTTCGCAAAGAACATTTCAAGGGATGCTTCACAATTAAAACCACTCAGCTGAAAGGTTCTTTAGGGAACCAGAGACTCTCCTAGAGCATCATTCCAGAACACCTGGCACTGTTTTCACAAATGTGGTTACATCTTATAAACAGCTCCAACTTGGTCATAGACCTCTGTAGATCTGATTTTTTCAACTTCCACCAAGCATGTCCTCTCCCACCACTCTCTTCATATCTCTCCTCAGCCCATAGAAGCATTCCTGAAAAACCCAGCCCACAAATCAGCTGTGGAATGCATGTTGTTGGTCTGAAAATGGATTTGGAGGCAATAAATTCTCTACTGCTACAGCAATGGGAGCGCCAGTTCTGTAATGACGCAGAAGAGTCAGGGCTTGCCCTTGAAAGAAACAATATGGCTCAAGCGCTGAGTCGACTCCAAGCGTTTGTTATTACAAAAGGCATTTTTCTCCTGTTAGGTGGGATCTCCATTGAGTTGTAGACTGTGCTTCAACACGCCTCATCAGACAGATGGACCCAGCACCATTAAGGTGACTGGAGGACTCTTCTGACTTCCTTTGGGTGTTTGGATGGTCATTTTTCACTTTATTAATTTCTATACAATTCTATGTTAAAACACATCGCTGGGTGCATGGTAGTCTCCTATACACTTTCAGTACGGGATTCTTAGTGTTGCACGGTAGTGAGCACATGCTTATGTTTATGGGAAGGGAGAATGTTTCTGTTTTTGCTGGGGGACTGAGGGAGAGTTGAAATGAGGCCTGTGTGTATGGTGGTAGGTGGGAACACAAAGCATTGCGATGGTAGCCGTCAACAGCTGAGGGACTCACTAAGCAGCTGGTGACAGATCCGTTGGGATGCATGACCACTTTACACTGCACCGTGTGTGTGTGTGTGTGCGTGTGCATGTGCGTGTGTGCATGCGTGCTTGGGAGATACCTCAGTAGGGACACACACTCGCACTCTGTTTTTACTGAAGTCTTAACAATCCTGCACAATGCAGCCCAGGAATTCCACCTGGGTCTTGTCTTCACTGGTAAAAAAGCAGGAATCCGCCTTCTAAACTGCAGCCTTCGGGCAGTAAAGGCATCAACAGAGAGCATTCCAGCTTACTCACCCGTTCTCGCTTATCAATCACAATCCAATCTAAGAGCTTATTTCATCCTGATTAGGGATGAATGATATGGAGGAAAAGGTCACATTGTGATAGTTTAGGTTTTAAAATAAATACAGTTACTTGTGAATTCAGCTGCTGTATTAAGGTGCCACAGACATTCAATTACACACTTGTAGCTTGTATAAACTCAAAAGAATGGGATGCAGAAGCAGCTTGAGCCTAAGGTCATCATGTCCTATGGCAAGGGTTGTCTTAGTCTGTGGAGCAGTTGAACTGTATTCTCTAAAGTGACCATCCAATTCCTTTAGGAGTGGCATTTGTGGTCCAGAACTAACCATCCAACTTTAGTAGCTGTACATTCTCTACTGGCTGCATTTAAAATCCTCACAGCCATGCCTCAAAGCAACATCTAGTGCAACACCTTCCCAGAAGAGTAAAAGAATAGAGGCTGTCTCTATAGCAAAGAGGGTTAAACTCCAAGTTTAATACCACTAAGTTCAATGGAATGGTCAGATAAGCAGAAGAATGACTAGATGAGCAGACATCTACAGAGATTTACAACTTTTAAACATGCTGTGTATATAAAACAAAAATGTTTTCAGATAAGCGATTCCCAAATGGAGATAAATTAGTAATGGAGAGAGTGTGTGTACTTAGGGAAATGAAAGGGAAGTATTTTTACTTAGGGCTGCAGGTTAGGTACAAAATTATAATAGTACACACTGCAGTAATGGTATATATTGCAAGTGTAAAATACTGTCACGCCCAAAATTATTGGCATTCTTCATGAAAATTGGCTAAAATCAACATATTAGATAAACCACACACGCAATGAGTGGTAGGTCAGGCCAATCATTCTAGAGTTGATTCTACCTACCAATTTGGGACGGATCATGACTTTGTGGTCAGTCAATTATAAAAAAGTGATCATCATACTCTAATAAGCTGTGAAAGACAGTTGTGAAAATTGTGAATGGGTCTCTCTCTCTCTCTCTCATTTAAAGAATGATCTAAATGTTCCTAGCAAATCTTGAATAACATTTTGATCATCCCTACTTCCAATACACATTGGTGTGACATGTTTAGGAGATATATTTAACGTTTAGGAGTCATTTAATTTTTAAGCATAATTATTTGTTTGTTCGATCATGCCTACCTTCATCCAAGTGCCTCAGGAACATCTGTGATTGGTTAGGATTTTCACAGCACACAGTAAACGATTCTTTGACTGGTTGGAGGTTTGCTTCTTGAATATTTTGACAGTGAAGCCATATGTCATGATAACAGTTTAGAAGCGATATATTGCACAACATAGTCCTTATGTATCACTAATGCATAATTTGATCAGCTGTACATAGACAAATGGTTAAACCTTATCGCTAATTGAGCCTTATTAGCAAAGCAGGGAGCACATCAGTCTTGTAATCTGAAGGTCGTAAGTTCGATCCTCAAGTCCCCAAAAAACACCGAAGTGGTGGTTGGAGAGTTGCCCTTGTGATCAGAATGTTGTGGGTTTGAATCCCAGGACTGCCAGTGGTACCACTGAGGTACCCTGGAGCATGGTAGTGTCCCCGCACACTGCTCCCCAGGCGCTGCATCCCTGGCAGCCCACTGCTTCACTTGGTGAATGGGTTAAATGCAGAGAAAGAATTTCACACTGTTCTCACATTCTGTGCTCTGGTGTGTTCACGCGTGACTTTAAGGGGCCTCTTTGCTTAATATGATGTCATGGTACAGTATATTCTACTACTGTTTTTCCCCCAGCAGACTCTGGGAATCAGGGTTTCTACATGCAGACACCACAAGCAATGTGATATGCAAGCAAGATTCCCACATTTAGAGAGTGGGTTATGTTGTTGGAATCACTTTGAGGTGAAATAATTTGTTTTCGAATTCGCTCATCCTCAGGCTTCATTCCGATCCTCTGACCAAAGAAAGCGCACTCAGGTGCATTCTTTCATCTTGTGCAGACGGTGAATGCAAAGGTGTCCAGATATCTAAAACTATTAAGGCTTTTCATGCTTCACGTCAGGCTTGCTCCCAGGTAACAGCGCCCTGCTTGATCATTACCCAGCGTCTGACTTGAGTTTGATCTGAAGTGGCAAACATGAGGGTATGAAGCATAGCAAAATTATGAGGATGTTTTCATTTTTTTTTTTCTTTGTCGATCAAGGCAGTTCAGCTGCTTTTGTAGTCCAGCTGCAGAGGATCTGCGTGTCTCACAAAGTAAATCTCACGAATGATAAATTAACTTGTACACTATCCAGTGAAGTTCAGTTTAACTCTTTAAGCATCAGTGTATTTGTATATTTTGGTGTATGGTGCATGAGGAGATGCCTTAGTTTGTAGACTCTCTGGTCTGTTCTGTCTCAAAACTCATGGTATTATTCTTCAGTAAAGCAACTACACTTACATAAGTGATATACTGACCAAGTATCGATAAAGTACTGCTCATAATCCCTACAATCTCCTTGATTGTGAGGATCATCCTAGACCATCCTAGAATAAAATAATATACTAAATGGTTTAGGAGCAAAAATATATAGAAATGTCTGAATCAGTATTGGTTTTACCACCTAACTGGGAGTTTTCCACTGATTAAACATCAAAGCAGGGCTTGTACTCTGGACGCTTTGGTTCATCAGTCAAAGGCAGATTCAACAGCCTGATTACTGACAGACTGGAGGAAAGCGATCATTGCAGGAGATATCTCTATGTGGACGAATAATTAATAGCACTACAAGAAGCAAGAGAGAAAGGAAACTCATGCTTGGTGCACAAAGAGGCAGGCGCACTTGCAAGGGATACTCGTGTGAGTTTAATGAGAGAAAGGTGGGAAATGAAACAAAGGAGGTTCGTTCCCAGCTCTGGCTCAATACTACAACTTTCACGAACACCTCCAATATTCCAGAGATTGAGATGGCCATGGGTGTGAGACACAGCCGTGACAAACATTGTATGAATCCAAAGTGCACTCTGCCAACATACACTAAATGGACGAAAGTATTGAGACACCTGACGATTACACCAACAGGGACTTTAATGACACTGCATTCAAATATATGGTCCCCTTTGCAGCTATAACAGCTTCCACTCTTCTTGGATAGCTTTCCACAAGTTTTTGGAGTTTCTGTGGGAATTTGTGCCCATTCATTCTGTAGAGCATTTATGGGGTCAGACACTGATGTTCGACGAGAAGGCCTGGATCACAATCTCCGTTCCAGTTCATCCCAAAGGTGTTGGATGAGGATGAGGTTAGGTTTTTCCACATCAAATTCATCCAGCCATGTCTTTATGGAGCTTGCTCTGTGCATTGGAGCACAGTCGTGCTGGAATAGAAAACGACTACAAACTAGACGCATGGTGTTGTCTTAGTGTGCTGAAACAGGTAAGATTGCCCTTCACTGGAAGTAAGGGGTCTAGCCTAATCCATGAAAAAAGGTGTGTCCCAATACTTTTGTCCATATATTATAGATCAGCAGTGGTCCACAAGTACATGGACATATTGTAGCATATTGTAGCAAAGCCATCCAAAATTGGTGACTTTGCAGAAGGTAAAAATAGTTTTAACATTTAATGGAAGTCAATGTAAAAATATTTTACACCAAGTAATTCTGGACCATTTCTGTTGATCCATTCCTCCTAACATTTCAAAACAATATTTTTAATTGTTCAGTGTGTATTCATTTAAGTTTTTATATAAAAACAAACACATTAGGGTTTGCTGAGGTTACACTTCACTTGAGCCCTGCTACATGGTATTGACATAACAATGCCATAATCATGTTAGTATGTCAGAACCAGCAAAAAGCCTGATTACTGACAGACTGGAGAAATCATATGTAGACGATTATGTTCGCTAATATAACAGTGGCATGCCTTAGCAGTAATGTCATAACGGATACCAGAGTGTTTGATGGCATGGCAGCTTGTGTCATCGGCTTTTTTAAAGAGCTCTTGGTGACATTACTTAGAGGAGCAAGAGTTTCTCAGGGACCTTCAGGGACTTAAGTGGCACCAGAGAGCAGGGCAGTGACTTCTGATTGCCCTCCAGGGGGTTGTATGGTGCTGTACGGTGCCGTCTGGACCCTGGTCCCAAGTGGCCCACCACTTTAGGATACAAGTGACACCTACGTTTAACAGTGGTATGTTTAAATAATTGGCAGATTGCAAATTTAGAAACTAGTCGATTTACTGGCTCCTAAAGACAATATCAATGAAAAGCTCCTGGCCCCTGGTATGAGACTACGGTTGGGTCCATTTTGTCTTCAACAAATAGAAAAGACACTGAATAGCATTTGACATTTATTCCAATAATGAAGCTTAATGTGCTTCCAGAAACCCAACCCAAAGCAGAGCATGACACATAGGCCAGTGCTGCTGTCACTGTCTGGGAACAGCTCATCATCATCATCCTGTAACAGTAGAGGTTCATCAGATTAATCCTGGGCAGCGTCAATGATGACTGTGAGTGTGATGACCAAACCGCATATTTTCTACCACACAACAGAAGCCAGTGTCATAACATGGCAGGAGGGCACACAGATGCGTCTCTGTGGCATCTAATCCCCGCCTAAAGCTGGGGCTGCGGAGAGAACAATCCAGCGGCTTTGATTAAAAGCTTCATGTAGAAACATATTAGTGCAGTGGAAGAATGAGTGAGAGCCTGCAGGCATGAAGCTGGAATTCTCAGTTTGTTTTGTGGAGGAAGGAGGGAGGGAGAGAGAGAAAGAGGGAGGGAGACGAAAGGGAGAGGGAGAGACATATATATGTAGAGAGAGAGAGAGCTAGAGAGAGAGGTAATGGAAAGTTCAGCAGAGGGTTAGACTCACCTGAGAGAGAGTAGAAGGGAAACACAGAGAGAGAGAGTGACCTGTAGGCCTGTGTGGCTCTGACTGCCGGCAGATTTTGTTGGGAGGGAGGGGGGGGTTGCACGCTGACAGACACTCAGATATCCACGGCTCTGTGAAAAAGATAAAGGCCACATTGTTTTAGAGCAGGAGCTGGTCTTAATCTGAGCTCGCTAAAGATCAGTGGCTGAGCTGCTGGAGCATTAGCGCTTGGTGTTGGTTGTACGGTGCTGAGAAGGAGGAAAGTCCCCGAGAAGTGAAAGGAACGGAGGGAAAGTGTTTTTAGTCATTCAGAAATTTTTACTCCTCCATTTGAAGTCTTAACTGAATTTCAGACGCTGAGAGTGAAATAGGGCCCAAAAGGCCTGGACACAAGTAACATTTTAACATTACATTTTAGCATTACAAATAATGAAATAAACCAATATATTTTGCCCTTAACTCCAAAACTTTTGGTATGAGAAGTATAATTCTGCAGTGGGGATATGAAGCTTATGTGCATAACAAGTAATAGAAGCCTCAGACTGAATTGTTAAGACTGTATAAAATACTAATAAGTGGACAAAAGTTCAGGTAAGATGGTTACTTATCTATGCAAGATATTACATACGTGATATTCCAATGTGCTTCAAATATAATATATAGGGGATGTATTTTACAAGCTTCTCTTGTTTGTTTAATCTAGAACTATCAAAAATGTTCCTGTGAACTGTATTAGCTTAACACTAACGCACAATACAGCCAAGTAGATTTATCGTGTACTACTGGAGTACCACATGAGTGCTAGCATTATCCTGGAGGTGTTTTCTGACATTGACAACTACAGGTTCTTTTTCACACAGCTATTAAGCTGCTATTACTAGAATTGTGGTTTTAGTTCTAGCGCTAAAAAAGTAAACCAATCCTGTCACCAAATATTTGGACCGATGGGGGTAAATGTGTGTAAATTACATTTTTCACCAAATTACCGCTTTAAGGACAAGTCATAAATCATCCTCTTGTATGTGCCATAAATCAGCCTAGCAGAGTCATCATTAACTCCAGGATGTGTTCTTTGTAAATGATGATCATCCAAACAAAGTGCAAGCCCCATTCTAAATGAATCAAGTGGTGTAACCCCAAGCCCAGCAGATTTTGACTCCATCAGAATTTCGGGATCAAAGCTCATTCGTCTCCGTGGTGATAGAGATCTGAATCTTCAAAGGGAACCACACTGCCCTGTCATTAGCTACAGGTTATGTTGCTGTGTTATTATCTGTAATTAAAGCTAAATTAAATCAATTAATTTCTCTCCGTGGAGATGGATAACGGATGGAATACTAACAATGTGGATGTGAGAGCAGTGCTGAAGGGGTCGGGCGACGAAGATGTAATAATTTGAGGAGACAGACAGACACACACATGCACAGGTATTGATGGGCTGGAAAGGAGAAACATAGACCAGGTGTTGAACTTCCTGAACATAGATATTAACTCGACCTGTCAACCATTGCCATTCCTCCCTATCATTACGGTGCAGTAGCCACTGCCCTCCCTCAGTGAAAAGCTTTCCTTCTTTAAGACTTCAATAACATAACGAAAGCCGGGCAGTTCGTTCCCCTCAGCTAAAACACTGAGGCCCTTAGAGACAAAGTCACAGACTAATGAGACACAATTAAGAATTTAGAAGAATTTTGCCTGCAAGTGTGCAACTACTGTGAATCCTTATTGTGATATTGACCCGTATTTATTTATTTGCACATTTAAATCTTTGCAATGCTGATATCACAGAAGGCTGCATATAAACTAAAGGTGAGTGGAATGGTCAAAAATTGTTCCCACAGACAAGACTCGCCATGATAACCATTCAAGTGGAAGTAAATCCCAGAAACCCAGAAAGAATATAGTGGAAAGACCACGAATGAAGGAAGGCTCAAGAAGGAAAGTACTTGACACGACTTGTATGCTTATTATATGTTGTCGAGTTTGTCGCGTGGCTCCACTCACAAAGAAAAACAGAATAACTGATTAATGAAGATTGTAACAAACCTCCCGTTTAGGGAATGAACCACCAAAACATCTGCAATTCAGTCACCAAGTGTTTTGTACAATTGTGAGCTTGTGTACACATCACTACCGTAGATTAATAAATCCTTTACCAGTATTATTTGCGTGTGAAGCAGTTTTGCATTGTAATGGGCAGTGCAGGACATTGCCTTAAAGGTACAGTAGAAAATTTAGGCTACTGTCACTGCTGCATTTCAAAATCATTTTTACAGTTTTCATTTTTTGTGTAATAAGTGAAACACCAATAAATCCCAAATACTTTACCAACACTTGGGTTCAGCATAGCTTAAAATAAGAGAAAAACATATAAGGAGAGAACAGTTGCAACACACAATAAATGTGATTAAAAGAAACAGGCAAAATGATTTGAGGTAAAGTCATCAGCTTATCCAACTGATGTATTAGCAATTTACCGATCATATGCCTTTAAAACTGACTAACACTTCAGCTGGATTAGATACTACACCTGCTAGCATCCTTACAAAGTAACATTACATTTTGGCCATTTGTTTTAAGTTGTTTTGCTTTTTTATTTTAAGTACAGCTTTTACTATGTATAGCACTTCAGTGCAACAAAGATGCAAGACTTGGACTCACCCTGCTCACCCTGACACTTGAGACTGTAATTAGACTCCCCCAGAGACTTGAGACTCTACTCTGACTCTCTGACTCACCCAGAGACTTGAGACTCTACTTCCTCACCCAGAGACTTGAGACTCTACTCTGACTCACCCAGAGACTTGAGACTCTATTCTGACTCACCCAGAGACCTGAGACTCTACTTCCTCACCCAGAGACTTGAGACTCTACTTCCTCACCCAGAGACTTGGGACTCTACTTCCTCACCCAGAGACTTGGGACTCTACTTGGACTCACCCCGAGACTTGAGACTTGACTCAGATTCACACACCAGAAATTCTAGACTTGACCTGGATGTACAACATCCAGAAACTTGAGGCTCAACTCAGTCACCCAGAGTCTCAAGACTTGGGTGGGACTTGAAACATATCATGAAACTTGAAACATGTCACATCATTAATGGACATCAAAGCCATCTATCAGGATAAAAAGTGAAGAATCTCTGGAAGAATTATTAAATTAAATTATTGTAACAGAGTGTATAACCTTTGCCAGTTGTGTGCTCTGAGCATCATGATCAGTCAAAGTTGCAGATCAGGTTTTGTCGGTGTATTGATGAATCAAGGCAGTTACTAAAAATCTTAAATCAGTATCATGTAATTTCATGTTTAACACATCAAAATATTTTCTTTACTTATTGAAAGGCGTATCACAAACACAATATGCTGCTATGTAATTGCAATATAGTATTTTCTCCATATTGTACAGTCCTACTCTCTCCCTCTCTTTCTTAGAACTAGCACAACTAGTTCTAAGATCAGAGTGAAAGGTTGTAGGAAGTGTGTAGGCTCTCGCTCCAGGCTGCTGTCCTCACTACTCCTGACAGCCTCCAGGCTCAAACTGACTGCTCACTCATTTCCCTGTTTGTCTGGGCTGATCGTGCCTCTGAAGACATAATTAGCCACACACAGGACGGTTTCAGCTTCCACTGAGGAACCGCAGCCGCTTTGAAGACCTTGCGCTCCTCACTTACTTCAAATATGAATCCAGTGTTTACGGTCAGCACAAGGCTGTAGACAAGTTTTCTTGTTTCTGATGAAATTTCCCCAAATTCCAGCTCCTGCTTTGATCAAAAGTTGTCAAAAAAAAAATGTAGAACTGGCTTCAGGCAAGTGGGGTTTTCCTTCCATGCCAATGACTAGCTGGCTCAATTTTTTTTTTTTTTTTTTTTGCACAGGTGTTGGTTTAATCCAAAGATACCATAGAAAAGGTGTATCTTTTAAGGGAGCCTCAAGGTTTTTAAGTTATCAAAAATAGCTTCATGTAGGTTCTGTCACTGTATAACACACACTTTTTTTATAAAATGGACAGAATCCAGGCTTCAGATTGGCTGCTATAACTGTAAGCAAGTGTGACTGATGTTGTAACTGGTGAGGAACATGCATTGTTGGCTAAAACTAAGGAAGCGAATACTGATCCTATAAATTTGAGGTAGTGGTGGTGGGGGGGGGGGGGTACTCTGTAAATTCCAAGCTATTGCTTTTAAAATGAAAGCCCATCTACCACTTAACGTTGGTTTTACTGCTGTGCTTGTGTCTGCATGGTATTCCATGGGATGATTAATATGAGATGAGAATGGAAAGTGAAATTGCACAGCTATTAATAAATGACTGACGAAGCCCTGTGGAAAATACATGGCTAAATATTTTTCTTCAAGGCGTGTTAAACTAATGTCACAACAGCGCCTCTCCTCCTGTTTTCCCCGTCACGGCTTTTCTGACTCCATATCGGCAGATACAATTACTCATTCCATTACTTCATCTATCTCATTTAAAGAAGAGTAAATATGCTTTCGTAAGGAGCTTCTGCAGATCTTATTCTTTTAAACACTTATATTTAGCATATCTGTGAGGAAAGGAGTCTAAGGTTCACTCTCGTTAGTCAATAACATTTGTTCACTAGTTCTCTATTCTCTACAGCTTTACACCCCTGGCTTTTGAGCTTTATAATTTTATTTTAGCTTAACAGTGCATCATAAAGTGAAGACGAAAAGAACCTAACACACACCAGTTTTTATGCTGGTAGTTGCTAGAAGTTCCACCTACTTCAGTAGGTGTTGTTTTTTGTTTTTTTGTTTTTTTGACTGATGTTCTTGTTCTTTTTACTCATTTTGGTTTATTAATTTAAATAAAAATATTTTTTCTTGACCTTACTCTTCCCACGTCTGTTTACTGGCACCTAAAGTGGTCTCTCTAAAGAATCAGGTTCTTAACCCCGCTCAAACGGCCTGAAACAGGAATGGAAAGGAACATGCATTATGCCACCATTAGCACCACAACAGGTAGTGCTATTGGGAGGAAAAGTAGGGTAATAAATCAAGGGCTCATGAATGAGGGCCAAAAACCATGCATTCAGAGTCCATTTAGACATTCACACAAAGAATTCCAGTCATTTGGCAGTAACTGTCATGAGAATTAGTATTTTGTACTATTACTATATCTACTGCTTTTACTCTTCAAAACTGTGCAACATTGTGCCTTAAGTATGACACTTTACTGAAGACCAGTGTTTTAAGGCTTTGACATGTAAGTAAGCTTCAGTGACAACGGACCTACATAAACATATTATGAAGGCTTATTTCATCTAACAGCAGTGTGGTTGTGACATCTGACACTGGGTGGAATAAGCTTTCCTAAATGTTAATATAGCTTTATGACAGTTGTCATGAAAGGTTTTAGTGTAGTGTTATCGAATTACGGTATGTTAAAATATTCAGAATTCCTCATATTTCAATAGTGGAGATGAAATATCTCAACACAGTTAGTTAGTATTGGTAAGTTATCAGTGCCTTTACTGAATACTGAATAAAGCTTCTGATAATAAATTTAATAATATATTTTGATGGTCAGGAGAGCATCTACAGAGCATTTACTTTGGACCACCAGAAAGAGGGTCACCATTATTACTCCTATGCACCAAGAAAACACAGTTCTAAAATCTGATTGGATTTGGAGCCATACTGAAACATTATACAAACATATGACCTCACACAGCAGCATTTGTGTATTTATGCTTAAAGTTACTAAAAATTGGCCTCTTCTTGGAATATTTTCTGGATGGTGCTTGGCAACAGTAATCTGTTAATGGATTTTTGTTTAGACAGAATAATTGTGTGTTTTGATCATTTTTATAATAAATCGAACAATTTATTAAATCTGTATTTTATTTCTTCTATTTCTAAAAGCAAAAGATCAACTGAAGCACACTACTTTATTACATTAGACGTTAGCACTCAGGATGCATATTATCAGCTGGTTCACTTGGTAACTCTTATGATTGTATAACTTACAGATTAGTTTTACAAGAGTAATTTACAGTACTTATGAATAATAATGCGTAAGACTAATAACTGTGTAGGAGTTAAGGGGTTTAATGTAGCACTGATGTTTTGCTGATGAACCAAATCCCAGATAAACTAAATTGCCTAATACACACTGCATAGCATAAAAAATGTATTTATTTAACTTTTTTTTTTTTTACATCACAGACCCCTACTGGTACCCCAGCCGAACCGTGACCGTAGAACCACCATCCTTTCCTACGCGAATGGACGGGAGATTCTCAGGTGTCCCATCTTCAGGCTTTTACCGCAGCTGTTGATGGACGAACCTTACCTGCTGGGAAGTTCAAGTCAGCGCCATTAGTCTTTCAGCATCAGGGGCATGGTTTTGGAGCGGCTTGCCGAATGCCACCCCTGTAATGCCCCGTGTTGACTGTCCTGCTTAATTAAGGTATCCATGTCTGTTAGCAAACATTTCTGTGCTGGTGATGTTTTTTTTTTTTCTTGCTCTTTAAAGCGTACTCAGTTCACACGGCCTGTGTAAATGTGTACAAGAATGAAAAGGAACACACATTTGGCCACCATTAGTACTGCGACAGGTAGTAATAAATCAAGCGCTCATGAATGAGGGCCCAAAATATGCACTCTTTCAGGGTACATTCAGAGCTTTAAACAGAGAAGAATTCCAGTTATTTTACTGTGACTGCCATGAGAATCTCCATTTTTTTTTACTAGGGGGTGGTTTAGGGGGTTGTTGATTTAGGTTTACAAATCAGCAAGCACTGGAATGAGATATATTCCAACACCACTGGGTCCAACCCCCCAGCTGCTGAGCAAATGAATATATATATATATATATATATAGCGAGATATCGCATCTGTGCCTTTCTATCTGCCATAGCCAGGAGAATATATTGTGAAAACATTGTGAAATATTCACCATGTTTGTGTCTTCTAATGTAATACCAGAGAACGAGACTCTCTTTCTCTCTCTCGAGCATGTGTATGTTGACTTTTTTCAGAACAGTCAGTTAATCAGTTAATCGATTGCGTATCGCATCGTTATGTTAGAATGATAAAATAAGAAATGCTGAAATGTTTCATTTGTGATCAATAGATAATTGAGCCAGAGCATCTCCAAAATAACAGATCTTGTGGGGTGTTCTTGGTATGCTGTGGTCAGTAGCTACCAAAAGTAATACAAAGAAAGACCGCCCGTGATCGGGCAGCAGGGTCATGGGTGCCCATTGATATACATGGGGAACAGGCTAGTCTGCTTGGTCCGATCCCATAGAGGAGCACAAACTGCTGAAAATTTTCATTTCGTGTTAGCTATGCTAGAAAGGCATGAGAGCTTGCTGAATATTGGGCCGCATACATGGTCTCCAGATTCCCCAGATCTCAGTCGCATCAAGCATCAGTGGGATGTGCTGGATAAAGTAGTCTGATCTATGGAGGCCCCATTTTGCAACTTACAGGGCCAGATACCAGAGCACGTTCAGAGGTCCTGTAGAGTCTGTGCCTCAATGGGTCAGCGCTGTTTTGGCACTATGAAGAGGACCTACACTATATAAGGCAGGTGGTGTTCATTAAATCAGTGTGTGTGTGTGTTTGTGTGTGTGTGTGTGTGTGTGTGTGTGTGTGTGTGT
>JBBIGA010000132.1:13988200-13998462 GCA_037576975.1 Alestes dentex | reverse complement strand
TGTGTGTGGGTGTGTGTGTGTGTGTGTGTGTGTGTGTGTGTGTGTGTGTGTGTGTGTGTGTGTGTGTGTGTGTGTAAAATGAAATATTTAAGTTTGTTGTTCATAAGTTTGTTGTGTATATATATATATATAAAATACAGTGTAAATATATAGATATTTGTGTGTGTGTCTGTGTGTATGCATGTGGGGAGGACTATGGGGAGTGTATTTGGAGGGGGTGGGTTTGTGTGAAGACCCAGAACAGGCAGGTGACAGTGGCGTGATGACAGGTGTGTGTCCAGCTGAAGCAGGTGTGTGTTGGACACCCTTACAGGGTGATATCTTTGGCTTTGGTGTAGTGGACACCCGCCGTAGATGTGGCTAACGCAGCTCTTCAAAGTGGACTTCTGGCCTTTGAAGAAATCAAACAAACTCCACTGAGTGTGTCATGATAATCTAGTGTACGTAAATTTATTCTTGCCTAACATAAAATACAGCTTGCAATCTGCAAGTATCTGCCAATACAACAGACTCTGGTTAAAATGAATTCATCAATATTGTTGTACAGTAATGAATATTGAGTAAATAGTACTCGTGCCTCAAGCTTTAGCATTAGTCATGTATTATAAGTGTAAAGTGTCCATTTGTCATACATGAAGACACCACAGCATAGCACACAGTGTGAGCAGCACAAAATTGTTTTGTTTAACCCATTCACCAAGTGAAGCACCGGGCAGCCATGAACATAGCGCCCTGGGAGCAGTGTATAGGGACAGCATCTTGCTCAAGGGAACCTCACTGGTGCCACTGGCAGCCCTGGGATTTGAATCCATGGCTTTAACTGATACTTGATGATGCTACATAAAAGCAGAATGTTATCACATCAAGCACAATGCAGTAACTTGCTCTCTCTATATAAAGTAACAAGGACACATCATTGATGCGAAGCACTGTTCTTATGGAGTGCTACGCCCATCCGACCCACTCACAGAAAGAAGGGAAACTGTAATCTCATGGACTCTCACCGATGGCTGTGGCATCACCACGGATCAAACTCACGATTTCATGACGTCAGCTTCAATGGTTTGACAAATTTTATTACCATGTGTGCATGCTATAGTAGAAGATGACAAAGTATGCTACTTTTTACCTAAGTTTTGTTCTTAATTTGTTCTTATATACACTGACCACTCACAACATTAAAACCACTGACAAGTGAAATTGATAACATTGGTTACAATGTTACAGTGGCACCTCTGAAGGGGTGGGATATATTAGGCAGCTAGATAAACAGTGGGTTCTTGAAGTTAGTGTGTTGAAAGCAGTAAAAGTTCAGCAATTTTTGATGGCTAAGCAATTTTTGATGGCTAAGCAAGTGGGTCAGGACAACCCCAAAATGGCAGGTCTTGCGGCATGTTCCTAGTATGCAGTGGTTAATACCTACCAAAAGTGGTCCAGTGAAGGACAACCAACAAACCAGCAACAAGGCCATGGACACCCAAGGCTCACTGATGTATGTTGGGAGCAAAGACTAGCAGTTTTTTTGTGGCAGTGTATAATTTTTCACGCATTTTAGTGCTAAATTATTAAGAAATGTGTAATTTACTAATCTTGTAACATAAGAATTAACACAAATTCAGCTACATTTCCATATAAAATATAACTGTGTAACTGTCGCGAGAACACAGAGTGTGTGGGATGGTGAAATACCGCTGTACTCCGAGGCGGAAGGTTTGAATGTAGCCAATCCAAGAACATTATTCATTTTTTCCTTGCTGCTGATTGGCTGCTGCCCTGTGACGCATCTCTGACAGCTGCAGTCCAGCATTTCCACAGTTTCCCGCATGTAGTGTTTCACTGAGTGTTCTCGTGTTCTCGTGTTTTATTCTGCTTAAAGCCCTGTATTTTTATTATTGAAAGCTAAATTAATTTATTACTGTATTTACCCTGCTTATACCAAAGCGCATACCAAAGAAAAGCTGTGCTCCAAACATAAACAAGCAACACTAGGATGAGGGGGCGTGGCGCACGAGGCGTGGATGTCACAGTCAGGTGTACTCAGAGCGGGAGGTTTGAAAGTAGCCAATCCGAGAACGTTATTTATTTCTCCTTGTTGTTGATTGGCTGCTGCCCTGTGACGCTCCTGCCCAGAATTTCCCCCTGGAGCATCTCGAGTGTTCTCGTGTTTTTCATTTTGTTCTTTTTAAAGCCCTGTATTTTTATTACAATAAATTAAATTCATTTATTACTTTATTTACCTGCTCATACCAAAGAAAACACACGTGCATTATTTACAGTGCAGTCTATGCAGGGGTAACAACATGTAAATTGTACAGTATGAATACGTGTTTACTTTACATTTTCTTTAAGGCTAATGAGTTTAATTTGAAATTAAGGTGTTTTGGAAGCATATTTGGGAGCATATTTGGGGGCATATTTAGGGTTTACACTATAAAAATAGGCATTTTTAACCACATCACAACAACGCAGTTTTTCACTATACGGGGGTGCTTTGGACAAAAGTATTGGGACACATGACCAATACAGCAACAGGAAGTGCTTCTATTGGAATTTGTGCCCATTTATTCTGTAGTACGTTTATGAGGTCAGGCACTGTTGTTGGACGAGAAGGCCTGGCTCACAATCTCTGTTCCAGTTCATCCCAGTGGTGCTGGACTGGGTTGAGGTCAGGGCTCTGTGTGGGCCGGTCAAGTTCTTCCACACCAAACTAATCCAAACATGTCTTTATGGACTTTGCTTTGTGCACTGGGGCACAGTCATGCTGGAATAGAAACGGGCCACAAATTTGGAAGCATGGCGTTGTCCTTAATGTCTTTGCATGAGGTGCTGGATCCAATCTAGATCTGGCATATTCCGGGAAAAATTAATATAATGTAGAAATGTTGGCAGATTTTGAGGAATTTGTCTGCACTGAATAAACTCTGGTTTGTGTTTTCTTTTGTCCGTTCTTCAAAGTAACTACTGGATGCATTCTAAAGGTGCATTTAGAGGCCTTAAAGTTGCCTTACTTTCACCAGGTTTTGTAACGCGGTTGCAAAACCCGCAGCTGACCCCAGCACTGTCTGCTGAAGCTTCCCACACTGTTACAAATAACAATTAATCTGCAGTCTGACAGCATCAGGGAAAAAACCTTCATCAGTAATCCTTAATTACACGTTATCACCTCTTTATTTCTGGCATGGAGAAAATTACCGACAATGCTGACAAATTTAAGTGCATTCTAATTCTGGATCATCGGCCTGTGCATCAACTTTACCTGACCCTTTGTTCTGTTGTGTTGAGGTGCGTGCCAAATAATAATTAGCAGAGAACATGCCCTCTGAAGAGGAGTGTTTCTGTCATCGGTGGCAATATAGGGCCAGCGTGTACGTTAATTAGCCTACAATGTTTATGCCTTCAACCATCTTCCGATGCAGTGTGAATTTAACTTTGGCTGGTGCTTTTTGATGTTTCGGCATGTCTTTCAATCCCTGCCTTGATAGCTTGCATGCTTCCACCTGTTGAGAACCGCAGCAGAGGCTTTTCAGCTTCTTAGACCTTTAAGTGAACTTCAGTAGTGCATGGGGTGCTAATGCTACTTTGGTAAGACTTCCCTGTAGGTCACTGGTTCGCAGCATGATGACTAATAAGAAACTAGTGCTAACACTTTCCTGAAGAGCATTTATAAAGCTATATAACACCTTCATAAGCCAGTCAGGACATCTGACACATATATATTTCAGAGGTCCCTTTCTAGGGACTATATTCTATATTTTCTAGAATAAACCGTAATAAATTATAAAGTAGGTTTATATCAGTTGTCATAAAAACCTTCTAAAAATGATAGGTAGCCTTATGAATGTTGCCTTGTCACTGCAAAAAAAATTTTTGTTTCAGACCTGACTGGGCATCTGTTGACCAGATATTATCTGCGTGTTGGATTATTTCCAGTACAGTATTGACACTGACGTAGTTGCAGCATAGTAAGTGTGTTTGGTTTTGGTACATGTGTATCAGGCACAGTGCTGTTGCTTTACCCACATCAGTATCACCCACAGCAATTACAAAAACAATTTGCAATGCAAAGCAATAGATTGTTACATTTTTGTGAGAATCGCTGGTGCACAAGCAAAAGAAACGGGTAGAGAAATGGGTAGAACTGTTCAAAAATAACTCTCCTGCTGAAGGATTAAGGATTAAGCAGGACATATACAACCGTCATTTTTCTTGATTTAGATTGTCTTCAAAATACCATCACAGTGCATCGAACGCAGCATTGTGAATCTAATCGTGGGCTGAGTGTATTGTTACACCTCTGCTGACAGTCATTTCCATAAGAGATTAGCAATGCAATTTAATATTTGTGTTTCAATACTGTATTTAACAAGTTATAGCCTTAGTTTGAGCATGTGGCCGGAAGCCCTCCAGGACTGGACATTCACTACGTACAGCACTGTGTAAGTCTGTGCAAACTGTTTAAATCCAGTCAGAGCAGCTCTTTGGACAGATACAGACCATTAATGTAGGGTTACAGGATGGCTAACATGCAGATGAACAAGAGTCTCTTATCATACACCAACAAGATGGAAGTACAGGACAGGGTGCTCTGATATAGCAGATGCTGTAGACTTGCTAAAAGGGGGTGTGCAGCATAGAGTTTTGGGGGATTTGGAGTACAAGCTTGTGTGTGGAGCCTGCAGGTGGCACTCTTGTTCCTGAGCCTTGCAAGATGTACAAATGATGAGAGGATGGCAGGACTGGAGAAAAAGAATATTTGATACTGATCCTCTAATGTCTATATTTAAACTATAGGCGATTTGAATGCAGATGATCTGTGGTTACTTTTATATGAATCTTCTTCCTGATGTTGCATATGTAAGTTGCCTTCTAAAGCCATATTTTTGCACATGCTATGTTATTTTAGTGTCTTACTATTTCATTAGGTAGCCTTTTATTTGTTTTCCTAATAGACTTAGTTGAATAACAGTAAAAGACATGATTAACACTTGCAAGCATCCACAAATGTTCCCAGAATGACAACAGTTGGAACTGACATATTTGTAAATTACTGTCTTCAAATATACCTTTACAGTGGAAAGAAAAACAAGCCCCATATCATTTGTGTATGGAACCAAAAACCACATGCTTAAGTGTAATTGTCTAAATGTGCTGCTTTGCTCACAGTGGCTTCCTAAATGCACTTAACACCAAGCGAGTCTGATAAACTGTGGTATGCATTCTGAGACTAAACTCTCATGTTCATTCGTGTTGTTTCCCTAAAGCATCCCGCGGCCTCAGTGAGGCATGCAAATCACAGTTTGAGTTTTATAAAGTAAAGACAAGAAACAACAAGCAAAACATTGTGAAATATCAAAGGTCGATGAAATTAAACCATCGTAAAAAACAAACATATATCTACTAGAAATATATACTATGAATATAATCTGTTCTTTGGTATGAGTATGATGTATTGACACATACAGATGAACAAAGTGTAATGGGTTTATATCAACTTACCTTGTTCCTAATCTTGTACTTACTTAAGACTCTTCTAAAAACTTCATCCTTCATCCTAAGATAGCCCTAGTCCTGGGCTTTCACCAGCCATTTGTTGTTGTTTTTTTAACCTACCATTCGTAGTTGTAGAAGAACATCAGAATAAAGTGTGGCTAATATAAATTTGTGAATGTGCCTCAGCTTCATTCAGGGACTTTGTGATGTTGGAAAAAAGTTTAGGAAAAGAAGGGGTTGCCGTTACTGGCTGCTTGCCATTGGGAAAAGAAAGTCTGAAAGGCAAATCAAGTCTCTGCTGTTTGGTCACAAACACTCAAAAGCTCAGAGAGGCCTCTTTCTCTCTATATATTGCTCTCTCCCTCTCAAACTGCTACTTATATTTAGCCTAGTATATAGAAAAGTCATTACCAATATGTTCTATTTGTGTTATACCTATATATGTATATATGTACGAATATATGCATTATTTGTAAATACTTAAATATGATAAGAATTTCTAAGCCCAACTCTACACCTAGCTCTGATTATAACTAAAAAGAAATAAATTTGCTCTTTTAGTTTAAATAAAATGAGTTTAAAAGAAAAAAGCTCGGCCATTTTGTTTTTCCTCAGTCTTTTTGACCGTTCAGAATTTTTTTGTCCTTACATATGCAACCAAACACAATACTCACAAATGCTACAGATAAACGTTCGATCCAGCCACTTCAACCTAATCTGGTTTTCCGCCCAGCCGGGAGACAAAGTCACCTTTAGATTTTTTTTTCTTTTTTTTTTTTTTTTTTTAGGTGCATTTGAATGCAAAGAAGGCCGGAAAGGGGCGGCCTGGTGCTGGGCGTGAATGGGAGCCGCTGTAGCCAGGGAGAAATATGTGACAGGCAGCTTTATCACTGCTGGAAGGCCTGAGCAGCTGAAAAATTATGGTCTCTTTTGAATTTTGGGGGTCTAACCCAACGCACACATTCATAGCACACACTCGCACACACCCACAGCCTTGCTTTTAAGCATCTTTCTCAGTCTTTGTGGTTCAGCTAAGCAGATTGGCACAAAAATGACCATTGGTGAACTAGATTCTATTTACATACTGGTGAACTTAAGCTGACTCTGCTGACACCCACACATTGATAAAGTCTTCAGCCCCAATCTCTTCATAACTGCAAATGGGCTGACACCAGTGTGTCAATCAAGTCACTTATTTGTCATCAATTAGGCTCTTTAGGCATTAGCTCATCGCGTGCGCCAGTTCTTTTGGCATATATGTCATCTTTACATCGAGGAGTAGCCGTTAGGTAGTTACCAAGGAAAGCATTACTTGCTCGGCAAGTATGTTTGTACGTCTGCCAGAGGCGTAATTGTATCAGCTGAATGATGAGGTCATCAGTTCATTTGGACTTAATTGAGCCGCAGATGTTAACGTTCAATAGTTGAGCTGGGATACAGACAGTAAAACTAAATCTTGGGCAGCCAGCATGTGTGGACCACCACAGACAAGAGCACTGGACAGAGGCTTCATCTAATTTGACTAAATTAAATGGTAATGGTGCATTATGGTGGTTCACCTTTAGCCAGTTGAACTTAAGTTCAGTCATAAGTTAAGGTGTAAAGTCACATGTTAAATCACAGGCTTTATAGTGCTGTACAGAATTTTGGCTCTACCCACAGGCACTTCATTGCAATAGTGCACTTAAGGGAGAATGTTATCGTGAATCACATCATGACTGTGATGTTATCCATGAGAACACATGATCTCGACCGTTCTATTATTTTTATACCGCAGTTTTGTAAAATGAAGCAAAGAAGCTCTGAACATTGTATCTTGTGTGGTTTAAAACCGGCAATTTCATCATTATACATAAAAATCAAAAGCTCAGCTTTTTCCGCATTTGCCACATTAACTTGATTGAGGTTTTCTTCAGTTCAGTTTGTTTCTGCTGTCACGGCTGCCAAACAAAAAACCTGAGGAAGGGCAAATACAAGTTTGATTATATAAATCATATAAATCCTTACTCATTTTGCATATCGATGTAAAGTGAGTAATGATGTAAAGCGAGTCACTATTTATTAATTGGTGCTCGATTGTGCTTAATGTGAAGCAACAACAGAGGGGATTTCTAGAAAAGTGGCCGTTTCATTTACAATCCATTGTACAGCCAGTAACTATCATCTTGAAACTTATTACTCAGATCTCCTGATCAGTGAGTCACATTGGCGCAGCTGACGGACGTCCTGCATTTTTGCAAAATCACAAGTTTCTGTAATCAGCCTGTGGGGCAGGTTTCTCTTAACCTGTTTCATCCAAATGCCTTGAAATAGATACGAAAAACCTGTTTACACCGGTTAGTAAACAGTAATTCATCAACCTCTAGTCAAAACAAAAATGCTATTGGTGTTTTCTTGGAGGGGCTGAGGGAGAGAAGAATGAAAATGATTGCTGTAAGCCACATTATATTTTGGTGCAATCGAAGAGCTACCAAAACACAGTGAACTGATGGTTGGTTTGGATGATGGATGTCTTTAATAAGTCTGTAGCTTAAGGACACACTGCAGAGGAATGACACCAAAAACAAATTGTGTTTCCATGTTTTCTGGCTTGAAATAACACTTCGCTTTTAGTTTCATGTGTAGACAGGCCCAGCAGCATTGTACCACGACGATATTTCAGATGTCCTGCAACATGAATATGCTTTGTTTGTACTCAGAGTTGATCGAGATCCACAATTGTCACCACAATAGTGTGAACAGTGTGAAATTGTTCTCTGCATTTAACTGAATAACCAAGTGATGCAGTGGGCAGCCAATGACACGGTGCCCGGGGAGCAGTGTGTGAGGACAGTACCTTGCTCAAGTGTGCCTCAGTGGCGCCACTGGGATTCGAACCCACAACCTTCCGGTCGCAGGGGCAACTCTAGGCCACCGGCTGCCCTATACTCACACACTGCAAACCTCATAATGGAGCAAAATTCAAAATAATGGAGGTGAAAAGATGCTTTGATCTTAAGTTCACAAAATCAAAAATCAGAAACGCAGATAGGTTTACAGTTAGTTACACAAATATATTTTAACTGCATACTTTATTTAAAGGTGGCAAGAACGTCCTGGGTTTGATTCCCAGCCAGGGTCAGGGTCCTTCTGTGTGGAGTCTGTATGTTCTCTGTGTGGGTTTCCGTCTGGTGCTCCAGTCTCCTCCCACAGTCCAAAGACAAGCATGTCACATGAATCATAAATAGCCCCTAGGTGTGAGTGAATGTGTTTGTATGATGGAATGATGACCACTTTTCCCCGTGAGTGCTGGGATAGGTTGGTTTGGAGAAGCAACTCAGATGATGGATAGAATACTTAAATTATTGAGAAACTATTCAAAAATATATGTACTCAGTATAATTACATCAGTGTAATGAAACCTTTTTAGTAATTAATACTACAGAATTTATATATTTATGACATCTTATTGGCAGTCCCTTTCTGTACCGATTGTGCATACTGTGTGTGCAGCAATTGATCACCTGTGTCAGCGATGGGTGCATTTTAAAGTTCCCTAATTATAAAGAATTAGTTTGGATTTGGACCTGAAGTTCAATCACACAGACATCTGTGACCCTTCCAAGACTGCACAAGAGTTTCTATCTTACCAGGATTATCCTGGTTTCATATACTATTTGATTATAAAACTTTGATCAACCACAGCTATTTGTTTCAAGCAATCTGCCCTCTCTCTCTCTCTCTCTCTCTCTCTCTCTCTCTGTCTCGTGTCTGCACACATCCTTTATATGAGGTCTTGCACAATTATGATTAAAAGATTAGATTGTATTACAGTGGAATGTGTGAGTGTGTGTGTGTGTGTGTGTGTGTGTGTATCTCTGTGAGGGTGTGTGTGTGTGTGTGTGAGGGTGTGTGTGTGTGTGTGTGTGTGTGTGTATATGTCTGTGAGGGTGTATATATACGTGTGTGTGTGTGTGTGTGTGTATGTCTGTGAGTGTGAGGGTGTATATGTGTGTTTGTGTGTGTGTGTGTGTGGTGCCATGAAGATGACTGAGTTATGTAATTTTTCTCTGAAGTAAGATAAGAGGTCTTGTGCCACCTTGTGGCCTCCAGACGTAGTGTCATCACATTAGAAGTCTGTGCCAAAATAAAAGTCTGTTAAATACATTAAAATGTAGTAAAATAAAAGGTATTAAATTAATATGAAAGGACTCAATTAGCAGGTATTGATTCTTCACTTCTGTGTATCAGTATAGTGTTATGGAGCCAGAAAAAAGTGCAGTATGTCAGTGAGACACTCCCTGAACGCAGGCCTGGGGTTTCTGTGGAGTCTGGAGCTTTAATGGTGTTAGCGGTGGTCTTCTGGTTCCTGCAGGGTTCAGGAGTTGTGGTCCCGCCCTGCTGGGAGCCCTGGGGCCTGTTTACTGGGTGTAGTCGGTTATATCGTGATATTCCTTTTAATATTAAAGGGACAATAGCGTCACTTTTCTGAAATTAAAAAGACTCAAAGTTTGTTAAATGTGTGTTTGTCCCCCAGCCTTAAAATCATGCTGCAACAAAAAGCACATTTATGTAGATCGCCCCAACCAGCGTACCGCACTTTAACTCCACGTGTTCATGCTGAGGTTCTAAGGAGTGTCCTGTCCGAGAAGCTGTGATCGGTCAGAAACGCTGTGATCGGTCAGAGACGCTGTGATCGGTCAGAGACGCTGTGATCGGTCAGAGACGCTGTGATCGGTCAGAGACGCTGTGATTGGTCAGAGACGCTGTGATCGGTCGGAGATGCTGTGATC
>JBBIGA010000132.1:13971229-13986763 GCA_037576975.1 Alestes dentex | reverse complement strand
TCTCTCTCTCTCTCTCTCTCTCTCTCTCTCTGTCTCTCTCTCTCTCTCTCTCTCTGTCTCTCTGTCTCTCTCTCTCTGTCAGACTGTTTTGTAGTCAGTAGTGTAGAATCCAGTAACCGGAGCTGGATGTTTCCGAGGAATTCTGAGTTATGGTGGTTTTTGATCGCACAGGTATCAGCTGACAGTGCCATGCCACGTTTTATTTCAAAGGGCTCGCTGTGACAATGGCTTGTGGTAATAATAGGATATGTTTCCCCTCCAGGAGAGGCCGTCAGTGTTATCTCACCGCACCATCTCATTTCTTCTAAGTCTTACACAAACCGCTGACATATCACACAAATGCCACTATTATTCGCCAGCAATGATTGGTTGCTGAACAGAAGAAAAGCCTCTGGGACCCAGCTAGACATTCCAGCACTTTTACACTCCTGCACTGACGTTTACACAAACATCCCGGTGGAGGAACTCAAGAAGAAACGGATGAATTGTACTATCAGAAGAAAAGCACTGTAGAATGTATGCACTCAGTGGCCACTTTAATACACCCCTACACTGTAGCTCACCTTGCCGATGTACAGAGATTGTACAACATACAGTGTAAATGGGTTCATAAACTGAACAGAGTGGAGAGGGAGTGGGAGGCAGGGGTTTCTGATAATGTAGGCAAGGAGATAAGATAAGATAACCCTTCATTAGTCCCACAGGTGGGAAATTTGCATTGCTACAGTACTCTAGAGTAGCATGTTGCACTTGCTGAACATTAATAGATGCAGATACCATAATATCAGATATTTAATTAATGTGTTATAGTTAACTTGATTCAGTCTTAACTTGGTTAAGATTTGTACACTGTGTGCCGTCTCAATGGTCTTCCAAATACTGGGGAGTTAATAGGTCTAAAAAAACAACACTAAAAATATCTAAAAGTAGTTCACATCATAGCTGTCACAACAAAATATTCTCAAAAGGCAAGAAAAGATAAGGTTCATTTAAATGTACAGTCAAATACAAAGTCACGCCCAGACAAATGAAATTTTTGTCTGGGCGTGACTTTAACCGGGATCGTGACTTTAACCGGGGGGGCACTGGATCATACCCCAGTGGTCACAGGACAAAAGGCAAGAAACCAGTCCATCACAGACAGGTATGACTGTGTATGTGATTTCACATACACAGTCATACCTGTCTCCGATGGACTGCATAGTGCGCTATTGTGCCATCCTTGGAAAAAACACAAAATATGAAATATGCCATAACTTTTGAACAGTAGTTACTGCATGTTTACTAAAAAAAAAAAAACAGAACAGGTCTGCAATCAAATGCACTTTCTTTTAAAAAAAAAGGGCACCAGAAAGTGTCCTATGCATAATGGCATAGAAGAATCCTTTTTGTCTCCCCAAAAATCCTTTCAGTCAATAGGCACATATCCATAGTTACACAGGACCATGCAGGACTACAATGGCATGGAACTTCCAGCACGCTTTGATTTTCCAGTGTATTTCAGCCCAGTAAAGGTGTTTTTGATGCCTCACCAGCGCAATTCTCTCCCTCCCAGTTCATGCCCGGTCATCGAACCAGCAGAACGTTTTTCTGTCAGAGCTGTTATTGTGGTATTTTATTATTTATAGTCTTGTTTGAGTTTTTACATTTTTCTCAGCATTCTTTAGTCATGCGACAAATACCAAATCCACTTAACTTAGCGATGTCCTGCTACACCTTCACATTTCTCACAACGTTAAAGATAAATTTGTTAGCATCATAGAAACTCCCACTGAAAGTCATTTTCAGCCCAAACAGACAGTAGTGCTTGTACTTTGTCGACTTCCCAGTTGTTAGTTTGTATCTCCAATTATGTTTTTTGCCTCGGACATTAAAATATCAATGGCCTCTTCCAATGTTGTGTTAACATTTCAACCAATCAGAAAGCAATGACACAGTCAGCTCGACGTTGTCCCATTTTCGGCCCTGCCGTCAATCAGGGCCGTGACCGCACAGGTACGACTCAGGTACGGGTCACTTTGTACTAGAAAAAAACATTTGTTTGTGGTACAGCACAGTTCCTTGTTCCAAAAGAACTGCTTTTGTAAAGATGTTTGAGTGTCAAGAACAATTCTACGTTTAAAGAGCAAATGTGAAGGTTGTTAGAACCCATTGATTGGTTAAGAACCTTTATGTGAATGTCCTTAACACCGTTAAAAGGTTCTTTACACTCCCATATTTCTTTTACGAAAATGTCTCCGCAGGTAAAATGGTCCTTCTGTGGCATCACTTAATGATATTTGTGTGTATTATCTAAAATATTTTAAACTTGACATCAATTCTTACATCACGTTTAACATTTTAGTGTAATTTTGTTCGAGCAGTATTTGGAGTGACAGTGCATGCTGATTGCTATACGTGTTAGAGAACATGTTGTCCTGTCTGTAACAGGGCCAGCTATTTAATTAATCTCCCCCTCTCTCTCTCTCTCTCTCTCTCCCTTCTCTCTCTCTCTCTCTCTCTTTCTCCCTTCTCTCTCTCTCTCTCTCTCTCTCTCTCTCTCTCTCTCTCTCTCTCTCTCTCTCTCTCTCTCTCTCTCATCAACATGGGCAGCCCAGCTGTGTTTTTCTGAGAAGAAGTTGACATGGACTCAAACCTCTGACCCAGCACTGAACCGGAGGAGCAGACAGTGGGGTGACATGAAGTCTTCTCAGCAATTCTCATGTGTGAGGATGAGCTGAAACACACACACAGTATGACTTTTACTTTGGGTGAAAACACAGTACATCTCCAAATGTCGGTCACACCAGAGTCACGGACCCACCTGAAGAGTGCACACTGTGATAACACACTAAATGAAGGCAGAAGAAAACAAACTCATTAGACTGATAGCAAGATAGACAGGCATGCACATTATTAATGCAAATGGAAATTCAATAAAATTGAAGTAATTATTTTTTAAAAGCATGGGTTTACAAGAGTGTGCTTTATTGCAAATGGACATTTACTTATAATGAACATTTATTTCTAAGTGAGAATATTGCAACACATGGTAACATATGATAACTAAGATAACAGCAGCTTTTAGCAAAATTACAGTTTTAAAAGTGTAGGCCTTTAGAAGGGAAAGCAAGGCTATTCCTGCTAACGGTCAATGCAGAAGCCTCAATCCAAAATATCAACTTTCCATTCTTGAAGAAGCTTCAAGCTGTCCAAACAATGATAGTGGGGGATAGCAACAAGCAACATGAAGCAAGCCTGGGAAAGGAGAATGCGCAACTCTGAATAGGGGTAGAGTGGGAAATGGCCTTATTTTGCTTTGCTTTGCTTTGGCGTAGAAATATGAACTTGCTTCCCATATCTGTTTGCTTAAACTTGCAGGACTGCCAGGTGCAGAGCTCTGCCAGTCAGCTGCTGTCACCATGGAGAGTCACATTCAACACTACAATTCCCACGATTCCCTCCATAATAGTCAATATATGAGTCCCTGATTTATCAGAGACCAGAGTCGTCATGATGAGTAGAAAGTGACGTTTCGTCAATGACCACGCTTAAGGCAAATTGCTCCATAGATTGCAGGACACAAGAAGAAAAATAGCAGCAATAGCAGCAAAATAGCCACCTAACTGAGCGTGACTGTGAAGGGTTTAAAAGTTTGTGACAAAACAAAGTGCAGTTAGCAATTTCATTATTCGTTGTCCATTATTATAGATTATAGAAAATGATCATTAGTTGCATGCCTAGATGGGATTTTGCCCCATATTTCATTTTGCTGAATACCAGTCCATTCAGTGCTGGCATCTGAACCTGGGCCATAATCGTAGGTGATCTGTCATGCAGTGCGTTTTTTTTTCTCGCTCTCCTTCATCGATGGAGCTGTGCCCCACTGCAATCTGAGCAAAGTGGCACAGTATAATTGAGTTCAAGCTCTTCAGAACATGGGTTTGATCTCCTGCGCTCTCTTTCTTGCTCTGCCAGAGTTGTCAGAAGATCAGATGTGTGCACTCACACACATACACACACACACACACAAGATGAAAGGTCACTGCCAAGCCCATCACCCAAACCATCCGCTCAGGCATTAGCATTGTTCAGCCTCCTATGAAAGGACTTTCTCTGTTACTCTAACATCCACTTTGTAGTTCTCTTTCAGATACAATACATGTGCCGAGTGTTACAGCGTTATATGTCAAAGGCTTGGGGAAACCATGCCCTGTTGTGAAATTAGATTTTTCTTACCAATGCTTTTCAATTACAAAGCATAATGCACAAAACAACTGACTGCTAATACATTGGAAATATTTTTTGCTCAATGTTCAAAGTGTCATCATTTGTATGATGAAAATATTTGGACAGTTTTCTTTTGCAAGCTATTGTTAAAGGAACTGTAAAGGGAAAATCAAATTTACATGACTGCCGACAAGACATGTCACCCAAATTGTTTCTCCAAGTAAGATTTCTCTTAACTTGCTAAAACCACAACCAGCTCTTCATTTTAGTGGTGCAGACTTGGTTTAGGGCACAGTATGACATAAAGATGAACAACTTTACTGCTAGGGATGGCCAGTTAAGACAACACAGGGGCTGGTAAGGACAGATATTAGATCAGATTGGTCCCTGATGGTTGTTGCCACAAAAACTGATTCTAGATCCGCACTGCTACTCTTGAAGCAGTTTGTTAAAACGGACCCTATTCTTTTAAAAATGCACACTGACAACAGTTTGGCTTAAAGATTTAAGTGCTAATGAGTGCTGTTAACACAAAAAGGGGATCAATGGATCATTCCCATTAAACTGCTGCTACAAACATATAGGCTACATCTAATATTATTTTCCTCTGCATAAAACTTTATTAAAAAAAAAAATGTTAATACAAACCAACAAAGAAAATGCTGTATTAAAAGCATTTTGAAAAGCTGTTCGTCCCCTGGCCTCTGATTAAATGCAACTGAGTTGTATGTATGGCCTCTGTAAAAGAGTCTCCTGGCACCAAATCGAGCAGAGGTCCTTTTCCCTGAAGAATCCATGTCTTGTCGCTTGTTGGAACTTGTTTTCTGGAAGGATCTCGGCAGATCCCTGAGTTCACTGCAACAGTCCTCAGCTGGTGTTTCCAGTTCATGTGACTAAGCCACGTAAGCAGGGGTTATTATTCTATTCACCTTCCAAAGCTTCTATTGGGCCGTCACTTTGACATGACCTTGCACTGAACTGCCATTACACTGACACAAACAAGCAAGTTAAGCACACACATCCTCCCGAAGAAAGTGCGTATACCTTATACTTCACCCTATACTTCCCCGGGCTTTTTCTCCCTTTCTTTCAACAATTGATTTCTGAGCCTGTTCTATGGCACCATGCGTGGAAAATGTGAATGTGAATAAAATGAATATGAATGCATTTCTTCCTCGGATGGAAAGATCTGTCTGGAGCTCTGCAGAAGTCGCTAAGAAATGTTTGTTATGCAATCTTGCAGAGCGTCTCCTGGGTACTCCTTGTTCCTAGACATGCATGACGAGACACATTTGAAGTGGGTTTGCGATGTGTAAAACTCCTGAACGAGTCTGACTCTGATGATCAGTAGACAGCTGATGATCAGTAGACAGCTTCAGTGGTTGTTGAATAAAATCACATTTACATAAGTTTCTCCATCATCTGAAATGGAGATCAACCAAGACGTACGTGTCCAGAGCTGGTATCCAAGGTTTGTGGTGGAAGTATTGTGCAACTACATGCCTAAATCATCTCAAACTCGCCTCAAACCATGTCAAGATGTTAAGTAATCTCAAACAGATTTATGTGGGTTCTGATACTGCGTGACAGTCTATTGTATGACATGTTGTGCAATTTTATAGCAGTGTGTCATACAGTGTCAGCAACCACATAAACAAGTCTTTTTGAGATTACCTAATTAATATAGGAAAGAATTAATATAAAAGTGGGGTTATTTTTTTATAAACAGCTGGGTGGCCTAGTGGTTAGGGTGTTACCCCTGCAATCAGAAGGTTGTGGGTTTAAATCCCACAATTGCTTGTGTCATCAGTAAGGTACCCTCCCCACACACTTCCACCCCAGGCGCACCTCGTTGGTGGCAGCCCCGCTTCATTTAGTGAATGAGTTAAATGCAGAGAAAGACCTTCACACTGTTCACACTGTGTGCTGTGATATGTTCACATGTGACTATAAAGGCCATGACTATAAAGAATTTTAGTATCTTGCTCACAGCACCGGTGTGAAGGCAGTGACCACAAAGTTGCATGTTCAAACCCCCACTTTCTACCATTGTGTCCACTTAACCCTCAGTTGCTCCAGGGGCCTGTCCCTGTAACTAATGATTGTAAGTTGCTCTGGATAAGGGTGTCTGTGAAATGCCACTTTAATTAATCTTTTAACGTTTTTTTTTTAAGTGGTAGCACCTGTAAAAGAGCAAATGTCACTGTCATTACTGTCATACTGGGGGTTTTTTTGGGGGGGTGGGGTGGGGTGGTTACGGTCGTGCATTGCAAAAAGCATTTCACTACATGTTGTACCATGTATGATTGTGTATGTGACAAATAAAATCTGAATCTGAAATGACCCAAGGACCCCATGTACATTGCAAATAGGGCTTATAACTGTAGCACAACAGCAAATCTGTTTAATATGACTCACCATAACTTTGTGTGATAACTTTGTGTGATATTCAACATATTGTCTACTCCTCTACATGTCTCTGACCATCATCTTCAGTCCTTTAAATCCGCTCTTCAGACCTCCTCGTCTCTTCACCCATGTGTAGCACCTATGACCACACGCAGAAATCTCTCCTCTTTATCTCTGTCCTCTCTCTCCTCCTCTCTTCTATCCTCCTTATTTGTTCCAAACTCTATAAATCCAAGTCCATCCTCTGTTGAATCTACTACCCATGACCTTCTCTCATCTCTCCACAGCTCAGCTCTTGCCCGCGTGTCTCTCCCCTGGGTCCATGGCTGTCTGAGGTCCTGCGAAGTAACCGAAGGGAACTGAGAGCAGCCGAAAGAAGATGGAGGAAAACGCTTAAGAACAGTGAACTCATCTCTTTTATCTAAATTTGCCACTGATTTAACTTCTGCTAAGTCTTCCTTCTACAGAACCAAATTTCCTTCCTTCTACAGAACCCTCGCAGCTCTTTGCCACCTTTTCATCCCTTCTTAAATCTCCATCTTCGCCAAGTTCTTTGATGAGAAGATTGATGATATTAGAAGATCCTTTCCTTCAACCATCAAGATGCCTGCCAGCCAGGTACCAGCCCATGCCGACCAGTTTCATGGCTTCTCACCGCTCTCTCCCGAGGAAGTGTCACTACTCCTGATATCCAGCAAACCCACTATGTCTCCGCTCACCCCTCTCCCATCAAGCTCGCTCCAGATGATATCATCAGACATCATCCCACAGTCTGCAGTGGCCACACCAATTCTGAAGAAACCCAAACCAGGTCTCAACCCAAATCTCAGACTGTCTGGTGGAGATCTCCTCTTTGATGGCGGCCCACCACCTCAAGCTGAATCCCAACAAGACCGAGCTCCTGTTCATCAAAGGGAGTCCATCACCAAACCACGACCTCATCATTTTTGTTGGGAACTCTGTTATCGTCCCTTGAAAGAAGGTAAGAAATCTTGGTGTTATGCTAGATGAAGATCTGTCTTTTTCGCCGCAGGTTGACCAGATCTACAGAACATGCATTATCCGACCATTTCTCACCACAAAAGCTATGCAGTTACTTGTCCAGTCTCTGGTCATCTCGAAACTGGACTACTGCAGCTCTCTACTGGCTGGACTACCGCTGAAGGTAACGAGACACTTCAGCTGATTCAGAATGCAGATGCAAGGTTAGTCGTCCATGTTCCTAAATTCGCGCACACCACGCCTCCACTATGGAACCTTCCCTGGCTCCCTGTGGCCGCCCGCACTAAGTTCAGATCCTTAACACTTGCTTTCAAGGCCAAGAACGGACTTGCACCTCCTTACTTATAGGCACTGATCAAGCAGCGTCACTTCTCGTCCTCTCAAAGCTTCAAGCACTGCTCGTCTGGAACCTCCAATGCTCAAAAGAAGAGGAAGACATGCGTCAAGATTCTTCTCAGTCTTGGCCCCCCAGTGTTGGAATGAACTCCCTCTTACGATCAGACCTCACTGTCTTCAAGCGTGTCTGTCTTACTTTTGCCTTAACCTCTGACTTTTCTTTGAAAGGAGTTGTTTAGGTGTACATAGCTGGCAGTAACTTGGTTGATTTAAGTATAGCTTTACAGGTTTGAAGAACAAATGTGGACTACTTGAGCACTGATGTACGTCACTCTGAATAAGAGCGTCAGCTAAATGCTGTAAATGTAATGTCCATTACTTGATAGCTACATTAGCCAAAAGCAAGTCCAAAAGCAAAGAGCCATCTTCCAAAGACTGAACATTTTTGGCAGATAAACTATATAGGATTTAAAGGAAAATTGTATGCATTATATATTTAATTACCTATTATTTTAAGCAGGCGACTTGCAGATTCTCTGGAAGGAGTTTAAGAAGATCCTCATAATACAAAAGTTATAGAACATGTCAAGCGCTCTACACCCTGGAGGTACTCGTTCTTGACAAGACCCTGCTTGGGCCCCCTGAACCGTTACCGCATTGTGGTAGACAACATTTGAGACATATTGCCTGTGTTAGACAGAGCCAGGAAGGACACACACCTACCTCAGAGAGGAAAACAACACTCAGGTTTCCTATGTGCTCTTAAATCTCTGAGGCATTGGCGGTAGGGGGGCTGTGTGAGCGGGGCCAACTAGAGGCCCCTGAGAGCCTCTGGCTATGAGGAAGTCTTGGCTGGGCAGCTGAACTACCTGTCACAGGCCTGCTGCCTGTGGCGCTGAAATCAAACACTCAGCCTTGAACTAGACTGAACTCTAATTATCACTGGAGATTGTTAGGGCACTGTCATGTCATGAGGATCATCTTTTGCTACATATATGGCAACATGCTACACCTTCACATAGAGGATGTGGTTTTTTGCTGATTAATTTTACAACATTATCTTCATTAAGAGTAAATTAGAAACAAGAGATTAAGTGGAGCACCTGCACCCTCACTTTTTATTCTTTTAAACTGTCTTTCGGGGTAAATGCTTTTGTGAAGAAATGTTCTTGTATACATTTTTTTGACCAGTTTTCTCTTTAGTTTAGTCATGTCCAGTTTCACACAGTGGAGAATAAAAACTGTAGGATTGTTGCAAGATTTGATTCTGAGCAAGACTTAAAGTGCAATGTCCTTTTTGGCATTAGGCACAAATTGCATGCATTCTACCGACAGGTGTGAACCTGGCGTGTGAACCTACATGCCCTGTGTGTGTGGAAAAACACAAAATGCACTTCTCTCCATGCATGTGAGCATCTCTCTCAAATTATGTGAAGAGATATTGAAAACGTGGGTGATTACATATTAGGCTCAATTTGATTTTTGAGTAGATAGCATTGGCCGGTTTTGCACAGACTTGGTGCACATTTGTCCCGGACAGACGGGGTAATGGGGTCCAAAGCGCAGACAAAAATATAAAGAAGTTAGAAGCTGCAACAACTGTTTTTAACATCATAGTCAGAAACTGTCCAGTGATGGATTTGGGTCGAGGAGATTGGATTGGCATTGAACTTAAGATCCAATGGACAAATGTCCTCATGGGTTCGAACCCCACTATTGGTAAGGAGAATGGGGCAGCTGGTGTCCGTGGTGGTTAAGGCGCTGCCCCTGCATTAAGAAGGTTGTGGGTTCGAACTCCAACACTGCTAGTGTCATCACTGAGGTACCCTTGAGCAAGGTAACGTCACTGCTACACACTGCTCCCCGAGTGCCCCTCTTTGGTGTCAACCCCTGCTTCACTTGGTGAATGGGTTAAATGCAGAGAAAGAATTTCACACTGTGTACTGTACTATGGTGTGTTCACATGTGACTATAAGGGGACACTTTACCTTGTTTGTGTGCGCCTATACAGAGATAGACAACCTGTAAGGCACGTGAAAGTCTTATTTGGAACAGTCACATTCTTGCTAAAAATAACAATGATGTAGATTATCCATATAAAAGTCATTCATCATCAATTTGTCACTGGCCTCTTTCTCAATTGTTTTAATTGAAGCAATGTGGAGTTCATCTGTCGTCGAGCAGTCCTGGATTCAGCCTTACCTTTCTTAGGTCTGTCACAGCAGCAGAAATGTTTTTATTTCTTCTTTCAAGGAGACCATCAGAGATGATCCACCGCATTCCTTCTTTCCGCTGCGTTTGGCTGGAGGTGATGAAAAAGACAAGCATATTAATATTCTGCACTCATGTAGGCATATTCTGCCGGTGACAAAGCACTGTCATCTCAAACCATTACTCATGCCTTTGTTTATACAAAGTTGAAAATTTGAACTCATTTTAAGTCAAGTTAAACTGTTTTTACTGTACATTTGTTGTTTTGATATACATTTAAAAAAAGTCTTAGAGTTTTCAAATTATGCCCTAAAAAATCATGTTTAAAAATGAGATTTGTGCATCTGAAGAAGTTTTTAAATGTCCAAAGAACCTTCACTTGATGTAAAGCTTCTTTGCCAGTAATCCAGAGGTTCTTTACAGTTAAGATGAGTTATGTTTATATATGTCATTTGCAAAGCTGGCTCTCCAAAGAACCAGTCAATGAAAGGTGGATTAAAGAACCAAAAATACACTATGGACAAAAATATTAAGATGCCTGACCATTAAACCCATTCATTCTGTAGAGCATTTATGAGGTCAGGCACTGATGTTGGACAAGAATTATTTTTCCTTGCCTTTTTGTGGAGATAACTGTTGTGTAGTTTTAGTTCTGACAGCTATGATATGAACTATTTTTGTTTTTGTTGTTGCTTTTAGATCTACACTATATGGAAAAAAGTATTGGGACACCTGACCATTTCATCAACAGAAACGGTAATTAAATTAAGTTCTTCCACGCCAAACTCATCCAACCTTCTCTTTATGGACCATGCTTTGTGCTCTGGGACACAGTCATGCTGGAATAGAAAGGGTTCCTCCCCAAACTGTGTCCACAAAGTTGGAAGCATGGCGTTGTCCAAAACGTCTTGGTCTGCTGAAGCATTAAAACTGTCCTTCACTGGAAGTAAGGTGCCACCTGAATTCAGAAATTAAGTGGATTAAGTGTAAAAGCACTTTTGTCCATATAGTGTAGGTGACAAATCAGAAGTGGGTTTGTTAAAGTAAAAAAGTCACATTTTAATTTGAACCTGTAAAAATATACATAATTATTAAAATGTCACTAGAAAAATGTCATTTTTTGAAAAAAAAAAAGTTATGGTGAGGTAAATCCAGAACTATTTAAGATTCTGAACTGTGAATCTGATCTGCTCAACTTGTGGGGTTGGAGTGCACACTCAGTCATTAAAGCAAACAGGAACACAAAAAAACTGAAAAGACTCTACTTTCCAGTTTATTATTTGTTGGATACATTGTATAATCATATAGTTTGTGATGAAAAACCTAAAAAATGGAAAAAAGAAAAAATAGAAGGATTTTCACTAGTGGTCTCAAACTTTTGGCCACCATTGTTCATCTCTACTTTTCTGCTCAATAGTTTATGACTGCCAAATTAGGTTAGACATTTTGCTGACTCATCTTCACTGTAATCACAGACTGGGAGCAGTAGTGTGTCTTCTTAGAACGTGCTACTGGTGTAACCACTGAAATGAGTGTAGTATTATAAGTAAGAAGTGGTATTCCACTTCTGATAGATTTTTATCAATCAACCCATGTATTTCTGTTCATACAGAATGAATGCTCTACAGAATGAATGGGTTTAATGGTCAGGCATCTTAATATTTTTGTCCCAAAAATACTCCAAAATCTTGTGTAAAGTCTTCCAAGAAGAGTGGAAACTGTTCTAGTTGCAAAAGGGGATCAACGCCATATTAAAGTCTATGCATTTGAAAGCAATATCATTAAAGTCCCTGTTGGTGTAACCGTCAGACGTCCCAATATCTTATAGTGTATCTCCTCTTCCATTTAAAAACACAAATGTGATATGAACTGAAAGCTTACTATCCACTTTTGGCGGGTTGACAAATGATTAATATAGAATGGTATTCATAAATAATAAAAACATGACCATTATTTGTTGATTCCAAGGGTTAATTAAGTCCAATTACTTTGTATAAAAGCTCTGACACCTATTTGACTCGGTAAAACTCAGAAAAAAAAAAACAAACATTCCGTAATTTGAGAGAGTGATGTACCAGACAAAAACAACAGCATCCCAACAAACATTCGCCTTGTTTAGGAATCAGGGCATTCAGAGCAAACGCTCATTTTTTATCTTCGTGCTTTAGGCCACAGACATGGCTGCTTTACTGCCATAATCCCACTGTTATTTTGGTCTTTTCTATGAAAAATTACCGTTTTCACCGCATTAAGTGGGAAAAGTTAACAGGCTGACGTACCGTTCCCAGCTTTGGCATCCACAGGACGTTTTTGACTGTCATTAGCGAATTCCTCACCCTTCTGAAGGGATGAAGGGGAGAAAGGCGTGCTTTCTGGGCCTCTAATGTCAGGCCTTTTGCAAGGAACCCCTCGTATTTACCTCCACCTTTAATTATCCTGCAATATTGTTCTTCCATATTCCACAAATTGGGGCCAGGCTGCAAGCTGGCGCACGCTTTTTAGAGCTTTCTATGCAGTGTAATTTTAGACACATGCCACACATTGAGGAGGAGAGGCCAGCAGCCAGGGAGATGTATAATTAAAAGTGGTTTGATGATATTTCCTATGGCTACGTAAAGGATCCGCTTCGTTGTCAGTCACGGTGGGCAAAAAAGCAGAAAACAGGAGGGTGTGTAAGACCTCCTGAGTAGCATTGCGTTTTGTTCTCTTTTTTTTTCTCCAAGGTTGTAGCTGTCAGCAAAGCAGGCAGGAATGCACGTGAGGCTAAATGATACCCCTAAGCTCCCCAAAAATAAAAGTTTTAAGTCAGGGCCGCTTTTTAGAAAAAGCGTATTTTATGAACATAATTCAAAGCCCATAAAAGTAGACTTATCTCCAAGGTCAGCTGATGAATAACGAAGAAAATGAAGGGTTTTGGGAAAGCAATGAATAGCTAAAGAAATTACATGTGTTCCTCTGTGTTCTGTTGTCTGTTGCTCTAAGCTATGCCTCCTGAGTGAAAACCGCAGAGTAGCTGCTTTGCATTTAAGCGGTGTAGCCTAATTAATTGAAGCCCTTTTCCTAGGTTCATAAATGAGGTGTACAGTGTCCGCAGGTTATCTCCATCAGTAAGGAAGAGATGAGAGTGAACAGTGAAGGCTGTTGAGTGAGCGTTCTTGGCCTTAGCTTGTTCTTGTTCGCTTTCACACCCAGCATAGACAGCCAGATGTCAAAGAGTCAAACTAGCTGAATAATTACTTTAACCACAATAAAGGTCCAACCTGTTCAAAATTACGCATTGCTATAATGTTTGTAGACACATGCCCATTCAATGTTTCCTCTGAAATCAAGGGTGCAGTAACAGTCTCTACTCTTCAGGGGAGGCTATGCTAACATTGCTGTGAGGATATGATTGCATTCTACCACATGAGCATTAGAACTAATGTTGTATGATAGGCTCTGGATCACAAATCACACCCCAAAGGTACTGGATGCTCCACACCCCAGTGCTGGGGGATTATAACCCTCTAGCCCAGAGGTCCCCAACCGCTGGGCCGTGGACCGGTATTGGTCCATGAGTCATTTGGTACCGGGCCGTCTGTTACGTGATACGGTACATCACAAATTTAGCCCACAAGCTAGCAAAAATGAGTAAAAACAAACTCAGTTTGTGTTTAGTTGTATCTATACCGGTCAGTGAAAATATTGTTTTACATGAAACTGGTCCGTGCCACAAAATGTTGGAGGCCACTGCTCTGGCCCACACTTATTTGGCACGGTGGCTTTAGGCTCATGTGCAATTGCTCCAGAGCATCCCATTACATTGCCTTTACTTTTTATATAGAGATTATTTAAATTGTGTCTACACAGGCAAATTCCTCCAGGATCAATAAAGTTTTCTGATTCTAAATCGGACAACTTATCACCCACTGTTGGCAAAGGGTGCTCCTCAAAGCCGCTGAATTTACCAGTTGGAAGAATAACTGGAAAAATGAAATACAATGGGATCTACAGTGTATAAAAACCATGCTGGAACTTTATTTTCAGCTGCATTCGTATAAAACTTTCTTACAGGAATACTTCTTGACTATTTTATCTTTATTCTCAGTTTTATTTAGATTCCCAGTTTAATTTTACATACCATTTTGCTGGTATAAAGTTTGAGTCACTGGGAAGGGTAGATAAATCTTTTTGTAAATGGAGAACATTTCTTGATTACTGAGTTTGGAAGTAAAACAAATTATGTACATATGAGCTAGGCATAGGAGCATGGTTGTGTTAACTTTAACATGAAGTTTAAACAAATGCATTTACACGGCCAAAACAAGTAAACACATCAGAATCTAAACAGCATTGCCAGAAGTACTTCATTTTATCTGAATAAGTTTTGATATGGCATTTTGAACCTAGCTTTGTATGTTGTGAGAAATGTTTTCTTGAACTTTGGCAAAAGGATTAAGTCAATCAAAAATTAATCATCACAGAGGAGTCCATAAGGATTTTCTGTATGTGCATGTGTGTGTTATTGTGTGCAAAGGTGGTCAGAATCTGAAGTACTTACTTTGTGTTGGGATACCAAAAGAGGTGTGCTGGATTACTGTCATCTTTGGTTCAGGTTATTTGGATGGAGGCATGAGCATGAGGGACCACCATACCCTCACTCAAACAAGCTATATTACTCAGGAGACACACACCATCAAACATGTAAGTTTGCATTCCACTACTCTGAGGAAGTCAGTACAGTGAGCAGCTAATCCTTCACCAAAGCACTTGTGACTGGTCTAGCCTTATCAAGACACACACTGAGATAACACACTCAATGAGAAGATTCATCTATTGTAATGGTCTTTAGCTTAAATGTGTGAAGTGGAGAGCAACTTGGATTCATCCTGTTTTTGATCCTAAGGATGAGTTTGTCCAACTCTGGACCCTGTATAGCAACCTATTTTACCTTATTTCCAGGATGACCTTCTATAAGAAATTACACCCACTTAAATGCAATCAAATCTCCATTTGACCAATTGTCACATCTCTTTCGTTGGTCTTTTTCAGTCTTCTTGGCCAACAAGGGTTGCTATCAAGACATAATCACTGGGTTTAGAAAGGCAGAGTCTAAATAACCATGACATTAGCTAGGCTAGCAAGCAAACCCCCTGCACCATCCAGTTGCACATGATGCTACTGAAATATTTGTTTTTGTAAGTTAAGCTTGAATGACTGAAAGAAGTCATAAGCTTACATTTAGCCTTTAGGACAATTTGACATCTGTCAAAAAAGACAAATGTCTAATTTTTTAAAGACAAACAAAATGCTGAGAGTTGCTGTTTTTCACAGAAGAAACCAAAAGCAGACCTCCCAAATGTTACTTGATACAAACTGTATACAGTG